>QNTS01001950.1:28162-110323 GCA_003317085.1 Hucho hucho
CCGGACAACAGGCCCTCCGATTTAACACACTGAACTCTGTCGGCAAAGTAGTTGGTGAACCAGGCAAGGCAATCATTAGAGAAACCAAGGCTGTTGAGTCTGCCGATAAGGATGTGGTGATTGACAGAGTCGAAAGCCTTGGCCAGGTCAATGA
This sequence comes from Hucho hucho, assembly GCA_003317085.1. Taxonomy (NCBI): domain Eukaryota; kingdom Metazoa; phylum Chordata; class Actinopteri; order Salmoniformes; family Salmonidae; genus Hucho; species Hucho hucho. Next base: position 28,317 of record QNTS01001950.1, read on the forward strand.
ATACGGCTGCACAGTAATGTCTCTTATCGATGGCGGTTATGATATCGTTTAGTACCTTGAGCGTGGCTGAGGTGCACCCGTGACCAGTTCGGAAACCGGATTGCACAGCGGAGAAGGTACGGTGGGATTCGAAGTGGTCAATGATCTGTTTATTAACTAGGCTTTCGAAGACTTTAGAGAGGCAAGGCAGGATGGATATAGGTCTACAGCAATTTGGGTCTAGGGTGTCACCCCCTTTGAAGAGGGGGATGACCGCGGCAGCTTTCCAATCTTTTGGGATCTCGGACGACACCAAAGAGAGGTTGAGCAAACTGGTAACCACCAATCTCAGCTTGTTACCTGTATAAAAGACACCAGTCCACAGAAGCAATCAATCAATCAGATTCCAAACTCTCCACCATGGCCAAGACCAAAGAGCTCTCCAAGGATGTCAGGGACACGATTGTAGACCTACACAAGGCTGGAATGGGCTACAAGACCATCGCCAAGCAGCTTGGTGAGAAGGTGACAACAGTTGGTGCAATTATTCGCAAATGGAAGAAACAAAAGAACTGTCAATCTCCCTCGGCCTGGGGCTCCATGCAAGATCTCACCTCGTGGAGTTGCAATGATCATGAGAACGGTGAGGAATCAGCCCAGAACTACACGGGAGGATCTTGTCAATGATCTCAAGGCAGCTGGACCATAACACACTACGCCGTGAAGGACTGAAATCCTGCAGCGCCCGTAAGGTCCCCCTGCTCAAGAAAGCACATATACATGCCCGTCTGAAGTTTGCCAATGAACATCTGAATGATTCAGAGGACAACTGGGTGAAAGTGTTGTGGTCAGATGAGACCAAAATGGAGCTCTTTGGCATCAACTCAACTCGCCATGTTTGGAGGAGGAGGAATGCTGCCTATGACCCGAAGAACACCATCTCCATTATGCTTTGGGGGTGTTTTTCTGCTAAGGGGACAGGACAACTTCACCGCATCAAAGGGACGATGGACGGGGCCATGTACCGTCAAATCTTGGGTGAGAACCTCCTTCCCTCAGCCAGGGCATTGAAAATGGGTTGTGGATGGGTATTCCAGCATGACAATGATCCAAAACACACGGCCAAGGCAACAAAGGAGTGGCTCAAGAAGAAGCACATTAAGGTCCTGGAGTGGCCTAGCCAGTCTCCAGACCTTAATCCCATAGAAAATCTGTGGAGGGAGCTTGAAGGGTCGAGTTGCCAAACGTCAGCCTCGAAACCTTAATGACTTGGAGAAGATCTGCAAAGAGGAGTGGGACAAAATCCCTCCTGAGATGTGTGCAAACCTGGTGGCCAACTACAAGAAACGTCTGATCTCTGTGATTGCCAACAAGGGTTTTGCCACCAAGTACTAAGTCATGTTTTGCAGAGGGGTCAAGTACTTATTTCCCTCTTTAAAATGCAAATCAATTTATAACATTTTTCATGTGTTTTTCTGGATTTTTTTGTTGTTATTCTGTCTCTCACTGTTCAAATAAACCTACCATTAAAATTATAGACTGATCATTTCTTTCTCAGTGGGCAAACGTACAAAATCAGCAGGGGATCAAATACTTTTTTCCCTCACTGTACATATGTGTTTATTAGTTTATGTTGCGTTTGAGCGAAATATAGAGTTTCTGTTTTTCCAGTTGTCTTGTCCATTCAGTGTGTCTGTACTGCATGCATAGTAGAAGCTTTACAGAAATCAACTAGGCTTGTGAGCAGACTTGCACAAATGTTACTTAATTGAAAAACAAAATGGATAATATAACAGTTATTGATTCCTTCACCACTGCATTCACCTCATTGAATAGATTACCCCCACTCCCAACACACACGCACTTTGCCCCCCTCTCTGTTCTGCATGGAAGGTCACCTTGGGGACTGTTCTCTGCCTGTCAGCGCCCATTTTGCGGAGAGCTTGCCTCTTCTCAGATGCAGCAGAGTCAAAACAGACAGTGAAACGATGACCGAGCATTTGCTGTTGCTAGGATGATAATAGAATAGGGAAAAGCAGACAGATTGATATTCTGATCACATAGGCTAATAGTTCACCTGCTCGCGCGCGCGTTTGTGTGACTATTTCCCCATTTTCTAAGTGTATGTCGGTGTGTGTTTAAACACTGCAGAAGATACCCGTCTTTCTCGCCCTCCTCTCCTCTCTCTTTCTCGCCGTGTCTATTGCTTTCTTTCTCACTTTACCCTATCGCCTTATCGAAACAGACTGGTTTGGCAGTTCCACTGGCGCCCTCTTGTGGTAATCCTGGTTGAAGTCGTGTGAAGCTAATTACAAAGGAATGTGTCTTCTCGGTTCCAGTGAACTCTGTTCTTAACTCTTCTATGTCTCTTTCCCAGGGGGCCGAGGGAAGAACGGCAGCCCCATCATCGTGTTCCCAGAGTTCCCTGCATTCGGAGAAATCCAGGAGAGGGAGTTCCACAACGTGCTCACATACCTGACCAGCATCCCCAGGTGAGATTCTACATACCACACACACACCATTGCTTCTTCAGGCACTTCCTGTGTCCGAGCTCCCTACATATATTATTCCCATGGTAACCAGTCAAATCAGTCTATTTTACAGGAAGGGAACTAAGGAGAGGCAGATGAATATTGAACATGCTAGGAGGAATTTAGGAGAAATCAGATGAATGCAGAATTTGGTAACATCTACTGCAGCTGAAACTTCTTTTTGTGCGTGTAAGATTATAAATGTTTTATTATCAATATAAACCATATATAGACAAAAGACAATAGATAGACACACACAAATCGATGACATAAGACCTGCTCAGACCTGCTCAATTTTGTCTCGTATAATAAATTCTGAACATGAGTTTATATTTGATTAAGCATACATGTTCGTTAACTGTTGTTAGTTATGTTCCAACATTCCCTCCATCTTGTGCCAATATCAGTTATTTTTAGGTCTTGGTTCCAATAGTTTATAATTGTTTTCTAAGAGATTGTCAGTTGGATATTCTCTCTGCAAGGTTTTCTATATCTTACCTATCATATGAGTATCATTTTCTGACTCAAATGAAATTCCCTCAACATTGCTCTGATGTCCAAAAGATTTCAGATCGAAATTATGTGATTTAAAACTTTCAAGTTGCATGTATTTGAAAATGTCTACATTGGTCATGTTGTTATAGGGTTCTTAACTATGAAGTGAATGTTATTAGCTACATACTTTGAAAACAGACAAGTTAAAAGATTCTGGGACGATAAGCTTCCTTGTTCACCATGCAACAGGGAGTAGACAACGCTGGTCCTGGAGTGCTGCAGGCACTTCATGTTTTAACTGACCTGGAAGACCAGTTGTGTTGAATTTAGACAATCCCTGAACTGATCACTTGGCTCAGTTGGTCAGGTTTGGCGCCTAGTTGGAACAAAATCCTGCAGTACCTGCAGCACTCCAGGAACAGGGTTTCCTACCCCTGCCATACAACATTGTTTATATTGTAGGTTCAGCTCATGGTATATCACATATTGTCAGTGCAATCCAAGTATGTTATCCTCAGCTATTATTGACTGCTGTATAGAAATAGCCAGCAGGTGCCACTAGAGGCTCATGCACTGCATGCTGCTTGAGGTAGAACCCTTTAACCACTGATCTCCCCCTTCCCTCAATCCTAACCTCAACCATTGGGAGATATTGTAAACATCTGACCCTGTATCAGTGGTTAGGGGCATTCTCTACCTACACTGGTTAAAAAAGGTCATGGTTTATGCCTTAGGGCTTGGTTTCTGTCTTCTTAGTCTTGTGTTTAGTGTGTCAGTGAGAGTGTTGGGTAAATGGATGTGTCTGGGCTGTCCCCTGTATAGATCTCTTAGTAGAGGGGGAGGAGAGGAGGTCTCAATACACTCTCCTAATTAGCTGGCCAATGCAATAACCCCAGCCTGTAATCATATTGCTGTAGAATGTATTTGTGTACTGAGAGACTGGTGATGGGGGAGGGGGAGAATAAATGACCCCCCCTGCCTCAATATCCTCCTCACAGGGATTTCTGTCATCCTTTCCTTATTTTTTCCCCTGTCTTCCTTTTCTCTTCTCATCCTTTGCCCCATTGTCTCTCTTTCTCCAGGTCCCCTTCATTCCTTGTATAGCTATTTCCTCACTCATTCTTCTCTTCCTCACTCCACCCTTGTCTGTTGAGGCATGTAGTGGGTCTAAAATAGAAACTGCAGTGGTCCTGACTGTTTAGGTTTGAATAACGCATGCAGACAGCTGAGCTGGAGTGCATGCGCGTGAATACACCAGCCAACAGAGAAGCTCTTACACCTACTCCTGCACCTAATGGTGGCATACAGGGTTGAAACCACTTACAGTGAGGGAAAAAAGTATTTGATCCCCTGCTGATTTTGTACGTTTACCCACTGACAAAGAAATGATCAGTCTATAATTTTAATGGTAGGCTTTTAATGAGGGAAATAAGTATTTGACCCCCTCTCAATCAGAAAGATTTCTGGCTCCCAGGTGTCTTTTATACAGGTAACGAGCTGAGATTAGGAGCACACTCTTAAAGGGAGTGCTCCTAATCTCAGCTTGTTACCTGTATAAAAGACACCTGTCCACAGAAGCAATCAATCAATCAGATTCCAAACTCTCCACCATGGCCAAGACCAAAGAGCTCTCCAAGGATGTCAGGGACACGATTGTAGACCTACACAAGGCTGGAATGGGCTACAAGACCATCGCCAAGCAGCTTAGTGAGAAGGTGACAACAGTTGGTGCGATTATTCGCAAATGGAAGAAACACAAAATAACTGTCAATCTCCCTTAGCCTGGGGCTCCATGCAAGATCTCACCTCGTGGAGTTGCAATGATCATGAGAACGGTGAGGAATCAGCCCAGAACAACACGGGAGGATCTTGTCAATGATCTCAAGGCAGCTGGGACCATAGTCACCAAGAAAACAATTGGTAACACACTACGCTGTGAAGGACTGAAATCCTGCAGGGCCCGCAAGGTCCCCCTGCTCAAGAAAGCACATATACATGCCCGTCTGAAGTTTGCCAATGAACATCTGAATGATTCAGAGGACAACTGGGTGAAAGTGTTGTGGTCAGATGAGACCAAAATGGAGCTCTTTGGCATCAACTCAACTCGCCGTGTTTGGAGGAGGAGGAATGCTGCCCATGACCCCAAGAACACCATCCCCACCGTCAAACATGGAGGTGGAAACATTATGCTTTGGGGGTGTTTTTCTGCTAAGGGGACAGGACAACTTCACTGCATCAANCCTTAATGACTTGGAGAAGATCTGCAAAGAGGAGTGGGACAAAATCCCTCCTGAGATGTGTGCAAACCTGGTGGCCAACTACAAGAAACGTCTGACCTCTGTGATTGCCAACAAGGGTTTTGCCACCAAGTACTAAGTCATGTTTTGCCGAGGGGTCAAATACTTATTTCCCTCATTAAAATGCAAATCAATTTATAACATTTTTCACATGCGTTTTTCTGGATTTTTTTGTTGTTATTCTGTCTCTCACTGTTCAAATAAACCTACCATTAAAATTATAGACTGATCATTTCTTTGTCAGTGGGCAAACGTACAAAATCAGCAGGGGATCAAATACTTTTTTCCCTCACTGTACACACCTGGTCCACATATTCACATCACATTCTAAACTGGTGTAGAAGAGCTGTGTTGCAAACCCTGCATGGCTTCCGTCCTGTGACTCTTTGAGGTCACTGCTGACATCACAACCTTACAAAAAGTCAAAGTTGAGCTGATAGAGAGGGCCTGAGGCTAAAGCTGCTCAGAGCAGACGGACAGATGGCCAGGAATTCCTCAGGGCGATTTTGTGTGTGTGTGTCTTGACCTTGAATACAGAACTATTAAATATTTTCCACTTCAATTTCAACCAGAATACATTTTGATAAATTAATATATTAATGAAAATAATTTCAAAATGGTTTTTGGCGGGGGACTGTGGGTGCATAAAATTCCACAGTTTCAAATTCCTTTTGAAGGCATTCACAATTTTGAGTTAATTTTCCTGTTCCTGGTCTGCCGATGAGGCATGGAATTTATCCGTATCCTAATCCCTTTTTCGCCTCCGGTGGGAAAAGCCTGTTTACGCTGCGGATCGCCAAACACTCACTAAATTAATTAGCAGCCTGTGTCCTTGGGCAGACCAGCTTTCTCTCTCTCGCTCTCTCCAATCCTCTCTGGGTCTAGTTCAGAGCGGCTGCAAGTTGAGGTAGAACCTTGACAGGAGGATTTGAGAGTGACTGAAACTTGAAGAGCTCTTATAAAGCTTTTTTAATCTGTTTTTAATTTGATTTACAACCTGCCTGGCTTCAGGCAGTTAGAAGGGGTGGAGTATGGCATATAGGGGGAGCGTAGTGTGTGTGTGTGTGTGTGTGTGTGTGTGTGTGTGTGTGTGTGTGTGGTGTGTGCTTGTGCGCGCCCGTGCAGAATTGTGTGATAAGCAATCCCATTCCACAACACAGCTAGCAGGGGTTCCACCTTCATCAGACAACCGCCCCAAGAAATCGAATTATTTAGACTCCTTCACAAATCAATTATAAACTCCACCTTGAATATTTAAATTAATCTAATTTCACATTCATTATTCTTCAATATGTTTCTGTGTCCATTCAGCTGTGTGTGTTGCAGAAACTGCTTGTATGGCAGAAACAATCAAATCCTAGAAGTGGTGAATCAATTCCTCTGTGTATAGATCACCCTTTCTGGCAGTTTTTTTATCTGAACCCTGAAACTGTACATTCTTTTGTAATAGTGTATGTGGACACCCCTTCAAATTAGTGGATCGGCTATTTCCCGACACACCCGTTGCTGACAGGTGTATAAAATCGAGGACACCGCCATGCAATCTCCATAGACAAACATTTGCAGTAGCATGGCCTTACTAAAGAGCTCAGTGACTTTCAACGTGGCACCGTCATAGGATGCCACCTTTACAACAAGTTAGTTCGTCAAATTTCTGCCCTGGTCAACTGTAAGTGCTGTTATTGTGAAGTGGAAATGTCTAGAAGCAACAACGGCTCGGCCGCGAAGTGGTTGGCCACAGAAGCTCACAGAACGGGACTGTCGAGTGCTGAAGCGCATAGCGTGTAAAAATTGTCAGTCCTCGGTTCCAACACTCACTACTGAGTTCCAAACTGCCTCTGGATGCAACGTCGGCACAAGAACTGTTATCAGGAGCTTCATGAAATGGGTTTCCATGGCCGAGCAGTCGCACACAAGCCTAAGATCACCATGCGAAATGCCAAGCATTGGCTGGAGTGGTGTAAAGCTCGCCACCATTGGACTCTGGAGTAGTCGAAACACATTCTCTGGGAATTATTATTATTTATTTTTTATTCAATCTTTATTTAACTAGGCAAGTCAGTTAAGAACAAATTCTTATTTACAATGAAGGCCTACCCTGGCCAAACCCGGACGATGCGCCGCCCTATTGGACTCCCAATCACGGCCGGATGTGATACAGCCTGGATTCGAACTAGGGACTGTAGTGACGCCTCTTGCACTGAGATGCAGTGCCTTAGACCGCTGCGCCACTCGGGATTGTGAATCGCGCTTCACCATCTGACAGTCCGACGGACAAATCTAAGTTTGGCGGATTCCAGGAGAACGCTACCTGCCCCAATGCATAGTGCCAACTGTAAAGTTTGGTGGAGGAGGAATAATGGTTTGGGGCTGTTTTTCATGGTTCAGGCTAGGCCCTTTAGTTCCAGTGAAGGGAAATATTAATGTTATAGCATACAATGGCATTCTAGACGATTCTGTGCTTCCAACTTTGTGGCAACAGTTTGGGGAAGGCCCTTTCCTGTTTCAGCATGACAATGTCCCCGTGCACAAAGCAAGGTCCATGCATAAATGGTTTGTCGAGATTGGTGTGGAAGAACTTGACTGGCCTGCACAGAGCCCTGACCTCAACCCCATCGAACACCTTTGGGATGAATTGGAACACCGACTGCGAGCCAGGCCTAATTTCCCAAACATCAGTGCCCGACCTCACTAATGTTCTTGTAGCTGAATGGAAGCAAGTTCCCTCAGAAATGTTCCAACATCTAGTGGAAATCCTTCACAGAAGAGTGGAGACTGTTATAGCAGCAAAGGGGAGGCCAACTCCATATTAATGCCCATGATTTGGGAATGAGATGTTCGACGAGCAGGTGTCGACATACTTTTGTATTGATTCTTTGTGTTCTGAGACTAAGTAGCAAGCCTAGTTTATCACATAATCTATACTCTCTCTCTATGCCTGATTCTCCCTCCTCTCTCTCTCTCTCTCTCTCCCCCCCTCCTCTCTTCCTCTCATACTGTATTTTCAGTATAAATCACTAAACCAGTTCGGTCCTCATAAAGGTCCCAGTACTAGACCATCTCTATTCCTTTTCTCTCTCCTTCTTTTTCTTCCTTCCTTCCTCCTCCATCCCTCTCTCTCCCCTCCTCCTTCTCTGCTGCTAAAAAAGAACCGGTCTGCTCTTTTGAACGCTTGAGCAGGTGGGAGGGAGGGAGGGAGGGAGAGAGAATGCAGCTCCCCTCCTCTCCATCAGCCCATCCCCTCCCTCACATCCCCAGGTCTGCTGACTGGCCCCCGGGGCTGTCTATCACCTATCAGCCAGGCTGGGATTGGCTAGTGGCACGGCAGTTCCTGGCACGTCATTGGTTGATCAGTGCAGTGGCGGAGGCTGGTTTCTGTGACTGTCTTGCTCTCCCTCCAACACAACACAACACCACACACACAGAAACACAGGCAGATCTGACTCTCAGGCATCAATTTTTCCTCTCTTCTCTCCTGTTTTCAGTTTCAATATGGAATTATTTATCCCTTTTTCTCTATTGGAGGATTTGGAATAGCAGAGTTTCTGTTCATCAGTTTGCTGTGACCAGGCAGTGTGTTGTGTGTTTTGCTGCTGAGGTGTGAGTATTCGTGTTACCTCTAAAAGGTTTGTGTGTGTATAGTTGATTCTTCTGACTGGCTACATGTGGGATTGACTTTGATTCCTCTACCTGAACCCCTCTCATGAGACTACAGTGAGCAGGTTTTAGGACCTCTGATTTTGGGGTGTTGGTCTTACAACTCTTTATCTGTGTGGATTGGACCAGCATCTTGAAGGCGTGTATAGTTGAATAAACTGGCATCCCCCTCTCACTGTGGACTAGGACAGTGCATCTTTACCTTGCCTGTACATAAGTGCACTGAGCTGAGGGTAGGTCTTTACTCAGGCCTGACTGATAGATACATTTTCACATTTAACATTTTCATATTTAGCAGACGCTCTTATCCAGAGCTACTTACAGTAGCTACTTCAGTGGGAATCGACCCCACAACTGAGCCACATGGGACATGCAGTACTAGACATACTAGTGACACTGTCATCTCTATCATCTCTCACCATTGTGGTTCCTTGTTCATTTATTCTCTGGTCATATCCAGTCACTGTGGTCCTACTGAACCTTATTCCCCTCTCTCCAGTCTCCATCTGCGGTCTTGTTATGGTCATATGTGCAGTTGGGTCAGGTGTTAGTGGTTGTGTTGACTGGGATCCCATCTCTTTTTTCCAGTCTGTCTGCGGCAGGAGTGGGTTTTATCCTGGTCATTGACCGACGGCAGGACCGATGGGCAGCCGTCAAGGGGACCCTGCTCCGCATTGCAGTAAGTAACCGAGCGTGTGTGTGTGTCTGGCTTTATAAGGGGGAGTCTGTCTTTTGTGTCTATGCCTCTGTGTGTGTGAGATACATTTTTTTAATCATGTGTTGAGTGGAGCACCAGTTTTGTGAAGCCCCATCCTTACACTGTCAGCCTGAGGGCAGAGGGGTTTTGGCAGACAAGAGGTGTCAGAACAACCCCTCCTCTTCTCAGAGCTCCACATCTGTGCCACAAAGTAAGGATTAATATCACAACTGCCCTAGGGGGCAGATATGAACTACCCCCCCACACACACAGGCACCAGCCGATTCAGCCCTGTTCCTCCCCTGCCATGGGGGCAGAATAAACAGCCAAAACAAAGAGGACAAGAGCGAGATGAGAGATGTGTTCTCCCCACATTACAACAAAGCATGCTGGAAGGATATGACAACGAGTGTCTTTTAGTTTCACACTGTAAACCATGTTTTGATGAATACTGTATTGAAAATGTGTAGATTAACTCTCACTCTATAGTAAAACACTGCCACTGACTTTAATGGATTAAAGATGGAAAGAAATATTAGGTCTGTGTGTTTCCCATGCTGTGGTAGTGATGAGGTAGCGGTTGTATCTCTCTCCAGCCCCACTAAACTCTCTCTCTTCATTTCACTCTCTTTGTTTCAGCTACTATCTCTTTGTTCACATCTTCCTTCATCCCTTCTCTCTTTTCATTTCATTTATGCCACTTTACAGAGAGTTTATCTTAATTTGACCAGTTTCTCAGAGCAGGAAAAAATCCTGCCGCAACAAAAAATGTGAATTATTATGTGGATTGTAAATAAAGGGCGACAGCCTTTCGTGATTTAGTCTCATGCTAGTGACCATGACTGAAGTCAAATGTGAGTTGGTATCGGGGTGTGATTTGATGTGGGTGTCTCCTGTGTGTTCACAGGTGGTAAGAGTTAGCCAAATTATTTAGGCAATTTGCTTCAGCCGGCTGGTGTGCAACTGTGGCAAAGTTGGTTTGACTTTGGATAGCCTATCTCTGGGTATAGTTAGGGACCGTCAATAAATAACACAATATAAATGGTACAATATTTTCATGTTGCACATATTTTAGTTGTCTCATTAAATGCTTTCAATATTTATATATGAATTTCTACAATTTATAGTTGGTTTGAGGTTGACCTTTTAAAATATTGTCCCATATACATTGTTTAATTTACTGATGGTCCCTAACTAGCCCTATAGGGAAATCAAGTGTCACACCAAATTGACCATGTGCATTACAATCGGGGCGTGTGCAGCTGCGCTCCGAATTGATAATTACTTGGGTGCTGCCAGGTGTGGGTATGTGGGCAGGATTAAAATAAACCCAACCTAGGAAAACTGTTATGGTACCCGTCATTCTGTTACGGTACCCGTCATTCTGTTACGGTACCCGTCATTCTGTTACGGTACCCGTCATTCTGTTACGGTACCCGTCATTCTGTTACGGTACCCTTCATTCTGTTACGGTACCCTTTATTCTTTAACGGTGCCCTTCATTCTGTTACGGTGCCCTTCATTCTGTTACGGTACCCTTTATTCTATTATGGTACCCTTTATTCTTTTACGGTGCCCTTGATTCTGTTACGGTGCCCTTGATTCTGTTACGGTGCCCTTCATTCTGTTACGGTGCCCTTCATTCTGTTACGGTGCCCTTCATTCTGTTACGGTGCCCTTCATTCTGTTATAGTACCCTTCATTCTGTTACGGTACCCTTCATTCTGTAACATACCTTTTTTCCTATCATCTCGTAAATCGCAGTTTTGGGTGAGACTGACTCAGACCAAAATTATACATTTTGTCAATTTTGACATTAGAATAAATGTTTCTGACTTATATTGATGCAACAGCCTGTTTTCAAAAAGAGAAGTTGCTTTTTAGGGGCGGTCGCTCTTTAATGGACATTTGTGTAGGGGTTGTTACGATAAATCAAGTCTGACATTTTAAAGAGGAAATTACCAACTTTAGAAGCCTTTTTTAACCTGGAATACACTACATTTAGCATTTCCTGCTGTGCAGGAAGATTCAGAGTGATCAAACTAAGATGGACGTGTTGGTAGTTTAGCAACAAAACCAACGTGTGCGGCAAAACAGACAGGGTTGGCTTAGATTGTTCAGGTAAACTATATTTCGTCTCCAAATATTTGTTGAAAACAAATACATTTGCACAATGATCACTTGTTGTCACTCAAATACATCATTACAGTTGTTGGTTAGCTAACTAGCAAATTTTTGCCGTATTAGCATAGACTTGACATCAGTCAAAACAAGCCAAGACATCAATAACAAAATACAATGAGCTGAAACTAGCCACCTACGATTCCCCACATGGCATCTTCTTGTCATTGTTGCCAGATATGACTGTTCAGAATCATACCAACGCACGCCTTGCAGCCACATCAACGCGTGTGCATATAGCAGATCTGTATATACTGTATATCACCCCTTATCTTTCCATTGCTCTCTCCCTTAGGCCTTTGTGGTTCAGAATGAGGAGAATGTGTAAAAGGAGGATAAAAAAAGAAAAGATGATCGAGGGAGTCTTTTCTCTCTCTTTCTCTTCCTCTTAGAAAACACAGCCTGTTGTTTCCTCTCCAGTCACAACCGGTGTTCAGACAGTCTCTCTCTCTCTCGCTCTCTCTCTCGCTCTCGCTCTCTCGCTGTTTCCTGCTAGATGACAGCTTGCTGGCAGCTGAATACAGTGTGTGAGCTGTGAGGGATATTATCTCTGCGTTGGTGATTAGCTTTCAAAGTGTGTTTGTTTATTTGTGCTGAGTTGGTACATGGTTTGAGCACCTTATGGTTCGTCCATTAATAGCACAGAATTTCCAATGGCATTTTCTTTGTTCAACACCATTCATGAGATCCTTCAGAACTTTTATTAAGTAAGTAACAATACGGGCCTGCATGATTCATATTGATTTTAATCAATACCTATATCCTAAGTGCTGTTTAACCCCATATGACTGCATTCTTGGTTTCAGCACCACAGTTATGTGGACAGCTGTCTCTTACACAGAGGGGAAATAAGTGGATGTCTATGGGTTTTCTGTAATTGACACGAAAGCCTCATCATAGAGTTTCACTGAACTGAAGAGAATGTGTGGGAGAGAGATGATTTCCTAGACAGAGGAAGATATATAGAGAGATTAATATGAACACCCAGACTCCACTGGGACATGGGGGGGTGGGGCATTACAGCCTGACAGGCTGATAATGGGAGGCACTCAGTCACCGGCGGAACAGCCGCCTGTTCTGGATAGTTTCACCGCGCTGCTAAATGCCGCACACACAAACACACACACGCGGGCCGTGTAATGAACAGTAGTGAATGCTGGCATGAGTTGAGCCGGTACTATCACAACTATTGAAGATGCATCCCAGACCCAATGATAAATCATATCAAGATAAACAACACAAATGCGTGTTAACAGGTACTGAGTTGGAGCCTGGGCTGTGAAAGGGGGGGGGTGTTGTCTCACATTAGTCATTGTATAGCCTCAACTATCATTCACCTCTTTGTTGTGGCTTTGTGGGTACATGTATCCAATGTTTTTGTTTGCGTGTGTGTGTGTACATCTTTGTGTATACTGTGATTCTTTGTCTGTCTGTGTGTGTCTGTGTTTTAATGAGTGTAGTGCATTGCCATGCATGGGTGGTTTTCAGACTGGGGGAGAGAGTAGTAGTTGTTTATGGTGTGGTCCCCAATTAAAAACCTATAGGGTTACTGTGGTTTCACTCACTCCCAAGAGACATACTGTCTACACTTTCACTCACCAGCCTGCTGTGTGTGTGTGTGTGTGTGTGTGTGTGTGTGTGTGTGTGTGTGTGTGTGTGTGTGTGTGTGTGTGTGTATATATGTCTACTGTTTTCAACCAGAACCAGTGGGCTATGACCACAATTACCAACCCGCCAGTGGCGTCCAGTCAGAAGGTTACGGTCGAAAGGTTACAACCCTCATCTGGGAGTCAGACTAGTTCCTTATATATACTGTCTCCAAAATCCAACCACCTTTTTCGAACCAACTTCTACTGAATTCCATTACGTTAATTCCTTCCTCTGCCTTGCTTGTCTCCAGCGGATGTTTGGGTTTTGAAGGGTACGTTGCTAGTGAATGGTCAGTCCCTTTCATAGTGACTGTCCTGCAGTGTCAGAGGTCATTAAGAGCTCTCTCTAGTTGGGCTGCAGAGAGGAACAGTTTATTGATTCATTAATTCCATTAAGTTTGTGTATTCCTTACTGGTTGTTTGTTAATGAGGCAGAGTCTTAGATCTGTCATTTCTGCTTAGGCCAGCGTTCTGTCTCTCTCCAATAAATCAAACCCCCGTGTGTGTGTGTGTGTGTGTGTGTGTGTGTGCACTACATTAGCTTACACATCAGTTCAGTAATGGGAATTCGTCTCCACCGCCATCTAAAGCCATAATATTGATCTTGCTGTGTCTTCATGTGTACAGTTTGAGTCTTACCTCACCAGAACTAGCAAGCTTCAGGGATGTACACTGTATGCTAATTTAGCTCCTGATTATAATGTCTGGGGGTCTGCTTTTTAATAGTCTCTGTCTCTCAGCTTTATTCTACCCTTAAAGTGTGTGCATGTGCTACATTATGCAGGCAGTGGCATCTTGGTAACACACAGATGTCCTTATTATGACTTTCACTGATACCTGTGTGTGTGTGTGTGTGTACAGGATGTATCTTGCTAGTGGGTTGTCTAGACTGAGAGTTATGGTGGATGCTGTCTACTCCTGTATTATAGAAGTCCTCACAGTTCTCTGTTCATCCACCCTTCTCTCTACCCCTCTCCCCTACCTTTCCTCCCCTCTCTCTGTGTGTAGGGTTCGTTCCCAGGGAACCTGCAGTTAGTTCTGGTATTGAGGCCCACCACCTTATTCCAGAGGACTCTCTCAGACATCTTGTTCAAGTTCAACAAGGATGAGTTTAAGATGAAGGTGCCGGTACGTACAGACAGCAGTCTACAGACGCGCACACATTCATAGACTGACTTTTGTATTATTGTCATTACTTCACCATTACGTTTTTCTATCCTAATTTGTTGCTTGTGTAGATGATTATGCTGAGTTCTGTGACTGAGCTCCACTCCTACATAGACCGGACACAACTGACTACTGAGCTGGGAGGAACCCAGGAGTACTGCCACGAGAAGTGGATCTCACACCGCACCGTGAGTATACACACACACACACACATAATTCTACATGGAGACGGGGTTTTACCTGAGCTGGTGAGAGACTGGCAGGACTTGGACTCTCCAATCAGGGTGAGAATGTTGGCTGCAGCCACCCAGCCCTCCTGCTTGGTCTTCAAGTTCTTCACAAACCTGCACCAACACAGAAACACACACAACCCCTTGATCACCACCTCGCCCCAACTCAACACTGCTCAGATATGAATACTGGGTCATATTCAAAAGGCACAGAAAAAAATATTTTTTTGATTTAGCACCTGTGTGTTTTATCAGTTTCTTTATGAAAATATTTAGTGAACTCCATGACAGTAGCTAAAGCAAGGGGCTATAGCAGCACACAAATAGACTACAAATGCATGCTGGGGCAGGCGTGCCCTGAGCTCATGAAGTGTGAGCGCTACTGGAGTGAAATTGGAGCTCGGCGAGAAGGCCGAAGCTCCTCGCTCTGTTCCAGCTCCGCTCACATATTCTGGCGTTGACTAATGGGGAACCTAATAAATCAAACACGCACAGAGATCCACATCCAGCAAATACACAGTGAATACACAGCATAAACACCAGAACCATGGCCCAGTTCCCTAGTGTTGGACTAATAACCTTTTCCCAGTCAAGCTATGCATGTTATTATCTAACAATGTATTATGTCCATCTGTGTGAAGGCCATTGAGGGCTTTGCTCTGATGGTAAAGAGAACAGCTCAGATCCTGCAGTCGTTTGGGACAGAGCTAGCAGAGACCGAACTACCCAATGACATCCAGGCTACCAGCAACCTACTGGGGACACACATCAACAAGAAGAGCAAGATGAAGGTACAGAGCAGGCACACACACACACACACACCTCCAGAAAGATGAATACACAAAATAACATGATGGGTTAAATCTAAGTAAATCATTGTCTTGTCCCACACCACTGATATCAGAGTGATGGTGTTGGCGTGTGTATCTGATTCCCCTGATGTGTTTGTGTCTCCAGGAGGATCTGCTGGTGGCTTTAGGACAGGGCAGCAGACTGTTGGAGAGTATTAATGAGCCAGTGGTCAGAGACCCAGACCACAACATGAACCAGGACGAACTGGAGAACCTGGCCACCGTACAGAGGTTAGAACACACACTGGGAACCTTGAACATTGGGGTTAGAACACACACTGGGGTTAGAACACACACTCTGAACCTAGAACACTGGGGTTAGAACACACTGGGAACCTAGAACACTGGGGTTAGAACACACACTGGGAACCTAGAACACTGGGGTTAGAACACACACTGGGAACCTAGAACACTGCGGTTAGAACACACACTGGGAACCTAGAACACTTGGGTTAGAACACACACTGGGAACCTAGAACACTGGGGTTAGAACACACACTGGGAACCTAGAACATTGGGGTTAGAACACACTCAGGGCACCTAGTTCACTTGGTTCAGAGATGCACAGGAAATATAGAACACTGGAGAACTTGATGAATGCAAGAGGTGAGAACACATAACAGCTTTTGCTCCTCACCATGATAAGGACTGGCAGTGCTGGGTCCTCTGAGGTCAGAAGGAGTATTTTGGAGAACACTGGTGACAGAGAAGCCAAAACAGGCTGGCATCTCACATTCAACTCAGTAGAGTGAGCAAAACAAACAGAGGAATAGCAGAAAATGTCTCATGTCTCCTCATTTCTAATCTTCTCTCCCTCGTTATCTCAATCTTTCCCTTTCCCTCTGCCCATCTCTCTCTTTCACCCCCTCTGCCCCATCCCCCCCCTCTTTCTCTCTCTGTCTCTCTCTCTGTCTCTCTCTCTCTCTCTCTCACCATCTTTCCCTCCCTCCCTCCACCCCCTCTCCTCTCCCTCTATCCCTCTCTCCCTCTCCTCAATCAGACTGCTTTCCCAGTTGAATGAGACAGAACGGGCATTTGATGAGTTCTGGGAGAGACATAAGACCAAGCTGGAGCAATGTCTGCTGCTCCGCCACTTTGAACACAACTACAGAGAGGTGAGTGGGACAACACATGACTACACACACCTGACTTCTGTACACCTTGGGTACAATACACTAGTTACAGTACCTGAGAGCAATACACCAGAGAGTAACATACACCTTACCAAACTAAGTAGATATCTGAAGCAATTACACCCCTGATCTTGGTACACTTATGGGACATTGACATGGCCACCTGTGTGTGTGTGTGTGCATGTACAACCAGATCTGAGTATACATTGTGTGTATGTCATACCAAATGTCATTACATTTGTCTGTATGTGTCAAACCTGTGTATGTGTTCTAACTGCTGTGCTACTGTTCCAGGTGAGGTGTCTGCTGGACCAGGTGGCAGAGAGATTGACAGCTTTCTCGGAGGTGGGAATAAGCCCCGCCCACGCTGATCACATCTTCCGCGAGTTGAGGAGCCACGAGGAGAGAGTCTGTGTAAGTAAACAAACACACTGATAGACATGTATTATCCAGAGTACGTAAATCAATAATGTCGCATCTCTCTTTCATCTTTCCATCTCTCTCTCTCCCTCCTACCCCACTCTCTCGTTCTTTCTCTCTCTCTCTCTCTCTCTCTCTCTCTCTCTCCCTCTCATTTTCTCTCTCTCTCCCCCTTTCCCTCTGTAGGAGGTATTGGACCGAGCCCAGGCTCTGGCCCGCGAGGGTGACGAGTTGATCCAGAACTCCCACTATGCTGAGGACTCCATCCAGCCCAAATGCATCGAGCTCCGAGCCGTGAACGAGGAACTGAGCACCTACCTGAGAGCAAAGAAAGACCACTTACTCAGAGCTATAGAGCTGCACCACAGCCTGGAGAGGGTGAGAGGGACATAAACACACACACATACACTACCGTTCAAATGTCCTTGTTTTTAAAGAAAAGCACATTTTATTTGTCCATTAAAATAACATCAAATTGATTAGAAATGCAGTGTAGACATTGTTAATGTTGTAAATGACTATTGTAGCTGGAAATGGCAGATTTTTTTATGGAATATCTACATAGGCGTACAGAGGCCCATTATCAGCAACCATCACTCCTGTGTTCCAATGGCATGTTGTGTTAGCTAATCCAAGTTTATCATTTTAAAAGGCTAATTGATCATTAGAAAACCATTTTGCAATTACGTTAGCACAGCTGAAAACTGTTGTTCTGATTAAAGAAGCAATAAAACTGGCCTTCTTTATACTAGTTGAGTATCTGGAGCATCAGCATTTGTGGGTTTGATTACAGGCTCAAAATGGCCAGAAACAAAGAACTTTCTTCTGAAACTCGTCTGTCTATTCTTGTTCTGAGAAATGAAGGCTATTCCATGCGAGAAATTGCCAAGAAACTGAAGATCTCGTACAACGCTGTGTACTACTCCCTTCACAGAACAGCGCAAACTGGCTCTAACCAGAATAGAAAGAGGAGTGGGAGGCCCCGGTGCACAACTGAGCAAAAGGACAAGTACATTAGAGTGTCTTGTTTGAAAAACCGCCGCCTCACAAGTCCTCAACTGGCAGCTTCATTAAATATTACCCGCAAAACACCAGTCTCAACAGTGAAGAGGCGACTCCGGGGTTGCAAAGAGAAAGCCATATCTCAGACTGGCCAATAAAAATAAAAGATGGGCAAAAGAACACAGATACTGGACAGAGGAACTCTGCCTAGAAGGCCAGCATCCCAGAGTCACCTCTTCATTGTTGACGTTGAGACTGGTGTTTTGTGTACTATTTAATGAAGCTGATAATGGGCCTCTGTACGCCTATGTAGATATTCCATATAAAATCTGCCATTTCCAGCTACTACTCATTTACAACATTAACAATGTCTACACTGTATTTCTGATCAATGTGATGTTATTTTAATAAACAGAAAATGTGCTATTCTTTCAAAAACAAGGACATTTCTAAGTGACCCCAAACTTTTGAACGGTAGTGTATATATACACACATACACACACACACACACACGCACAGTCAAAAAAAGTATATCAAATGCATGTAGAAACACAGCACCCCATAAACCCCTGAAAACACACTCAACCCCCCTCTCTCCCAGGCTGCTAAGTGGTGTGATGATGGCATCTACCTGCTGGCCTCTCAGCCCGTGGACAAGTGTCAGTCACATGACGGGGCGGAGTCAGCGCTGCAGGAGATTGAGCGTTACCTGGATACGGCGGGACAGAACAAACTGACTGATCCTAGTGCCATCTGCAGGGACTACGACACAGTGCTCAACCAGGAGTTCAGGGTAAGGGGATCCAATTCTATGACTCTGACATGCATTCAGACCTGGATTTATGTAGTTAAAATGTCATCATAATGTGATCAATTAAATGTAAAGAAAAGATGACACAGCAAACACACAGCTATCAAAACCTGAGTGTCCCAGAGTGTAATTCTGCTCCCTGTACCTCTTCCTCTCCTCCTCCTTCTCTCCTCTCCTCCTCTCTCATCCTTTCGCCTCTCCTCCCTCAGGACCAAGTGGAGAAGGTGTTCCAGAAGCAGGTGTCCATGCAGGAGATGTTTGAGAAGAGGAGGGTCAGTCTGAAGAAGCTGGCAGCCAAACACACCAGGCCAGTTCAGCCTGTGGCCCCAAGGCCTGAAGCCATCAAGTCCCCACTGTCCTCGCCAGGTGAGTCTTTATGTACCATTATGTCTTTGTATACACATCATCAGCACCCTGTCATCACGAATACAGTCCTGACACAGGGTTAATGTTCTTTTAACTAGATCGGCCAATGTATATTTAGATATGTGTATAGTGTTAATATCCCACCTCACCACCTCCACTCTCTCATTCTCTCCCCCATAGCAAAGAGAGTGCTGGAGAAGAGCTGCTCAGAGGGAGACTCTGTGAACAGGGTCAGCTGTAGAAAAGTAAGTAGAGGTCCCTCTTGTGTTTTACTGTGGGGTAGAAATGATCATACCTGCAGTATGCAGCTCCAGTAGTTTCTAGCTCCAGTAGTTTCAGCAGACACTCATCCTGTGGTGTGTTCTCAGGTGGAGGGCCAGCTACAGTGCAACAGAAGTGCCTCTCTGTCAGAGGAGGAAGAGAACCTGGCCATCCTCAGAAAGTACGTTTGGTCTGTGTTTTGTCCGATGTTATGTCTGGCTGCATATCTGTGAGTCTGTGGTGTTTCTCTGACTTCTGTGTGTAGTGTTTCACCCATAAAAATAATAACGATAAAGATTCCCTTATCATCTGGTGTCTGTATCATGTAAGCCTGAACTGTCTACATTATGTCTGACTGTGCTCTCTCTATGGAGACATGTAATGAATGAGCTGCTGGAGACAGAGAGGGCATACGTGGAGGAGCTGCTCTGTGTTCTACAGGTGTGTATCTCTCTATCCCTCTCCCCTGGACCATCTGAGACCTCTCCGTCCTCCTCTCACACGTGTGTATCAGGTCTTAACTCTGTTCGTCCTATTGGGTGTTTCAGGGCTATGCCTCAGAGATGGACAACCCAGCCATGGCCAGTCTCATGCCCATTCCTCTGCAAAACAAGAAAGATGTGCTGTTTGGCAACATGCCAGAGATCTACCACTTCCACAAGAGGTAAATGAGCACCCCCTAGCGGTTATTAATGGTGCTTACACAGTGATAGGACTACCCAGGCATTGTACTGACTAATTGATCTCTCTCTCTTTCTCTCTGCATCACTATTCCTTATGATCTTCCAGGACCTTTCTGAGGGAGTTGGAAGAGTACGAAGACTGCCCGGAACTTGTGGGTCGGTGTTTTCTGGAGAGGGTGAGTGTTTGGAGATTGAACTGGAATATGTGTCTAAATCACTACTCTGATAGTAGTGAAGTGTTTGTGATGCAGGGGTATTTCTCTCTTTTCTTTATTCTCTCTCTCTCATAGATGACAGACCTGCAGATTTATGAGAAGTATTGTCAGAATAAACCTCGCTCTGAGAGCTTGTGGAGACAGTGCTCCGACTGCTCCTTCTTCCAGGTACACACCACATACACACCTCCCCTAAGGTACACACACCCAACAGCTTCAGGCTTAAGTGGTTGTTATCCCCTACTAATGCATTATCCCTGTTCTGGTCTGTAACAGGAGTGTCAGAAGAAGCTGGAACATAAACTGGGTTTGGACTCCTATCTCCTGAAACCTGTCCAGAGGATCACCAAATACCAGCTCCTGTTGAAGGTAGGACCAGTACTTGTCCTTCTATACGTTGTCTCGTGATTCACAAGAGCATTCTGGTCCACTCCTTTATATTCATAATGTCTCTTTGCAGATCAACATAACTCAATATGTGTGCATGTGTGTGCTCTAGGAGCTGCTGAAGTACAGTAAGGGCTGTGAGGGGTCAGAAGACCTGCAGGAGGCGCTCACCTCCATCCTGGGCATCCTGAAGGCTGTCAATGACTCCATGCACCTCATCGCTATCACTGGATACGATGTGAGTTCATCACCGATCAACTTCACATTCTCTGAAATATACTGCATATTCCTTTCATGGCGTCAACATCACATTATTTTAGAGATTGTGTCAACATGTCAAAATGACATAAGACTGCAGCACCATAGCTTCTGATGAGACATTAACTTTCTCCTGACCTGTGACCCTTCTTCTGATAGGGTAACATGGGCGACCTGGGCCGGCTGCTGATGCAGGGGTCATTCAGTGTGTGGACAGAACACAAGAAAGGTCACGCCAAGGTCAAGGACATGGCCCGCTTCAAGCCCATGCAGAGACACCTGTTCCTGCATGAGAAGGCTCTGCTCTTCTGTAAGAGACGGGAAGAGAACGGGGAGGGCTATGAGAAAGCCCCCTCCTACAGCTTCAAACAGTCCCTCAACGTGAGTCTGTCTGTCTGTCCATATGTCTGCCTGCCTGCCTGCCCGTGTGTCTGTCTGTTTGTCTGTCTGTAGTAGTTCTAACAGTGTTTGATATTACAAGTGAGTTGAAATTGAGCTTATAGAAGGTAACATTTTCCAAAATGGTATGCCCTCTACCAGATGAGTGCTGTGGGCATCACTGAGAACGCCAAAGGTGACAACAAGAAGTTTGAGGTCTGGTGCAACTCACGGGAGGAAGTATACATCGTTCAGGTGAGTGGTTTTGCCCAAACAACAGCGACAGACTACATGTTACCCAGTTTATTTTGCAATGATACAGAAATCATATCAGACTATTTAGATAAAACAAAACTAATGGGTTTCATCGTTGTATTTCAGGCCCCAACATCTGAGGTAAAAACAACGTGGGTGAAGGAGATCCGGAAGGTTCTGACAATGCAGCTGGAGGCCTACAGAGGTAGGCAGGGTGTCTGTCTGTGGCAGACCTGGTGTCAAATAATATTAGTTTTATTTCTAATACTTTGAGTGTATTGTAATTACATTGAGTATTATATTCACTGGTCATGATGTAGTGGGACTGTAGTTGATCTCCCTGCGTGTCTTCCAGAAGCTAGTCAACAGAGGCCATCAGACGGATTGTTCCAGTTCCCCCCTGGTGCTGGAGGACCTGTCAGCCTCAGGTCAGTCATCTGACCCATCCTGACCTATTAGAGAGTCAGAGCCTTTCATTCACAAATAAGAAGTAATCAAAGACCCCCCCCCCCTGTTTAGGGGGATGTAAGAAAAGGTTCAGACAGAAATGTATTATGTAGAATACGGAATCGTGTCTGCTCAATTCATTCTGTTTCTATCGGCAACGTTCAGAAACCTGAATACAACATGTTGTCATACCGAAGTCAAATCAAATCACATTTTTATTTGTCACATGTGCCAAATAAAACATGTGTAGACCTTACCGTGAAAGGCTTACTAACAATCCCTTAACCAACAATGCAGTTCAAGAAATAGAGTTAAGAAAATATTTACTAAATAAACTAAAGTGAAATTAAAAAATTAAAAAATGATACGTATGTGTGTGTATATATATGTATGTGTATGTTCAGTTGAAGTCAGAAGTTTACATACACTTAGGTTGGAGTAATTAAAACTTGTTTTTCAACCACTCCACAAGTTTCTTGTTAACAAACTATAGTTTTGGCAAGTCGGTTAGGACATCTACTTTGTGCATGACACAAGTAATTTTTTCAACAATTGTTTACAGACAGATTATTTCACTTATAATTCACTGTATCACAGTTCTAGTGGGTCAGAAGTTTACATACACTAAGTTGACTGTGCCTCTACACAGCTTGGAAAATTCCAGAAAATGATGTCATGGCTTTAGAAGCTTCTGATAGGCTAATTGACATCATTTGAG
The DNA here is from genome assembly GCA_003317085.1 of Hucho hucho. Classification (NCBI taxonomy): domain Eukaryota; kingdom Metazoa; phylum Chordata; class Actinopteri; order Salmoniformes; family Salmonidae; genus Hucho; species Hucho hucho. The sequence continues at coordinate 51,385 of QNTS01001950.1, forward strand.
TCAATTGGAGGTGTACCTGTGGATGTATTTCAAGGCCTACCTTCAAACTCAGTGCCTCTTTGCTTGACATCATGGGAAAATCAAAAGAAATCAGCCAAGACCTCAGAAAGAAATGGTAGACCTCCACAAGTCTGGTTCATCCTTGGGAGCAATTTCCAAACGCCTGAAGGTACCACGTTCATCTGTACAAACAATAGTACGCAAGTATAAACACCATGGGACCACGCAGCCATCATACCGCTCAGGAAGGAGACACGTTCTGTCTCCTAGAGATGAACGTACTTTGGTGCAAAAAGTGCAAATCAATCCCAGAACAACAGCAAAGGATCTTGTGAAGATGCTGGAGGAAACAGGTACAAAAGTATCTATATCCACAGTAAAACGAGGCCTATATTGACATAACCTAAAAGGCCGCTCAGCAAGGAAGAAGCCACTGCTCCAAAACCGCCATAAAAAAGCCAGACTACGGTTTGCAACTGCAATGGGGACAAAGATCGTACTTTTTGGAGAAATGTCCTCTGGTCTGATGAAACAAAAATAGAACTGTTTGGCCATAATGACCATCGTTATGTTTGGAGGAAAAAGGGGGAGGCTTGCAAGCCGAAGAACACCATCCCAATCGTGAAGCGCGGGGGTGGCAGCATCATGTTGTGGGGGTGCTTTGCTGCAGGAGGGGCTGGTGCACTTCACAAAATAGATGGCATCATGAGGAAGCAAAATTATGTGAATATATTGAAGCAACATCTCAAGACATCAGTCAGGAAGTTAAAGCTTGGTCGCAAAGGAATCTTCTAAATGGACAATGACCCCAAGCAACCTTCCAAAAGCAAAATGGCATAAGGACAACAAAGTCAAGGTATTGGAGTGGCCAGCACAAAGCCCTGACCTCAATCCTATAGAGAATTTGTGGGCAGAACTGAAAAAGCGTGTGCGAGCAAGGAGGCCTACAAACCTGACTAAGTTACACCAGCTCTGTGAGGAGGAATGGGCCAAAATTCACCCAACTTATTGTGGGAAGGTTGTGGAAGGCTACCTGAAACGTTTGACCCAAGTTAAACAATTTAAACACAATGCTACCAAATACTAATTGAGTGTATGTAAACTTCTGACCCACTGGGAATGTGATGAAAGAAATAAAAGCTGAAATAAATCATTCTCTCTACTATTATTCTGACATTTCACATTCTTAAAATAAAGTGGTGATCCTAACTGGCCTAAGACAGGGAATGTTTACTATGATTAAATGTCAGGAATTGTGAAAAACTGAGTTTAAATGTATTTGGCTAAGGTGTATGTAAACTTCCGACTTCAACTGTGTATGTATATATTCATATATATGTATATATTTATATATATATAAATGTGTGTGTGTATAAAAAAAATATGTATGTATGTATGTATGTATGTAAATCTATATGTGTGTGTGTGTGTGATATATATATATGTGTGTGTGATATGTGTGTGTGTGTGTGTGTGTGTGCACTACATTAGCTTACACATCAGTACAGTAATGGGAATTCGTCTCCACCGCCATCTAAAGCCATAATATTGATCTTGCTGTGTCTTCATGTGTACAGTTTGAGTCTTACCTCACCAGAGCTAGCAAGCTCCAGGGATGTACACTGTATGCTAATTTAGCTCCTGATTATAATGTCTGGGGGTCTGCTTTTTAATAGTCTCTGTCTCTCAGCTTTATTCTACCCTTAAAGTGTGTGCATGTGCTACATTATGCAGGCAGTGGCATCTTGGTAACACACAGATGTCCTTATTATGACTTTCACTGATACCTGTGTGTGTGTGTGTGTGTACAGGATGTATCTTGCTAGTGGGTTGTCTAGACTGAGAGTTATGGTGGATGCTGTCTACTCCTGTATTATAGAAGTCCTCACAGTTCTCTGTTCATCCACCCTTCTCTCTACCCCTCTCCCCTCTCTCTGTGTGTAGGGTTCGTTCCCAGGGAACCTGCAGTTAGTTCTGGTACACACACACACACACACATATATATATATATATATATATATATATATATATATATATATATATATATATATATATATATATATATATATATATATATATATATATATATATATATATATAAATAATCAAAAAGTAACACAAGAAAATTACATAACAATAACGAGGCTATATACACGGGGTACCAGTACCGAGTCAATGTGCGGGGGTACACGTTAGTCGAGGCAATTTGTAAAGTGATTATGCATAGATAATAAACAGAAAGTAACAGCAGTGTAAAAATGTGTTGCAGTGTGAGTTTCTGTCAGACCTGTTTCATTCTCCTGTCTCCTCAGTCCATTTAGAAGAGGGGAGAGGAGCATGAAGGAGAAGAAGGGAGAACCCAGCAGCCCTGACGCTAACTCCTGCTCCTTCCCAAAGACCAAAGGTGAGCAGAGAGTGAGAGAGGGGAGGAGGATACTGCCTTATAACATAAAGACTGCTCAGACACCACCTTTCAACTGGGTCCAATGCTAAATTCAAAGCTATTTTTTACTCTCAACTGTATTTAATGGTTATCACTTTCCTAATCCTTTCCTTGTTTCACCCAAACAACACTGAACTATACTATGTTCTGACTTTTACTCTTAACTAAATGTTGCTTCTCTCTCTGTGATGAGTTGACTAATATTTCTCTTCACTTTTCTCTCTTTCCTCTGTTTGCCTATGTCGTCACTTTTCTTTCTATCTCTTCTATTTCTCATGTCTTTCTCTCATCACTGCACTTTCCTTCTCTCCATCCCTTCCTTCTTTTATGCCTCACACACCTCTCCCTGTCGCTCTCCTCTTTCTCATCCTACTCACCTCTCCCTCCTTCCTTCGCTCCCCTGCTCCTCTCCGTCTCCTGGCCCAGAAGAAGCAGCGACCAGTCCTACCTCAGACAGAGCAGCTGTGGCTAAAAAGCGTTTTACCTTGCAGGGCTTCAGCAACTTCAACAAAGGTAACAGCCCTAGCTGGCCACCAGGGGCTGCCATAGTAATCATATACATTGTTACTATATGTCAGCACTGTAGCCTACTACTACTACTACAGGATAAAACATGGCGTGCTTCCTTCCGCAGACCTCTCGCCTCCTGACAATAAAAGCTTAACTTTACCCAGGATTCCCTTCTCTCCATCAGGTACCTGACAATTTAGCTAAAGTGACCATAGATTAGTATCTAGAGAGGTAACTTTGTCCCATAGCTTAAGTCAGTGTTTCCCAACTCCAGTCCTCAAGTACCCCTACAGTACAGATTTGTATTGTAGCCCCAGAGCACAGCTGATTCAACTTGTCAACTAATCATCAAGCCCTTGATGAGTTGAATGAGGTGTTTGTCCGGGGCTGTGTACCGTTGGGGGTACTTGAGGACCAGAGTTAGGAAACACTTGCTAAAGAGACGACCAATTAGAGTTGTACTGTAGCTGATCGTGAATAGACCGCTTCAGGGACCCTGTATCTGTTTTTCCCCCCTGTAGTCTGTCTCAGAGTAGTGTGTGCTGTACAATAACAATGTTCGTACAGAGAACAACGTGCAGTTAGAACATACAGTTTGTGGTGCTCCTTTGAATGTCCTCTGCTCTCTTCATTCTTTGTCTGCGCTTACTTTAACTTCCACTTCCAAGATATGTTGCTACTAATATTTGTCTTATTTGAGGGTTTTGATGCTCCTCTTCACTCTCTTCCTCCTCCTCTCTTTTGCTCTTTTATTCCTGTCTTCCTGTGATGGCTAGGATCTCCCACAAGCCCTGACCATAAAACCAAACGTCATGAGATAAAGAGTGATCCTACTCCGTTCGGCTTTAAAGGTACATCTTCCCATAATGACCCTATTCACTGTATCTGTGGTCGACCATGGTCGCTGCATTTGATCATTTCAACCGTGGTTGGTCAGGGTGTATTGATTTACAGACAGCCGTTTCTCCCATCAGACAAGCGAATGTGGTTCATCAAGGAATGTATAATACGCTGTGTTGACTGACAGGCAACCGGAGTCATAGTTACCATGGTCGGTCATTCATTGTGGTTGAGCACGTTTGCCTGCGGTCAATCTTTGACCATGTTTCAATAGGGTCATATGTATCTTTCTCTCAGACCCAGGCCCTCACGCTCACCTCCACCTGGGCAGAGTCAGGTGGTTCAGCACCTCGAGTCTCTTACAGGCCAAGAGGAGAGGTACCGTACAGCAGTCAACTGGACTGGACTAGACTGTTTTAGACTGGTTTAGATTGGATTAAGATGTGTGGTGATCACAAAATGGCTGCCGAATTTCACTGAGAGATTTGCCCCTCTCACTCCCTGCACACTGTGTCCCCTTGCCTGAGTGTGTGGATACACATGACCACCTAAATGCTTATGTTGATATATTTATCAAAAAAAGTCACGTTCCTTATTGCTGAGTAGTGTTGTGGTTCTAAATGGTCAACACGATTACTGTAGTTTCACTCCATTCGACCTTCTGATTGTGGTACACCCTGTCACTGACCGTGTCTGGTCTAACAGAGGTTGCTGAAATGCCTACTCTCAATGTCCCCCGTTCCCCCTCTGTCTGTGTGTGTGTGTGTGTGTGTGTGTGTGTGTGTGTGTTTCAGGCTACACAAGACACCAAACTCTTATGTCCCCTTTCTCCATCCTCTAGGATGGACCAAGGGCTCTCTCTCATTGGACGCCAATGAGGAGAATGATGGCTACTCTAGCCCTGAAGAGCCCCTGAACTCAGACCCCGAGGACGAGGGGGGAAAGAAACTAGTGAGTGTGCGTGCGTGAGGATACTCATCCACTCCAAGCTGGGATGTGGCTCCACGTACAAACAGTTTTACAAAATCATTGTTTACAATCATACATACAATCTAACACCATATCTTGACTGTGCACAGTGTGCAGGGAGGTACAGAGTGGTGTCTGACTGTGAGAAGGGAGAAGCCCAGGACATGTCAGTCAAGAGTGGTGAAATGGTGCAGCTGATCAAGGAGGGAGATGACGGACAGTGGTGAGAATATTACCTCGACACCCTTAGACTTGATTGGTTTCACACTTTAACAGTCAGAACCTATTCCAACACAGTCATATTCTATAGGGAAAACCATAGTGCAGGTCTCTCCAACCCTGTTCTTGGAGAGCTACCCTCCCCTAGGTTTTTGCTCCCAACCCCAGTTGGAACTAACATGATTCATGTTATCAACCAGCTAATTATTAGAATCAGGTGTGCTAGGTTAGTCGGAGTGAAAACATCTCCAGGGACAAGGTTGGAGAGACCTGCTAGTGAAACAAAACACAACATTTTGAAACAGGAAACGAAAATAAGCTATTCTTATCGGACAATTTTGGGTAGCCGGTATTCAAGTCTGAGCAGTGTTGAGTTGGGGCGAGGTGGTGATCAAGGGGTTGTGTGTTTCTGTGTTGGTGCAGGTTTGTGAAGAACTTGAAGACCAAGCAGGAGGGCTGGGTGGCTGCAGCCAACATTCTCACCCTGATTGGAGAGTCCAAGTCCTGCCAGTCTCTCACCAGCTCAGGTAAAAACCCCTCTCTGTGTGTGTGTGTGTGTGTGTGTGTGTGTGTGTGTGTGTGTGTGTGTGTGTGTGTGTGGATCTCTCCTTAACCATCTCCTCTAACCTCTGGTCTCCCTGTGTGTATTCCAGAGGGCAGTGGCTCAGGGAACCTCAGCACTTCATCCAGCTGCTGTGAGACCTACACCAGCTTCTCTGACATCAAGCCCTGAACCCTCCACCCTTCCCTGGCCCCATCACGCCACCCCAGACCCTTTTGTCTCCAGACCCCAACCCAACAGCACCAGCTGGTGGCTCCCCCAGCAAGACAGCACTTTCTCCCCCCACCCTAAACACAACTTCACCCACCTTACCCAGAGGCAAGCCCCTCTATTAGGATACTGGTCAGCAACTTCAAGAAGATGCCAACAATAGACTTCATCAAATATCATTGACTAGAGAATGGACTCCAGCGTCCTTGTGTAGTTGAAGAGACACAGTGTAGTGTAGGTGGGCAGCAGCTACCCATAGACACTAATCTTAAGTCAGTTTGGCACTTGCATTTATCCTTCATAAAATTGTCACGGTTAGGATTGGGGGTTGGGTGAGCTGATCCTAGACCTAACCCTCAGCTATGCAAGCAGACCTCGGACAAAATGGAACCTGACATAACCCATAGAAATATAATACAATTCTGTTATGAATTCTAATTCTAAGATTAACCTGATCAGGTGTCACTGATATAGCGACCCCATCTGCCATAGAGTGGTGGACATGGATCGTGTTGAGCCCTTTTTGTTGTACTGTAAGCCTATAAGTAAGTTACAATGCTGTTGGTCTGCATCATGGTCCCCTTGACTGTCTACAAATAGACAAGACAATTTTTTTTTTAATATAGTTATTGTAGATAAGAAAGATTATGATTGAAAAGTATACCATGTGTAGCTTTTCAGATTGTTGCTCTGTAAGTGGTACCAGTCACCTCAACATGTGACCATATAAGTAACCAATATGACCTTTGGTAGGCCTGTGACTATCTTATTGCCTCTTGGAGAGTGAGGAGTTACTGTTTACTTGAAAACAGAGGGAAGGGAATGACTCTTGTTATGTACGGTGATAAAGATGTTATTCTATATCTGTCTATCTCTATAATGTAATCTCTCTCTCTCTAGTCTTTCTCTCTCCCTCCTTGTTCTCATAGCCTACCCTGTCCTGCAACATTAGTTTTGTATATGGTTCAGACAGAGCAGTTACAGTATCACTGTTTCCTCTGTCCTCGTCAAATAACTTTATTATGAGATCCCCTTTTCATCCATTTCACCGGCTCTCTGTTCAGACATCTATTAAACATGACTTTAGTCATTGCAGGTGTCTTCTCCATGTGTACTGTGAACTTTCCTAGTTTTGTGAATAACTCAGTGTATAGTCATAACTTATTTATTGTAAAGCAATCATATTTTTTTATGTAGATATTGTTTATTAACTCACTATTTTCTTTATGAAATCAGAAATTCTCTATCAGTCAGCAGTTGTGAATCTGTTTTTTTATATTAAAGGACTTGTGGTACAGGTAATTCTGTGTGTGTGTATTTCCTGTATCGGGTTGGGTAGCCTAATAAAATAATATATTGTATTGTTTGTAAATGTAATTTCAGACTGCCTATGGGAGAAGCCTGCCTACAGTGGGGCGGCAGGTAGCCTAGTGGTTAGAGCGTTGGGCCAGTAACCGAAAGGTTGCTAGATCAAATCCCCGAGCTGACAAGGTACAAATATGTCGTTCTGTTCCTGAACAAGGCATTTAACCCATTGTTCCTAGGCCATCACTGTAAATATAAATTTGTTCTTAACTGACTTGGTTAAATTTAAAAAATGTAAAGCTCTCATTTCTGTGCTATAGTGCAGCTAGCCAGCAGATCCAACCTGCTTGCTTACAATTGCACTAGGGTCAGACAGGCTTCCTGTGTAGAGTAAGACATGCAGCGCCATCTCTGAAAACATTATCCAAGGATAAGAAATGCATTGTACTCAAAATTGTCCCATTATCCCAACTGTTACACTGAGAAGATTTCAGTGTAAGTTTATTGGGACAATTAAGAGTATAACGCATTTCTCATCCCTGGACTGGTTTGGGGTCTGTCTGACCCTAGTGCAGCTGTAGCCTAAGCAAGCGGGTCGGATCTGCTGGCTAAATGTCAGTCTGCCTATACCCAACTAGCTAGCACAGACATCGACTAGGCCTACCCAAAGCAACAACCTCTATACCCGCACAACCATCTATAAAATAGAGAAAAAAAATGGAAACAAAAATCAGAATTTGACCGAAAAAATTCAAAGTAGGGAGCTCAGAATTGTGGAAAACCGGGCCAATGTAAAATCAAATGTATGGAATCATTTTGGAGTAATTGTTAACGCTGACAAACAACTTGTGGATGGATTCGCGGCATGCAAAAAGTGCAAGCGGGTGTTAGCCTATGACAGTCAAAGAACGGGCACTTCCAGCTTGAAAAAACACATTGGGAGATGCACGGTAAGACGGCTATTGATTGACTGCCCAGTCGCCGACTAGTGTAGAACAAGGAGCCCAGTAAGTACCCTATGAAGGACTATGATAGTTCACTCGGGTCGGAGCCGTCGGGATGCGATTCGGTTTGGGGTAGCACTCTTTCCTAAGGGCTGTTTGCAGTCAGGTCCCAATAGATCCGTTTATGGAGAATTATGGAAAAATGTACTCTGGCATGTGGCAGACATAGTGTTTATGTGCGTGTGAGAATTAAAATATGTGGGCTATTGTGAAGCGGAATGCTTGATTTTATAGTCACATTGTGCATTTGTAAACTGTCTGCTATGTAGAGTGGTGAAGACTTTCGTCTTTAATCATCGCGCATGCGCAAGTAAATAGTCTAGATTCCAGACTGCTAGCTAGATACAGTACGTTCTGGCGAGGTATCGCAAAATATCATTCCATTAGCTAATTACATAGTGAGAAGCTGTAGTTGCTAGATATGGAAAGTAGAAGCAGAGACCGTAAAAAAAGTCACACCTGGAAATATTTCAATGAAATCTCGTCCGAAAGTGTGACATGTAAACTGTGTGCGGCTGTTTTGAAGCGGACGAGTGGGAGCACAACATCCATGTTAAACCATTTAGAAAGGATCCATCATCTGTCGTTAAGACATATCAAAACACAACGAGAGTTGATGGCTGCCGTTAGAGGTAAGACTCCTGTAAGTGTTTTATTTAACTCATAGCCGACTACCAAAGCAAATTCGTGTAAAGGTGTGATATCTGGACTGGTCCCCCCTTGGCAAGTTTCTCGGCCAGCTCAGCTTGTACCATATTTACTCTTCACGAGGTTGCCATTTCAAAGTGTGCCTCACATTTGTTTTAAACCCAAATGCAGCTAATACAGTAAATTGCCGATATTTTGTCAGAGCAGAGGATCGCTGACAACTCTTGGAGAAGAACCAGGCTACTCTGCTGGTCTGGTCAGTTGTAAAATTCTCTGGTTTGGTTGTCCATTGGTTCCATTCATTCACAAAATGTCAACACCAAGTTCACCCAGCGTTGGTTCAGCTGTGTTGCACAGCTGCGACAGAATAGAAGCTTCTCAGGTTAAATGTAAACACTGCGACCGGTATATCAGATGTAAAGGACTTTGCACCAGTGGCATGAAAGGGCATTTAGTCTCGGCATCAGGTAAACTGTGCCCCCGAAAGGGCTCTATTTAAACAAATAATTCGAGACCTCCACAGAAAAAAGCAATGGAGCAATAATGTTGGAGTCAGAGACCGGTATTAAAACGAGTGAGAACAAAATACTAACTTCATGACGTTGCTACATTTGAGTGACAATCAATAAAGAACTGAGTTAGGTTACATGTATTCATGACGAATCAACCGATTGAATGCGCACATTTAGCTAAACGGGTTCGTGGATTTCCGCTTATTATGCTAACCGGAAAATGCTGTTTTGGTTAGTAGTTATGTACATTTTCAATTAAATGCCGAGTCTCAAATAGCCGCCTGACCCTTTTTAATAGCCAGGCATCGGCACACATTTCAGCAAATAAACGCCTGTTTAAAATAAACGCCCCATCTTAATTGTTTACGAGGTTACCATGTCATGTGATGTGATATACATAAAAAAAATCTGTCATGTTGCTTGCCATGGCGCCACCAAGAAGAAAATACGACATCAAATTCAAGCTAGCAGTGATCAAATTCACAGAGCAAAATTCGGGCGAGGCAACAGCCAGGCATTTTGGAATTGATCCAAAACGAGTGAGAGAATGGCGAAGTCAAAAAGTCGAACTTCAACGTTTGTCTGAGGTGGATCAGAAGAGGGCGAGACTGCAAGGTGGGGGGAGGAAAAAGGTTAGCGAGTAGCTGGAGGCTAGTCTTTGCAAGTCTGGGGCGCATTCATTACGCCAATTCTGTTGCAAAACGTTTCTTAAACAGAAGCAAACGGAACGAAACTGGAAGGGACCTACCGGAATTTGTCCAATAGAAACTCGTTTTAATTCCAACAAAGGATCCGTTTAGCAACTGCTGGACTAATGATTACACCCCTGATCTGAGACGGATTCATGTTGATACTGGTCACAGCCGTGTCGTAGTCTTTAAAAATATATATTGATCAAAATATGTGTACATTAAGGAAATAGACACTTGGCTCAAATAGAAGCCGGTCTCTAATAAGCCCTGGTTGTGTCGCTTTATCCTTTGACGTTCTGGGGTGTATTCATTAGTCGCAGACCATTGCAAAACGTTTCGCAACAAAACCCGTTTAGCGTTAACTCTAGGAAGCAAACGTAAGGAAACGTGGAGTGACCTATCTTAAATTGTTTTTCCTTACAACGTGTTATCCATTTGATGTAAACGGTTTTCGTTGCGAAACGCAACAGGCCAATACACCTTTGAAACTGCGCAGTGAAATAAAACATATTTATTAACAGTTATCAAACTCGTAGTTTGCAAAATTTGGCTAGTCCAGCATAGATCTGAAGGAAAGGGCTTTGACTGTAGAGAGAGCATAAATAGGAAGAGACGCGCTAAAAGTAGCACGGTTTGGAAGTATTTCACCAGAAAGGGCACCGATACATGTCGGCTATGCAAAGCAGTACTCAAATACAACAACGGCAGCACTGACAGCATGTTAAACCACATCAAATACAAGCACCCAGCCATCATAGCGCCAGTTCTAGATGGTAAATCAGAAACGACCACCAGGGTAAAGTAGAGGGCTATTATTATTATCCACTACATGTTATTTTGTCCATTGAATATTAATACTGTTAATGACAGTCTATAAAACCACCCAACAAATAGACTGCTACAGGGACAACATGTAAAATGTAAAGATTCAATAAAAGAAAACGAAATAGCAGCTCAACCACTTGTTTTGGTATACGTCTGTTGGGGGAAATATTATGTTCTGCATACATTCGCAAGGTTAATGGCAATTGCAAATCTTATTGAAACGTGACATATCATAATGTTTTTTTTTATGGTTTTGTGGTATAAATTGTTTTTCTTCAGACATTAAAGTTAAAAAGAGAAGCTGCAATAAAGGCAGAGAAGACCATGTCTAAGAGCACACACGAAGAAGAGGAAGATGATGAGGAGGATGAGCATCTCCCCAGGACTAGGATGTCAAAGTGGGTATCATGTACATTGGAAGATAACATTAGTAACACTTTTATATAGGCCCACTGTAGGGCTGGGCGATATGACGATAGACGTTTTTCTATCGTCACACGATATATATCGTTTGATATTATGCTCTATCGTTTATTTCGTTGTCGCAAATCACACTCTTTACGGCAATATTTTTAATCAATTGGACGACGCTTTGCGGGCGGTGTGGAAGGACATTTGGACGAGAGTGAACGTGACTCAGAGCTCGTACCTAAAAGAGGGGCTACTTCGGTCGCATGGACGTGCTTTGGGTATGAAAATTCTGACACGGACCAGAAAACCGCCCTCTGCAAAATATGCCACAGGCCGGTCCCGACAACAGGCTCAAACACCACTAACCTCTTACCACCTACGCAAGAATCATGTGAAACAGTACGGAGAGAGTCAACGGATGAGACCCAAAAAAGTACAGTTGAGTGCTCAAAACAAACCCCCGACTCAGACGTTGCAAGAGGCTTTTGCCCGCGGCACACCATATGGCAAAGAATCACGAAGATGGAAGGAGATAAGTTGCCGTTGCAACTTAAACTTACATCTGCAAAGACATGGCCCCAATTTACACGGTCGAGAAACGGGGGTTTCGTGAGTTGGTGCTAACACTCGACCCAAGATGCCAAAATAACATGCAAAACAGGCAAGCCCCCCAAAATAAATAAATATATATATGTATATATATTTTAGGCCTATCATTATTTTGTTTGCAACTATAGTTGAAGTGTTTTCTACTTACCTTTTTTTAGATTTTATACATTAATATTTTATATTTTGTTACATACTTAATTGAAAATTTGCACAAAGGTTCTAAATAAACAGAGAAATAATCAAATGTGAGTAAGTACCTTTTATTTGTTGAGTATAATTCAACATGTAATAAGAAATAGGCCTTTACATGTGGTCATTTTATAAAAACTATTAATTGAATTTGCAGAAAATATGCTATACCGTGATATGTATTGTTATCGGGATATGAAATGACCTATCAGGAAATGAGATTTTGGCCATATCGCCCAGCCCTAGCCCACTGTATTAGATAATCTCATAGCCCAGAACCAAACTGTGTCTGTTATGACAGACTACAGGTTATATATTTTTCATATAAAAGTTTGCTTTTTACAGTAGAAAATGGCCAAGCCTTTGCAAGACTGTTCTTCAGTGTTCTAATGGTTTGTTAACATTGTATTTCTGTGTTCCTAACTTCCCCCAGGCAAGATCCCAATACTTCAGAGGTAGCCATGACAGAAGGTTGTTTTTGTTGTTGTATCAGTTTCAATCCAAGATGTCCTGTATAGTGACTTATGTCAACTTTCAGATGGTCTCATAGGACGAACCATGTGTTTATGTCACTCACAATATTCCTGTTTTTATGCTGTAGATGGGGCTGCAGAGCAGTTTGAGTTTCAGTATGGACTGGAGGGGGCAACATTTAAGAATAGGGAGGTGAGTTGGCACTTAATGCAAATTAGTGATTGAATGAGCAGGTTGTTTTTGCTGTCTCCTACCTCTTTCACTCTTGTAGTTAGCTACAGTACCTTTGCTCTTTTCTTCTACTCAAACCCCTTCTTTTCACTGAGCAGTGCTCCAAGAGCCATCTGGCCATCATCAAAGTGGAACAACTGGACCCCCTTCTCCCTGAACAAAACAGTATGTTTGTGTGCATGTCTATTATAACAGATGGAGAATAAGGACCATCATATTAGGAGGTGTGTTTGGACTGGGATAGGTCAACCTGTCTACATATCCAATGTGCACTTATCAGGAGTCAACTCAATTCTTTCCCCAGACTCCAGCTGTGGTTCTGGGTCACCTGGGGATCCTGGGCCTCCTGGCTCATCTGGTTTTGGGTCCAGTATGAGTCCAGCTGCACAGTTCTTCAGGAAGTGCCACGAGGCAGGCTGCACACAGTTAATCTTCTCTGAGTTTGCCTCCCACCTCAACACCATCACTGAGAGGATTTTATCCCAGCAGGCCAGCGAAGAAGGTGAGACAGAATAATACAATAGACTACTATTAAATACATAGGATGGGGACTGTAGTGTTGGTTAACTAAACCAGAGCATGCAATTATCAAGAGCATTTGCAAACAATGTTATTAAATTGGGACTGGAAAACTGTTTTCACTTTTTCAAAGTGCTCTTGTCAACTGTACTGTTGTCCATTGTGAAACTGTGCTTGTAATATTATTATTTTTTTTGTACCAGTATAGATAAACAAAAATAATATCCTGTGTCCACAGATTTCAACCTCACCCTGAAAGTGCTGGAGGCCTCTGGGATGCTGCCAGAGATCTTTGCAAATAGAGACCAAGGTAAAGTATTTAAACATCCACATAAAGTACAAAATACACTGTCTTTGTGGTGCGTGGAATAAAGTCCCCATAAGTTAGTTCCTCATATAGGAATTCTGGTTCGGAAGCACGAGTAACCTTGCATGACACCAGAAAACCTACGTTAGCTCCCAGAGCTAATGCATAGGCTTAAGCTCGGTGGGCTAACACAGTTACGTGGAATGCAGGAGACCCGTCGTGCTCGTACTCTGATCGGTATCACCCGCATGCATTATGACCTCAGCACTGGCCAGTAGGCAGACACAGTGCCCAGATAATTAATTTCACCATAATTCCCTGTTTCTTTTCCTTTGTTCAGAAATGGAGAAGAGACTGAAGGATCTGCAGAGAGAGACTGAAGCGGTGAGGACTGCCAGGTCTGCCATGAGAGATGCCTGTGTCATGAGCTTCACCCCATCATGACGGATCACTGCTGAAGATAAAAGCGGTTTTATAAGACGTTATAACTAGGGCCTGGAGTTTTCCCTGGCTACATGACCGGACTAGGAATGTATAGGACCTGAAGTTTTCCTGGTCCGATCATGTGGACAGGAAAAACCTCACAACCCAGTTTAGTAGAATGTAAATATTTCAAACCTTTTATATTTGCCATATTTTTCTACCTTTGTGTTCAAACATTTTAACTATGATATTTGAAAACAGTTTGTTGTACCCTGGCTACTGAGGTGGGTGATATATTATACTTGAAAAGAGTAATAGGCGATATCTTGTGACATACATTGGTTCTGGGTTCCAAGGATATTGGCGTTGTATTGATGTTAGGTGATATTGTGTCCATCTGTGCTGTATGTACTTTGTGCTTACTAACCCTTCACAGGTTAAGTATGTCCTCATACCGTATGTGTGAACCAGTATCTACATTTGTCGATGGATGAGTACTACATTTACTGTAAGACAAATTAATTAGGAATACACTGTAATATTGCATAATTGAGGCAAGTTGAGAACTGTGACGTTCTGAGAATGCATTAAAGATCTGTTATCTAAATTAGTAATGTGATGACATTATTTCAGATCTGAAATGTCCTGTAAACAAACTTTTTCAATTACAGTAATAGAAAGTAACTGGTCTGCTTATGGATGACAGTGGAATGGGAGGTGTATGTAGGCAGCAAACATGGGAAGGTATGAGATAGGGACATTTAAACTGAAATCCTAAATGCCGTAATTCTTTGTTTATCAATTTTTAAATAGGAATATCAGTTAACTTCCAGAATTGACTGAATTGAAATGGTACGTTAGTTTCTTGACAGCAATTAGCCAAGTAGCAAATATTGTGGTTGTAGTAGCAGCGTTTTCGAGATTCGATCTTTGAGATATTACTTTGGTTGGCACAACGCCCTCTTGCACTCCCAAGTGTACTGAAACTAGCACCACACCCAGACTTGTCTGAGCACCCCATACAATAGCAATCAGTCGATATAATCGAGAACTATCATCAAAGCAACATTTCAGATCGTGGTGTAGATTCCCTGTATTGACAATGACACTAACGCGAGATCACATTTCTAGCATGGCCGACAACCGGACCTCCGTTGACCGCCAGAGGACGCAAAATGGTAATTAAGAAATAAATGAGTATTGCATTTTCAGCTCCTAAATTAATAAAAAACAATTAAAACGTAGTTTTAAAAGTTGAGTTACCTCTGGACGAGCTTCGGTAACTCGTGTTCAGCTGGCTAGCTTGACTGACATTGCTAGCCCGCGGGCGCATTCCAGCTGAATTTAATTGTCTTCCTCTTAATTTATGGGTGTACTACAACGCTGGGATAGTTAACATAACAGATAAGCATAATTGGTTCAGATTATTTGATGATTTATTGGACTCTACTTGTATTTTTTACAAATCCCAAATCACTATTGCAGGCGACTATTGGAGAGCTACCATACTAGTGTAGGTTTTCGCTCCCCACCACCGTAGTAACTAACGTGATTCAGTTTATCAACCAGTTAGTTAGGTGCGCTAGATAAGGGTTTGAACAAAAACCTGAACATTGAAACCCAGAATCCTATACTGCATTTCTCCAGACTTCCGACAAGATTTGGAATAATGGCCATGCAAGGCTAGTGTTGAACATATCACCTAGCCACACACTGATGAAGTCCCTGCCTGATTACGTTAAAGACATCAACCAATGGTTGTGCGACACGTCATCGACAATCGGGCATTAAATTGCTATATTCAATTTCAATTCAATTTAAGGGGCTTTATTGGCATGGGAAACATATGTTTACATTGCCAAAGCAAGTGAAATAGATAATAAACAAAAGTGAAATTAACAATTATTTTTTGTACAGTAAAAATGACATTCACAAAAGTTCAAAAAGAATAAAGACATTTCAAATGTCATGTGCTAATAGTTCAAGAACAAAATGGAAAATAAATTAACATAAATATGGGTTATATTTACAATGGTGTTTGTTCTTCACTGGTTGCCCTTTTCTTGTGGCAACTGGACCTTTTTTGGAACACCATTATTTTTGTCTTATTGAGATTTACTGTCAGGGCCCAGGTCTGACAGAATATGTGCAGAAGATGTAGGTGCTGCTGTAGGCCCTCATTGGTTGGGGACAGAAGCACCAGATCATCAGCAAACAGTAGACATTTGACTTCAGATTCTAGTAGGGTGAGGCCAGGTGCTGCAGACTGTTCTAGTGCCCTTGCCAACTAGTTGATATAAATGTTGAAGAGTGTGGGGCTTAAGCTGCATCCCTGTCTCACCCTACAGCCCTGTGGGAAGAAATGTGTGTGTTTTTTCCAATTTTAACCGCACGCATGTTGTTTGTGTACATGGATTTTATAATGTTGTATGTTTTTCACCCAACACCACTTTCCATCCATTTGTATAGCAGGCCCTCATGCCAAATTGAGTCAAAGCTTTTTTGAAATCAACAAAGCATAAGAAGACTTTGTTTTGGTTTGTTTGTTTGTCAATTATGGTGTGCAGGGTGAATACGTGGTCTGTCGTATGGTAATTTGGTAAAAAGTCAATTTGACATTTGCTCAGTACATTGTTTTCGCTGAGGAAATAAATTTGTCTGCTGTTAATTATAATGCAGAGGATTTTCCCAAGGTTGCTGTTGACGCATATCCCATGGTAGTTATTGGGGTCAAATTTGTCTCCATTTTTATGGATTGGGGTGATCAGTCCTTGGTTCCAAATATTGGGGAAAATGCCAGAGCTGAGGATTTAAGAGTTAAAGTATAGCCAATTGGAATTTGTAGTCTGTATGTTTTATAATTTCATTTAGGATACCATCATCCCCACAGGCCTTTTTGCGAGGGTTGGTATTTTGTCCTGTAGTTCATTCAATGTAATTGGAGAATCCAGTGGGTTCTGGTAGTCTTTAATAGTTGATTCTAAGATTTGTATTTGATCATGTATATGTTTTTGCTGTTTGTTCTTTGTTATAGAGCCCAAAAGATTGGAGAAGTGGTTTATCCATGCATGTCCGTTTTGGATAGATAACTCTTTGTGTTGTTGTTTGTTTAGAGTTTTCCAATATTCTCAGAAGTGGTCAGAGTCTTTGGATTCTTCAATTACATTGAGCTGATTTCTGGTATGCTGTTCCTTCTTTTTCTGTAGTGTATTTCTGTATTGTTTTAGTGATTCACCATAGTGAAGGCGTAGGTTTAGGTTTTCTGTGTCTCTATGTTTTTGGTTGGATAGGTTTCTCAATTTCTTTCTTAGGTTTTTCCATTCTTCATCAAACCATTTGTCATTGCTGTTCATTTTCTTACGTTGTCTGCCTGAATTTCTTTTGATTTGATAGGGAAGCTGAGAGGTCAAATATACTTTTTAGGTTTAGTGTCCAGATATGCATTTCCAAGCGCTCTGATTGGTTGGGAATTGCAGGGCTATGATGGGTGAGGGATAACTAAGGCAGGCTTAGCAGCCAAACTAAGCGGACTTAAGGGACTGTGAAGGAAAGTTACATAGAGAGGAGAGGAGCAGGACAGTCTTTTTTTACAGCCGCCCCAATATATTTTATGGAAATATTAACATCCACAAAAAGGCCTCTAACATAAATGGCACAGTCTCTAATGAGGGCCACAGTATTTAAAGGGCCAAAGTCCCTGAAAAGCCACAGGCCTAGAGGGGAAGCTTATTCCTAGTGGGCCTAATCCTGTCCTGCAGGACAGGCAGGGCTTAGGTGCCGCCCTGCAAGGGAGGTGCACAGATACGCGGAGACAGTCCTGGACCTCTCCGTGGAACGCCGTGAGGATGGGGGGTGGGGGAGGGCTCTCTAACTCAGCTGGTACAGGGCAGCTGGGCCCCATCCTTAGATGCTGAGTGCAATGCCGGAGGTTGGCCACGGCTGAAGCAGGTGGTTCGCCTACTGCGGGGTAGGAATGTGGCATGCCGGCCACAACTGTCGTTGGCTGCTCACTGGCTGACTCTTTCACCACTGCTGAAAGTGATGACTCCCATGGTGGAGCATGTGGGGACCCCCGGGCGAGGATCATCAGGGATCTTTTTTTCCCACCTTTATTTAACCAGGTAGGCTAGTTGAGAACAAGTTCTCATTTACAACTGCGACCTGGCCAAGATGAAGCACAGCAGTTCGACACATACAACAACAAAGAGTTACACATGGAATAAACAAACATACAGTCAATAATACAGTAGAAAAAAGAAAAAAAAGAAGTCTATATACAGTGAGTGCATATGAGGTAAGATAAGGGAGGTAGGGCAATAAATAGGCCATGGTGGCGAGGTAATTACAATGTAGCAATTAAACACTGGAATGGTAGATGTGCAGAAGTTGAATGTGCAAGTAGAGATACTGGGGTGCAAAGGAGCAAGATTAATAAATAAATACAGTATGGGGATGAGGTAGTAGGATGGGCTGTTTACAGATGGGCTATGTGCAGGTGCAGAGATCTGTGACCTGAATTGACAGCTGGTGCTTAAAGCTAGTGAGGGAAATATGAGTCTCCAGCTTCAGTGATTTTTGTAGTTCGTTCCAGTCATTGGCAGCAGAGAACTGGAAGGAAAGGCGGCCAAAGGAGGAATTGGCTTTGGGGGTGACCAGTGAGATAGACCTGCTGGAGCGCGTGCTACGGGTGGGTGCTGCTATGGTGACAAGTGAGCTGAGATAAGGCGGGGCTTTACCTAGCAAAGACTTATAGATGACCTGGAGCCAGTGGGTTTGGCGACGAGTATGAAGCGAGGACCAGCCAACGAGAGCGTACAGGTCGCAGTGGTGGGTAGTATATGGGGCTTTGGTGACAAAACGGATGGCACTGTGATAGACTGCATCCAATTTGTTGAGTAGAGTGTTGGAGGCTATTTTATAAATGACATCGCCGAAGTTGAGGATCGGTAGGATGGTCAGTTTTACGAGGGTATGTTTGGCAGCATGCGTGAAGGATGCTTTGTTTGCGAAATAGGAAGCCGATTCTAGATTTAATTTTGGATTGGAGATGCTTAATGTGAGTCTGGAAGGAAAGTTTACAGTCTAACCAGACACCTAGGTATTTGTAGTTGTCCACATATTCTCAGTCAGAACCGTCCAGAGTAGTGATGCTGGACGGGCGGTCAGGTGCGGGCAGTGATCGGTTGAAGAGCATGCATTTAGTTTTACTTGCATTTAAGAGCAGTTGTAGGCCACGGAAGGAGAGTTGGCATTGAAGCTCGTCTGGAGGTTAGTTAACACAGTGTCCAAAGAAGGGCCAGAAGTATACAGAATGGTGTTGTCTGCGTAGAGGTGGATCAGAGAATCACCAGCAGCAAGAGCGACATCATTGATATATACAGAGAAGAGAGTCGGCCCCAGAACACTGTGGCACCCCCATAGAGACTGCCAGAGGTCCGGACAACAGGCCCTCCGATTTGACAAACTGAACTCTATCAGAGAAGTAGTTGGTTGAACCAGGCGAGGCAATCATTTGAGAAACCAAGGCTGTTGAGTCTGCCAATAAGAATGGGGTGATTGACAGAGTCGAAAGCCTTGGCCAGGTCGATGAATACGGCTGCACAGTAATGTCTCTTATCGATGGTGGTCATGATATCGTTTAGGACCTTGAGCGTGGCTGAGGTGCACCCATGACCAGCTCTGAAACCAGATTGCATAGCAGAGAAGGTACGGTGTGATTCGAAATGGTCGGTAATCTGTTTGTTAACTTGGCTTTAGAAAATCCCCAATAAAACCCCACTGCAACTTCAGTGGCGACTTTAGCATGTAAATCTTGGTGGGGCAAACTCCCTCCGAAATGTGTAGGGCCTACATAAAGCTGTCCCAACAGCAGAATCCCAACGGCAGTCCCAACACCTTAACACTGTTACACCTGGCTATCAGCGGAGCCTTGTCTGGCAGCAAAACAATTAATTCAGCCTCATTTACTGGCTTTAAAAAAAACTAAGCTCATATGGCTGACTTGCTTATGCAAATGTTGTTTCTAATGACAATTGAGATGTACAAACTATGGCATAAGGGGACGACGAGCGGATAAGAGGCAATCCGTAATTTTGATTAAGACATTAATGAGCGCGCTAGCACCGATGTAGTCAATATAACGATTTGTTCAGCGCTTTTTAAATGTACAGCGACAGAATTCAGAACATAGGCCGTTCTTACAGTATTCTCCCTGTACGCCAAGTCAGAACCGTAGGATAAATAAAGGGGGCATATAAGCAAACAATGAAAGCTCTTACAATATTCGATGATGACATTTCTCTAAAACACTTGCTATAGGCTACATGTGCACCACCAAGTCAGAATAGTAGGCTAAATTATGAGGGGAAAAGGGACCAAATTATTAGGGTTAGGCACATGGGCTACTAACAGATTACAATACAACATACACTTAGTATTACATTCTTAGCTACAGTATACAGTTGAAGTCAGAAGTTTACATACACACTTAGGTTGGAGTCATTTAAACTCGTTTTTCAACCACTCCACAAATTTCTTGTTAACAAACTATAATTTTGGCAAGTTGGTTAGGACATCTACTTTGTGCATAACACAAGTAATTTTTCCAACAATTATTTACAGACAGATTATTTCACTTATAATTCACTGTATCACAATTCCAGTGGGTCAGAAGTTTACATACACTAAGTTGACTATGCCTTTAAACAGCTTGGAAAATTCCAGAAAATGATGTCATAGCTTTAAAAGCTTCTGATAGGCTAATTGACATCTTTTGAGTCAATTGGAGGTGTACCTGTGGATGTATTTCAAGGCCTACCTTCAAACTCAGTGCCTCTTTGCTTGACATCATGGTAAAATCAAAAGAAATCAGCCAAGACCTCAGAAAAGAAATTGTAGACCTCCACAAGTCTGGTTCATCCTTGGGAGCAATTTCCAAACGCCTGAAGGTACCACGTTCATCTGTACAAACAATAGTACGCAAGTATAAACACCATGGGACCACGCAGCTGTCATACCGCTCAGGAAGGAGATGCGTTCTGTCTCCTAGAGATGAACGTACTTTGGTGCGAAAAGTGCAAATCAATCCCAGAACAACAGAAAAGGACCTTGTGAAGATTCTGGAGGAAACAGGTACAAAAATATCTATATCCACAGTAAAACGAGGCCTATATCGACATAACCTGAAAGGCCGCTCAGTAAGGAAGAAGCCAATGCTCCAAAACCGCCATAAAAAAGCCAGACTACGGTTTGCAACTGCACATGGCGACAAAGATTGTACTTTTGGAGAAATGTCCTCTGGTCTGATGAAACAAAAATAGAACTGTTTGGACATAATGACCGTGATTATGTTTGGAGGAAAAAGGGGGAGGCTTGCAAGCCAAAGAACACCATCCCAACCGTGAAGCATGGCGGTGGCAGCATCATGTTGTGCTGCTTTGCTGCAGGAGGGACTGGTGCACTTCACGAAATCGATGGCATAATGAGGAAGGAAAATTATGTGGATATATTGAAACAACATCTCAAGACAGTCAGGAAGTTAAAGCTTGGTCACAAATGGTTCTTCCAAATGGACAATAACCCCAAGCATACTTCCAAAGTTTTGGCAAAATGGCTTAAGGACAACAAAGTCATGGTATTGGAGTGGCCATCACAAAGCCCTGACCTCAATCCTATAGAAAATTTGTGGGCAGAACTGAAAAGGCGTGTGCGAGCAAGGAGGCCTACAAACCTGACTCAGTTACACCAGCTCTGTCAGGAGGAATGGGTCAAAATTCACCCAACTTATTGTGGGAAGCTTATGGAAGGCTACCTGAAACATTTGACCCAAGTTAAACAATTTCAAGGCAATGCTACCAAATACTAATTGAGTGTATGTAAATTTCTGACCCACTGGGAATGTGATGAAAGAAATAAAGGCTGAAATAAATCACTCTCTACTATTATTCTGACATTTCTCATTCTTAAAAAAAAGTGGTGATCCTAACTGACCTAAGACAGGGAGTTTTTACTTGGATTAAATGTCAGGAATTGTGAAAAAGTTTAAATGTATTTGGCTAAGGTTTGCACAACATGCCTACCACTTTGAAGATGCAAAATATTTTTTATTGTGAAACAAACAAGAAATAAGACAAAAAAAAAGAACTTGAGCGTGCATAACTATTCACCCCCCCAAAGTCAATACTTTGTAGAGCCACCTTTTGCAGCAATTACAGCTGGAAGTCTCTTGGGGTATGTCTCTATCAGCTTGGCACATCTATCCACTGGGATTTTGCCCATTCTTCAAGGCAAAACTGCTCCAGCCATTTCAAGTAGGATTGGTTCCGCTGGCGTACAGCAATCTTTAAGTCATACCACAGATTCTCAATTGGATTGAGGTCTGGGCTTTGACTAGGCCATTCCAAGACATTTAAATGTTTTCCCCTAAACCACTTGAGTGTTGCTTTAGCAGTATGCTTAGGGTCATTGTCCTGCTGGAAGTTGAACCTCCGTCCCAGTCTCAAATCTCTGGAAGACTGAAACAGGTTTCCCTCAAGAATTTCCCTGTATTTAGCGCCATCCATCATTGCTTCAATTCTGACCAGTATTATTTTTATTTTTGCTTTTACACCTGCATTGCTTGCTGTTTGGGGTTTTAGGCTGGGTTTCTGTACAGAACTCTGTGACATCAGCTGATGTAAGGGCTTTATAAATAAATTTGATTGATTTGTTTAATTACATGATTCCATATGTGTTATTTCATAGTTTTGATGTCTTCACTATTATTCTACAATAGTTTCTTTTTTTCCCAGTCCCTGCCAATGAAAAACATCCCCACAGCATGATGCTGCCACCACCACGCTTCACTGTGGGGATGGTGTTCTCGGGGTGATGGGAGGGGTTGGATTTGCGCCAGACATAGCGTTTTCCTTGGTGGCCAGAAAGTTCAATTTTAGTCTCATCTGACCAGAATTCCTTCTTCCATATGTTTGGGGGGTCTCTCACATGCCTTTTGGCAAATACCAAACGTGTTTGCTTATTTTTTTCTTTAAGCAATGGCTTTTTTCTGGCCACTCTTCCGTAAAGCCCAGCTCTGTGGAGTGTACGGCTTAAAGTGGTCCTATGGACAGATACTCCAATCTCCGCTGTGGAGCTTTGCAGCTCCTTCAGGGTTATCTTTGGTCTCTTTGTTGCCTCTCTGATTAATGCCCTCCTTGCCTGATCTGTGAGTTTTGGTGGGCGGCCCTCTCTTGGCAGGTTTGATGTGGTGCCATGGCCCAGCGTCATCAGGGTTAGGGGAGGGTTGGCCGGCAGTATATCCTTGTCTCATCGCGCACTAGCGACTCCTGTGGCGGGCCGGGTGCAGTGCATGCTGACACGGTCGCCAGGTGTACGGTGTTTCCTCCGACACATTGGTGCGGCTGGCTTCCGGGTTGGATGGGCATTGTGTCAAGAAGCAGTGCAGCTTGGTTGGGTTGAGTTTCGGAGGACACATGGCTCTCGACCTTTGCCTCTCCTGAGTCCGTACGGGAGTTGCAGCGATGAGACAAGACTGTAACTACCAATTGGATACCATGAAATTGGGGAGAAAAAAAGGGGGTAAAAATAAAAAAAATAAAAAAGTCTGCCTGTATAAGGTGCCTCTCCTCCTTAAGGCACATGTAATGCAGAATTACTGCACCCTGCTTTGTCCGGAGCAGACTGCCCCCCAAGCTGTTGGACACCTGGGACCAGACTGGATGGTCTTGCTAGAGAACATCCACGTACTGTAATACAGCTCGGGTGATGCAGGAATCAAACGCAGAAGGAGATGAGTCAAATCTTCTTTTAATTATAGGAAATCGAATGCTCACAACAATAAAGAGAATACTCCGCTCACAACCACAACGGAGCCAACACATACAGCGAAACAATCACGGACAAAAACCCAGGGGGAATAAATAACACATGTAATTAGTAAAATGAGAACCAGGTGTGGATGTGACAAGACAAACAGAAAATGAGAAATGGATCGGTGGTGGCTAGAACTCCGATGACGTCGACCGCCGGTAGCCGCCCGAACTAGGAGAGGGACCGACTTCAGTGGAAGTCGTGACACGTACTCCAGTCTTGGAGGGAATTGAGGTGACTTGTTCCTTCCATTGTAGGCGGTTATCTGCTGTTTTTTCTCTCTCCGATGTCTGCTTGATTCTTCTGGAGAGCCACACAGCAATGGTTTGTCCATCCGTTTTTTTTTTTAAAGAAATGGTAATGAAAATCTTGAAGTTTGATAGAAATCTAATGAGACTTAGATAGCAACAGCAGTGATATGCCAAGGTGTGACAACACTGAATTGGCTGCAGTACCTGCATACTTCCTGACCAGGCCACAATAGAAAGAGCGCTCCAGGACCAACCTATGGATTGTGGCCAGCAGACAGTGAGTCTTCTTAGTCTGCAGACTTTCCAAAATTGCTGCACAGTGCTGGAGAGACCAGCGTACAATCCAGTTTCTCTTCTCCGTGGCCTTCAACCTTTTCTCCAGGCTGAAATGTGAAAATATATGTTAAAAGGTTTAAAACCTATATTGACTAGCCCCAATACAGTGGGACAAATATGATGGAGACAACATCCTAAAAAAGTGATTTACTTTTCAAGCCGAGTAGTCAACTGAGCGTTCCTATCATCAGTGATTGACGGGGACATCACCTCAGACCTAGAAAATATTATACAAATATATGAGCAAAAATATAACAGTATGAAATCATCTCCACATAAAACTAACCATTTAGGAAGGCAAAATCCATTTGAGTGTAGAGTGGATTATGCAGCGTGAAGTGTTGGCACACAGGTCAGAAGACTTCATGTAAAATGTATTAAGCAGGGGAGAGGGGCACTCAGTCTCTGGGATATGTAGTGGAAAAGAACAGGTGAGAGCAGGAGGTTGTGATAAGAGTATAAAGTAACAGGGAGTAGCTAAGCAGATCCAGGAGATGGTGGGACCAGGATACAGGACACAGTAGGGTATAGGAACGTGTCAGTCATGACTGGTAGGGCTAAGCCAGACAGAAAAGGGTGTTTAGAGATGGGATAAAACCTAAGGTCAGAGATGTAGCAACTAATAATGCGACTCGCTGTTGCTCTGCGAGAGTTTCCACATCTCTCTCCTGTCGGGTAAGGGACAACGTCCTCTTGTCTATGAGGGTCTTCTTTATCTGACGGGTCCAAACTTCCATGTCCGACTAAATATTAAATTGTCAGTGAAACCACAGGAAGGATTTCATCATCAAATCAATCAAAAGTATTTTATAAGTCCCTTTTTAAATCAGCAGCGGTTCATGGTGTGCATGCTTGTCAGAGTGATGGATAATCAGAACAGGATAGAGCACACAAAAACACGTTCAAACGCAGATAGATGGCCAACAGGGTCAAGGAAAAGACCATAATGGCTATAGAGGGTGCAAACACTTCAAGACTCTAGGGTCAGATGGCTTTCTTGTTTTAGGAAGTCAAGGTTTATGGGTGGGGTGGGTTGTGGGGCCTAGTACCTTTCTGTTCACCTTCCTACCCATGGGCCAGACACATGCAATCATAGGACTAACAGAAAAGAGATGTCTTCCATATAGACTTGTAGGTTGAGACCGAGTCTGATTCTCTCACGTCGGCAAACCATTCCAGAAAGAGGAGCTCTGTAGGAGAAAGCCTCCAGCTACTGAAGCCCTGCTTCTAATTCATCTGATTTAATTAGCATAAAAGAATCATTACATATAAACAAAAATTATGAGCAAAACACATGGAATCTAACCTGGAATGCTGTTTAGCAGCACCATCAACTCCTCTTTTGCCTTGGTTTCCTCCTTCAGGACCTTCTGCCGACAGAGTTCTATTGCCGGTGCTATAACATATGAAGGTGAACATACATTTCATAGATTGTTTAAAAAAAAATATATATATATATATCAACACAATCCTGAATAATGGGTCATCTCAATACTTAACTGATTTCCAGTTATACATGTATACTTTGCTTCTCGCTGACCCTGGCTGCTTAGTAGAGGAGGACATCAGTGAGGGTGTCAACACAATGAGACGGTGTCATCTCTTTTGTGATCTTCCCACATTTTCAAAGGTAGGACCATAACCTTTCCATCTGTTCTCTGTCAGCAAGCCCACTACCAGTCACATACCTGGTACCATCAGTGACCTGAAATGTAAAGTACAATCAGAAACCATAATGAGCATTACAATGGGTGATGATGATTAATTAAGGGACTAGGACAAATTACAACTAGCTGTTTGTTAATACTGTCAGGGTAACTGTCTACAACTACAAAGAAGTGGTGTTTAACAGAATAAATACAGTGAAATGCTTACTTATAAGCCCTTAACCAACAATGCAGTTTTAAGAAAATACCTAAAAAAAAAAGGAAGAGATAAGAATAACAAATAATTAAAGAGCAGCAGTAAATAACAATACCGGGGCTATATACAGGGGGTACCGGTACAGAGTCAATGCGCGGGGGCACCGGTGTCGAGGTAATATGTACATGTAGGTAGAGTTATTAAAGTGACTATGCATAGATAATAACAGACAGTAGCAGCAGTGTGGAAGAGGGGGGGGGGGGGGGGTAATGCAAATAGTCTGGGTAGCCATTTGAGTAGCTGTTCAAGAGTCTTATGGCTTGGGGGTAGAAGCTGTTTAGAAGCCTCTTGGACCTAGACTTGGAACTCCGTTACCGCTTACCGTGTGGTAGCAGAGAGAACAGTCTATGACTAGGGTGGCTGGAGTCTTTGACAATTTTTAGGGCCTTCCTTTGACACCGTCTGGTATAGAGGTCCTGGATGGCAGGAAGCTTGACCCCGGTGATGTACTGGTCCGTACCCATTACCCTCTGTAGTGCCTTGCGGTCAGAGGCCGAGCAGTTGCCATACCAGGCAGTGATGCAACCCGTCAGGATGCTCTCGATGGTGCAGCTGTAAAACCTTATGAGGATCTGAGGACCCATGCCAAATCTTTTCAGTCTCCTGAGGGGATATAGGTTTTGTCGTGCCCTCTTCACGACTGTCTTGGTGTGCTTGGACCATGTTAGTTTGTTGGTGATGTGGACGTCAAGGAACTTGAAGCTCTCAACCTGCTCCTCTACAGCCCCGTCGATGAGAATGGGGGCGTGCTCGGTCCTACTTTTCCTGTAGTCCACAATCATCTGCTTTGTCTTGATCACGTTGAGGGGGAGGTTGTTGTCCTTGCACCGCACGGTCAGGTCTCTGACCTTCTCCCTTTAGGTTGTCTCATTGTTGTCGGTGATCGGTGTCGGTGGTTAAATACATTATCTAATCGCATCACCAAGGATAAATGGCTTCTCCTGATTTCAATCAAACCTTTTAATGTCTCCAACATTAGCCCAACTGTTGGTTATACACACAAATACACATCACACAGAAGAGGGCTAGTGAAACTAACTGATTGTGAGATACAGCCCATTCTTCAAAATTCAGTATACCTCAGTTGGTGTGTCTGATGCTCTTCTTACAAAGCAGTTGACTTTGTCTTGGTCACAAAATAACTGCCCAGCATGTTTGGGACCCTCAATGCTGGTCCCAGATGATCTATTCCTAGCAAGCTCAAATA
Source organism: Hucho hucho (assembly GCA_003317085.1). NCBI lineage: Eukaryota > Metazoa > Chordata > Actinopteri > Salmoniformes > Salmonidae > Hucho > Hucho hucho. The sequence continues at coordinate 78,871 of QNTS01001950.1, forward strand.
GGGCATCAGCTGCAATAATTTGATGAATGCAAATAATTAATTATACAAAATTATTAGGGATACAGGGAAGGGGAAGCATAGGTAATTTACGCTGTAGTTTCTTCGTGAATGTATCTGTAATCTGTAGTAACCACTAAGCAAGTGATTGGTCCACCTAGCTTTACCAAAGCCCCGTTATCCAACGTGTTGTGGATCCAGACAGGCCTTCATGGCAACCGTAGCGACCTGGGTGGCAAAACTTTGCTCGTTCTGGCAATCCCGTACTTTATCTGTTTCCACCTTCCATGACTTGGACGAGGTGGTGGGTTTTTGAGGGGCTTGCAATGGTATTGCCGCATGTCACGACTTCCACCGAAGTCGGTCCCTCTCCGTTCGGCGGTCGACGTCACCGGTTTTCTAGCCATCGCCGATCCACTTTTTTTGTCTTGTTTTACACACCTGGTTTTAATCCCACAATTACTTGTTCATTATTTAACCCTCTGTTCCCCCATGTTTGTTTGTGAGTAATTGTTTGTTTGGTAACACGGTCCGTTATTGTGGGCTCGGCATGTTTGAGTTGTAATTGTTATATGTTTCAGTAAATACGTTGATTACTCATATCTGCTGTCCTGCGCCTGACTCCGCTACACCAGCTACACACAGGATCCGTTACAGAATTACTCACCTGACTATGGAGTCAGCAGGAGCAGACGCTCTCCCTGTGGCTGTGGAGGAACGTGTCCAGCAGCACGCGACCATGTTACAACATCTGGGCACCGCCATGGATTGCGTGCTGCAGACGAGGGAGCAAATGGAGAGAGAAAGAGGTCTTCCAGCGCCTCCACCAGCCCCACTACAGCAGGTCCCACTGTACACCCCTCCTTCACCCGGTTCCAGCGGGATTCGGCTCTCACTCCCGAGGGAGTATGATGGGACGGCTGCCGGATGCCAGGGGTTCTTACTCCAGCTGGAACTCTACCTGGCGACCGTCCACCCAGCTCCTTCGGGACGTGAGAGTGTGTCCGCCCTCGTCTCCTGCCTCTCAGGCAAAGCCCTGGAATGGGCCAACGCTGTATGGAGTGAAGGAGACGCGGTGTTGGACCATTACGCAGAGTTCACCAGCCGCAGAGTTCACCAACTCCGTCTGGAGTTGGCCTGCCGAGACATCACCCTCACGTTGGACCAGCTGTTGGACCTGTCCATCCGGCTGGACAATCTGCTGGCTACCCGAGGACGTCCGGATCAGGGCCTGTCAGTTCCATCCCCCAGCACCTCCGCTCCGACGCCCATGGAGCTGGGAGGTGCTGCGCTTAGGACGACTGGAGGAGGGGCCATTCCCTGCACCATTTGTGGCCGTAGAGGGCACACTGCTGGTCGGTGCTGGGGGGGTTCCTCAAGGAGTCGAGACAGCAGGCAGGGCACTATCGTGTCACCCCAGGTGAGTCGGCACCAGGCTCACCCAGAGCCCCCTGTTGCGCACATGTATGTGTTTATAAAATGTCCTAAGTTTTCCCCACATTCCCAGCATAAGGCGCTCGTAGATTCAGGCGCAGCTGGGAATTTTATTGACCGTTCATTTGCCCATAGTTTAGGGATCCCCATTGTTCCTGTGGATGTACCCTTCCCTGTGCACACCCTAGATAGTCGACCCTTAGGGTCGGGGCTGATTAGGGAGGCTACCGCTCCACTAGACATGGTTACGCAGGAGGGTCACAGGGAGAGAATAAGTCTCTTCCTTATTGATTCTCCTGCGTTTCCCATGGTGCTGGGTCTACCCTGGTTGGCCTGTCATGACCCTACTATTTCGTGGCAACAGAGGGCTCTCAAGGGGTGGTCACGAAAGTGCTCAGGGAGGTGTGTAGGGGGTTCCATCGGTGCGACTACGGTGGAAAGTCCAGACCAGGTCTCCACCGTGCGCATTCCCTCAGAATATGCCGATTTGGCTCTCGCCTTCTGTAAGAAGAGGACAACTAAATTACCACCCCATCGACGGGGGGATTGTGCGATAAATCTCCTGGTAGACGCAGCACTTCCCAGGAGTCACGTGTATCCTCTGTCCCAGGAGGAGACGGCGGCTACGGAAACATCCCTGGGGCAGGGATACATTCGGCCCTCCACTTCACCTGCCTCCTCGAGTTTCTTTTTTGTGAAGAAGAAGGATGGAGGTCTGCGCCCGTGTATTGACTATCGGGGTATCAATCAGATCACTGTGAGGTACAGCTACCCGCTGCCTCTCATTGCCAGTGCGATCGAGTCAATGCACGGGGCGCACTTCTTCACAAAATTGGATCTCAGGAGTGCGTATCCGGGAGGGGGACCAGTGGAAGACGGCATTTAGTACCACCTCCGGGCACTATGAGTACCTTGTCATGCCGTACAGGTTGATGAATGCTCCATCAGTCTTCCAGGCCTTTGTTGACGAGATTTTCCGGCAGGGTGTAGTGGTGTATATCGACGACATTCTGATATACTCCGCTACACGCGCCGAGCATGTGTCCCTGGTGCGCAGGGTGCTTGGTCGACTGTTGGAACATGACCTGTACGTCAAGGCTGAGAAATGTCTGAGAAATGTCCGTCTCCTTCCTAGGGTACCGCATTTCCACGTCAGGGGTGGAGATGGAAAGTGACCGCATTTCAGCCGTGCGTAGGTAGCGGCTTCAATTACCTCACTGCTGAAGGGGGGACTGGTGCGACTGCAGTGGTTGGCTGTGGCGGACAGGGCTTTTGGTCACCTGAAGGCTCTTTTTACCTCGGCTCCCGTGCTGGCTCATCCGGATCCCACTTTGGCGTTCATAGTGTAGGTGGACGCGTCCGAGGCTGGGATAGGAGCCATGCTCTCTCAGTGCTCCGGTACACCACCGAAGCTCCGCCCCTGTGCCTTCTTTTCGAAGAAGCTCAGCCCGGCGGAGCGAAACTATGATGTGGGGGACAGGGAGCTGTTGGCTGTCGTCAAGGCTCTGAAGGCGTGGAGACATTGGCTTGAGGGGGCTAAACACCCTTTTCTCATCTGGACTGACCACCGCAATCTGGAGTACATCCGGGCGGCGAGGAGACTGAACCCTCGCCAGGCAAGGTGGGCCATGTTTTTTACCCGTTTTGTTTTCACCCTGTCCTACTGACCATGTTCCCAGAACGCTAAGGCAGACGCACTGTCCCGGATGTATGACACAGAGGAGCGGTCCATGGATCACACTCCCGGCCACTTGCCTGGTGGCACCGGTAGTGTGGGAGCTGGACGCGTACATCGAGCGGGCGTTACGTATAGAGCCCACTCCCTCTCAGTGTCCAGCTGGGCGTATGTACATTCCGTCTGCTGTCCGCGACCGGTTGATCTATTGGGCCCACACGTCACCCTCCTCTGGTCATCCTGGCATCTGTAGGACAGTGCGCTGTCTTAGTGGGAAGTACTGGTGGTCCACCTTGGCCAAGGACGTGAGGGTTTATGTTTCCTCCTGCTCGGTGTGCGCCCAGTGCAAGGGTCCTAGGCACCTGCCCAGAGGGAAGTTACAACCCCTACCCGTTCCAGCCTCACCTCAGGTTTTCACCCCGAGAGTAACGGGCAGGTGGAGAGAGTAAACCAGGATGTGGGTAGGTTTCTGCGGTCATATTGCCAGGACCGGCCGGGGGAGTGGGCGGCGTTCATCCCATGGGCAGAGATGGCCCAAAACTCACTCCGCCACTCCTCCACTAACCTCTCTCCCTTACAGTGTGTACTGGGGTATCAGCCGGTTCTGGCACCTTGGCATCAGAGCTAGATCGAGGCTCCTGCGGTGGACGAATGGTTTAAGCTCTCGGAGGAGACCTGGGACGCCACCCATGTGCACTTGCAACGGGCCGTGAGGCGGCAGAAGGCGAGCGCCGACCGCCATCGCAGTGAGGCCCCGGTGTTCGCACCGGGGGACAGGGTCTGGCTCTCGACCCGAAACCTGCCCCTCCGCCTGCCCTGCCGGAAGCTGGGTCCGCGGTTTGTGGGGCCATTCAAAGTCCTGAGGAGACTGAATGAGGTATGCTACAAGTTACAGCTTCCCTCAGATTACCGTATTAATCCCTCGTTCCATGTGTCTCTCCTCAGGCCGGTGGTGGCTGGTCCACTCCAGGAGTCTGAGGTGCGGGAGGTTCCTCCGTCCCCTCTGGACATTGAGGGGGCCCTGGCGTATACTGGGAGTGCTGTGTGTTCTCACAGCACAAGTGGCACAGAAATATTTATCTGAGCCACAATCCCCACAGTGCCATAGCTCAGCCTCCTCCAAAACTCTACACACACTGCAGATGGCGTTGGGTGGAGGACATTCCAGCTCCACTGCAGGCATGTGGAGTAGCTCCCTCAACCCCTTCCAGGCCTCAACATCCGGTGCCTTACTTTTTTTATGTTGGTGGAGGAGGTGCATCACTGCAGCTGGGCACAAATTCTGCTGCAGAGGGAACCGGCTATGTTCTTCCAGTACTCCCTAGAGAGTAGTGACAATTGTTATTGAGTGTACTAGCCTGGTTAAGTTGAACAAAACTGAACAGAGCAACTTTCTCACTGATCCAAGTTGATGGCATGGGGTGTACACGCTATCACGCCTCTAGTCAGGTCTCTGTAAACCAGCGTGGCTCTTTTTCTTCCTAAAAGATGGCATCTGTAAAGAAAAACAAGACAATGACAATTAAGTTAGATTTATTCTAAATGAAGATATAATATGAATTACATTTAAATGATCTGATATATAGGACACATAGGTATCTAACATAATGCATGACTAGTGGAGTTACTTTGCTTACACTCAATTATTTTCTTATAGGGAATCTAAAGACAGTTATGGGTAGGAAGTTGTGCTTCGCATAGACATTAAGTAGTCTGAAATGGCTCCCGAGACAGGTGATGACACATATTTTGGCTTCAACAAGCATGGGACATGAATATATTGGGCATCTTGGCTAATGGATGATTATTGCTGGGATTGTTATAATGTGCCATCTAATACTTGCCTAGTCCAGTGGTTCTCAACCTTTTTTGGTCATTGTAGGCCCAATCACATCTTGCTCTGCCCATAGTGCACCCCCATATGCATTTTAAATGTAGGCATATCATATGCAATTTGTCTTTCTAAGTACTCACCTCGGATATTGGTTCCTGGTTATATGAATCCATGCGAGAAAGTGTCCAAGTGCACACTTTGGGAAAAGTATGGAGATTTAAGACACAGGCAGAGACAGGAGACGCAGCCAAAGAAATGAGACGCAGCCTAGCACCGAAAACAAGAAATAACACCAATCCGGTTCCGGGGAAATTTAAGACGAAAAGACTGCTAATGCAAATCCTTTTAAATTGATTATATATTCAGATCAAATTGCACTAAGGAAATGTTCTCCCCTACTATGGGTGATATTCGCGGGCTATCCCAGGGTAAAAACATTTTTTTTAATCCATTACAGCTGTGCTAACATAATTGCAAAAGGGTTTTCTAATTATCAATTGGCCTTTTAAAATGATAAACTTGGATTAGCTAACACAACATGCCATTGGAACACAGGAGTGATGGTTGCTGATAATGGGCCTCTGTATGCCTATGTAGATATTCCATAAAATAATCTGCAGTTTCCAGCTACAATAGTCATTTACAACATTAACAATGTCTACACTGTATTTCTGATCAATTTGATGTTATTTTAATGGGCAAAATGTGATTTTCTTTAAAAAACAAGGACATTTCTAAGTGACCCCAAACTTTTGAACAGTAGTGTAGATGATGAGTACTTTAGTCAGAAAATCCCAGGAGTGGTCAGTGCACTCGCCTGACCCATATGGTAAATGGATGGAAGGAGAAAAGCCTGTCGATATTATTGTTGCTTGAGGAGACTCTACCTGAATATGTGAGGCTTGGATATGTGAGGTATGCAAGTGAGACCATCTGTGTTCAAACCATTACAGTGTGGAAATTGTAAAGGATATGGTCATGCGTCATATGTTTGCAGACAGGAGATGTATGATATTGAATAATCTGTGAATGGAAAATGTTGCAACTGTGGTGGGGATCATACTCCGGACTTCATTGAGTGCCCTGTTAGGGTGAAGGAGGTAGAGGTGTCTAGGATCAGGGCTGTGCAGCAGATCTCCTATTTGGAGGTGGTGAAGAGAGTCGAAGGGGCAAGAGGCAACAGCGTTGAAGATATGGCATTGCAACCAGTTGCTAGTGTTTTAAGTCAATCAGGTGATCTCGATACAATCATTGTGAAGAGGGTGGATTTTGTGGCATTTATAGCCAGTGATTAATTGTACAGCACAAGTGTCTAAGAAGCTGGATATCATTATATCTGCAACTGAAATGTCCCGCTCTCAGAAGAGGCTTCTGAGCCTGTGTTGGGACCTGATTCGAATGAGATTTGATTTACAGAAAAGCAGGTTGATTTTGTTTAGTACATTTTTTTTGTAGTTGGTATGATATTTTATTTATTTTTACCCAAATATTTTCATTTTTTGGGATCTGTATTATTCACCCGCACATTAGGTGGCGGAATGCACATTTAGTTGTTGCGAACGCCATTATACCATAGAAGCAGGATTATGCTTTTTGCCTACTCGGAAATTACGATATGAAACGTTGACTTTGACCAAATAGTGAGTCAGGCGACGCCCTACTATCTGATTCACATCGTGTGATTTCTGTATTAGTGTTGAAGAAGCGAACTGGATGTCCAACAGCACACAAATTCGAAGGGGGAAACGGACGGAGGTTAGCGCGAACCGCTCATTCTTACATTGCTAGCACGCTGTGGTTCTCTGTCAAGTTGCTAAAGATAACAGCGCATTGAGAATGGGTCCCGAGAGACATGGTAGGAAAGTACGATGCGCACTTTGTAAAGGTTCCCAGGAAAATCTGACAACTGGACCGCTATCGACGAAAGATTCCGTCACCGCTCATCAAAACTGCTTGGTAAGATTCGAAAAGCTCTGCCGTGACCTGTAGTTTTGCTTTGGGGGAAGATTTTGGTACTGCAAGGCTAGCCACGATATTGTTTTGGAAGGAACTAAAACGAGTCAATCAAATTTGCAGATTAGTAGACAACAGCATGTGGTAAACAGCTGTCGATTGACACAGTTGACAGTGGGGTTCTGCCCCTATCTAGTGTTAGGATTTGTCTGTTGCAACCAGGGGTTCTCAAAGTGGGGTTCTCGGGCCCGAGGTACTGAATTTATTTTTTAAATGAATATTACTAACAGATTAAACGAGTTTTGGCAAAGGTATCCTTGGAATTAGAGTTATACTGTGTAATATTATTAATATACAATTTATGTTATTAACCCAGGGCAACATGGGCCCGGGAGGCTCACAGGGATATTGGTATCCACAGTATTTGACAGCTAAATACTTATTGCATTCCCCTAAATGTTATTGTATTAATATTTTTTTTTACATAAATGCACTGTAATGTAAGCTTTAAAACTGAAAAGTTTTCTCTCTGCCTCGTGGCAAAATGTGTAGAATTGCAGAATATTAGGTTTAAAGCTGCAACAACAAAATATCTCTGCCCCATGACAAAATGTGTAGAATTGCAGAATATTAGGTTTAAAGCTGCAACAACAAAATATCTCTGCCCCATGACAAAATGTGTAGAATTGCAGAATATTAGGTTTAAAGCTGCAACAACAAAATATCTCTGCCCCATGACAAAATGTGTAGAATTGCAGAAAATTAGCTTAAACTGCAATTTCTCTAGAATGCCAAGAGATGGGCCTTGAAAATGTTACTTCCCAGGGCCCGAGACTTGGTTCGTCCGGCCATGCACTGGCAAAGTCATAGTAGAATTTCTTGTATGCTATTTATCTCACTTGCGTTGTGTTCTGATTTATGAGGGGGGTCCCTGAAGAATTTGATATCACAAAAGGGTTCCCTGGACTCAAAAAGTTTGAGAACCCCTGGTCTATTGACTCAAAGGGAGTGAACACAACAGAAGGACACCTTACCTTATATGATAGGCTTTGCCATTTCCTTTCCCATTTAAATCCTGAATGCAGTTCGTTTGGGGACACTGATTTTCCTATTATGATAATATAATTGACATGCCTTATGAGCTTAGTACAACTATCTTACCCCATCAGAACCCCAAATAACATTGTATTTCTGTTAATAAACAAACACTGTATATCTTCAAAACTTGGTTAAAACTATAATTTTGATCCAATGAATGGCCAGTCCATGCATCCATAGCTCCATCTATGAATTTGATTGGTTACATAATATATATATATATATATATATATATATTTTTTTTAACTGTTGGGGCTGCCATTTGGTGTTTGAATCCCAGATTGCCCCTTTAACTCTTCCATGTGTTTGAATTGCAGCTTTATTCATCTGGGGTTATTTGCCAGATCTCGCCAGAGTTTGACGACTTGTTTGGTTTCACTGTAAAAGATGTCCAGAATGAGATGAGGAGGGGAAACAGACTGGTGAGGTTATTTTAATGTTTTCCTTGGTTGTTTGAACAAATTATGTCAAACACTATCATGGTTTGAACATCGTTTGAACTAATTAAGTTGTGTGTTTTACGTTTCGGTAATGTCTGATGGTTTAGTTGGCCTAATGTCACTGTACCAGCAAACTGTCCCCCCCCCCCCCCCCCCCTAGATTTGCTACAGGTGTAAGAGGAAGGGTGCCACGGTGGGGTGTGAGGTGAAATGCTGTCAGAAGTCCTACCATTACCCCTGTGCTGTGGAAGACGGGGCCCACAACGTCGAAGACCGTATTGAAGGGAAGTATACGTGAGTGCAAGGCATAATGCCTTTTCTTTCTAAACAACTGTGAAATATATTTTTGAACTTCATTGTAAAGGACAATGGGTCTCAACTGACCAATTTAATAGATAAAGTTCATGAACATGTTATTGACTGGGTCTCTATGACCGTGTCTTTGTGTTTGTTACAGGGTGTACTGTCAGAAGCATAATCCAGAGTTAGCAGGTGAGGTGGCTGCTGGTTAGTTTTATGTGTCCATCTGATTCATGCCTGTAGGCTAGGGTTGAGTGGTATCCAGATTTCCATACCTTCAATACTATTCTCCTGTACCATACTGGGGTACACTGTGTTTCCAGCAGTGCCTACAAGGGGCGCTATTTCTTAAAATAAATAAAAAGCGAACAGACACTAAATGCAAGGACAGACAACCCAGCGCATAAAGTTATACAATTATCTCAAAAGGCTATTCACACTTGATCCAGGAGGGGACTGATTGTCTCTGCTGTAACCAAGAAGCTTGATCTTGCAAGATAGCCATCTATAGCTAGCAAAGCAAATGGACAGCTGTAACCCTGAGCTGGAGAAAATGTACATTGTCTATAGATTGACTACACCCGCCTTGGATGTCTTCATTTGACTGTTTTACACTGTGGGATTAAAATGGATTTGTAATTTTTTTTGTCAACGATCTAAACAAAATACTCTTAATGTCAAAGTGGAAGAAAGTCTCACATTCTTTCAAGATAAATGAAAAATAAAACACTAAGATACATTCATTAGATACTGTACGTTTTCACCCCCTGAGTCAGTACATGTTAAGAAGCACAGCTTGGCGGGTCATGTTTCGGAGGACGCATGACTCGACCTTTGCCTCTGCCGAGCCCATTGTGGAGTTGCAGCGACGAGACAAGATCATAACTACCAATTGGATATCACGAAAAAGGGGATACAATTATTATAATACTTGTCTGAGAGACCTTACAGATGTTGTATGTATGGGGGACAGAGCAAGGGGGTAGTCATTAAAAAAATATTTCACACAGAGGGAGTCCAGATAACGTATTATGTGATTTGTTAAGCCAAATTTTACTTCTGAACTAATTTAAGCTTCTGAACTATACTTATGCAATGACTATATTTTTGTTTATTAATTTGTAAAAAATGTGTAGAATTCTTTTCATTTTGACATTTATGAAGTATTTTGTGTAGATCAATGACAGAAAATACAATTCAATCTATTTCGATTACACTTTTTAATGCAACAAAATGTGAAAAAAGTTCAAGAGGGTGTAAACTTTCTATTTGGCTCATCTTCCGTTTGCTCTATGAGCTCTTAGTAAACAAACATACCATGCGACTGGCTCAATATCGTTTTTGTGGGGGGGACATGACAAAATACATTGGGACGTTATTGAAAATCATACCGTCTGTATTTCAAAATACCACAGTATACCACCCAAGCCTATAGCAGGAATCAATTAATTGTCCATCCCAATACCCATCTGGATGTGTTTAGTTTATTAAATACCTGTTAGTCCATCAGGGCAAATCTTCCTGGCTTGGTACACAAACACGCAGCTTCTGCAAGTCCAGCTGGCAGTTTCAACAAAAAAATACAAGTTAATGAGGTGTTACTTTGACTTGTTCTTGAGGGTTGTTTCTGTCTCAACACAGCAACCAATGGCGCAGCTTTGCCGTGCAACGGTGATTCAGACACAGAGAAGAACAACAATGGAGAAACGTCATCCAAGGTCTGTATGCCACTGACTACAGTGTAATGTAAGAATTGAATAACACGCACACAGGTCATTTATGGAATGGATAGTTAATAGCTAGGCTTATATATGATTGATTAGCTGCTGGTCACTATTCCAGTCTTCTGGTCATCATTGAACAACATCATCTAGCTGAAGGCTCAGAAATAAATACAAATCACGGTTCTCCCTCCAAATAATTGTCCTGTAGTGTAATACTAAACTCAGCAAAAGAAAATAAAGAAACGTCCCTTTTTCAGGACCCTGTCTTTCAAAGATAATTCGTAAAAATCCAAATAACTTTGCAGATCTTCATTGTAAAGGATTTAAAAACTGTTTCCCATGCTTGTTCAATGAACCATAAACAATTAATGAACATGCACCTGTGGAACGGTCGTTAAGACACTAACAGCTTACAGATGGTAGGCAATTAAGGTCACAGTTATGAAAACTTAGGACACTAAAGAGGCCTTTCTACTGACTCTGGAAAAACACCAAAAGAAAGATGCCCAGGGTCCCTGCTCATCTGCGTGAATGTGCCTTAGGCATGCTGCAAGGAGGCATGAGGACTGCAGATGTGGCCAGGGCAATAAATTGCAATGTCCGTACTGTGAGACGCCTAAGACAGCGCTACAGGGAGACAGGACGGACAGCTGATCGTCCTAGCAGTGGCAGACCACGTGTAACAACACCTGCACAGGATCGGTACATCCGAACATCACACCTGCGGGACAGGTACAGGATGGCAACAACTGCCCGAGTTACACCAGGAACGCACAATCCTTCCATCAGTGCTCAGACTGTCCACAATAGGCTGAGAGAGGCTGGACTGAGGGCTTGTAGGCCTGTTGTAAAGGCAGGTCCTCACCAGACATCACCGGCAACAACGTTGGCCTATGGGCACAAACCCACTGTCGCTGGACCAGACAGGACTGGCAAAAAGTGCTCTTCACTAACGAGTCGCGGTTTCGTCTCACCAGGGGTGATGGTTGGATTCGCGTTTATCGTCGAAGGAATGAGCGTTACACCGAGTCCTGTACTCTGGAGCGGGATCGATTTGGAGGTGGAGGGTCAGTCATGGTCTGGGGCGGTGTGTCACAGCATCATCGGACTGAGCTTGTTGTCATTGCAGGCAATCTCAACGCTGTGCGTTACAGGGAAGACATCCTCCTCCCTCATGTGGTACCCTTCCTGCAGGCTCATCCTGCCATGACCCTCCAGCATGACAATACCACCAGCCATACTGCTCGTTCTGATTTTCTGCAAGACAGGAATGTCAGTGTTCTGCCATGACCAGCGAAGAGCCCGGATCTCAATCCCATTGAGCACGTCTGGGACCTGTTGGATCGGAGGGTGAGGGCTAGGGTCATTCCCCCCCAGAAATGTCTGGGAACTTGCAGGTGCCTTATTGGACGAGTGGGGTAACATCTCACAGCAAGAACTGGCAAATCTGGTGCAGTCCATGAGGAGGAGATTCACTGCAGTACTTAATGCAGCTGGTGGCCACACCAGATACTGACAGTTACTTTTGATTTTGACCCCCCCTTTGGTCAGGGACATATTATTCAATTTCTGTTAGTCACATGTCTGTGGAACTTGTTCAGTTTATGTCTCAGTTGTTGAATCTTGTTATGTTCATACAAATATTTACACATGTTAAGTTTGCTGAAAATAAATGCAGTTGACAGTGAGAGGACGTTTCTTTTTTTGCTGAGTTTTTATAACCTAAAATAATAGAACCTAAAGTTAATCAATAGTCATTCCCAATTGCAGCTGTTTTGTCTCATCTGTGAAAAGTTTGAGGAGAGCGTCAGTCTAGAACACATCGACAGTGGCATTTTCAAGTGAGTATGAGGAGTCTTTTATTCCAAAACCAATAGCTTTACTCATTAATTTCTGTCATTGATGTCAGTAAGGGTGATTTATTATGTTGTAAGAGCCTGGAATGCCTCTGTCACAGGTTGTATTGTGACAAGCATAAACCACTGTCGTTGCAGAAAGAGCTGAATGGTAAGTAATTGTCTCCACTGACTCACACCAACATACTCTTCCTTTGGTTGTGTTACACAAAGGTCTTCTCTGTAGATCAGATACATCATTTACAAAAGTATGTTTTGGATATGTTTTTAATTTTAAAGGACATGCAGGTGGAGTGTCAGGACCCTCATCTTGCAAGAGTGACTCCAACACGCCTGAAAACCAACGGCAGAAACAAACACCCAAGGTGTATATTTAGCTTTTAAAAATGGATGCATATCTTCTGAGGTAAAGAAAGTCACTTAATATCTTCATGTAATCATATGAAAATATAGTGAATCATAATCTCTTTGCTTTTTCTGTTGAAACAGAGGCGGTTGAGCTTCTCTAGCAAGTAAGTATGGAATTCAGGTATGCATGTCGTAGGGTGGTCTGGTTACGTCAGCTGATGTAAGAAGGGCTTTATAAATAAATCAAAATAAATTTGATTTGAAATTTGATTTGATTTTGGTTCTTTGATTCTGTCCAGCTGACCTGCTCTGTTCTGAGTGTGGAGTTCATGCTGCTTTATATATATTCTTTGCTGACAAACAGTCCAGTAAATGTGTCTCTCATTCATAAAATATGGCCTGGATTCTTTGGGCACTATTTTCTGAACACTGCGCCTGTTCTCACTTGTTTTGTCAGACAGGAAGTGACATCATCAAGAAAGTCCAAACACAGGAGGATACTGGATAACTCCTCAGACTCAGGTTGCTTTATTGTTCCTGTAGCCTCCCTTTTCATTACCTTGATTGTTGTCATTTTTTAAAATAGAGTTTATACAAAGACATGAGTGACACATTACATTGATTAGAATGTTGGTGTGTTCTGTAACAGATGGAGATGTGAATAGGATTGATATGGCGTTTTCCCCACTGGAGTCCAATCTAGAAGACAGTGTCAACTCTGAACACAGGTAATGATGATAGTGCTCTCATCTAGTTTCAATTAAACTACTTTCAATGGAGGCAGTGCATGTTTTTATTATTATTATTTAATTTCTTTATTTAACCAGGTAGGCCAGTTGAGAACAAGTTCTCATTTTCAACTGCGACCTGGCCAAGATAAAGCAAAGCAGTGCGACAAAAACAACAACAGAGTTACACATGGGATAAACAAACGTACAGTCAATAACACAATAGAAAAATCTATGTACAGTGTGTGCAAATGTAGTAAGATTAGGGAGGTAAGGCAATAAATTGTCCATAGAGGCGAAATAAATTACAATTTAGCATTAACACTGGAGTGATAGATGATGTGCAAGTAGAGCTACTGGGGTGCAAAAGAGCAAAAAAACAACAACAAAAAATTTATGGGAATGAGGTAGTTGGGTGTGCTATTTACAGATGGACTGTGTACAGGTACAGTGACAGGTAAGCTGCTCTGACCGCTGATGCTTAAAGTTAGAGAGGGAAATATGTCTCCAGCTTCAGTGATTTTTGCAATTCGTTCCAGTCATTGGCAGCAGAGAACTGGAAGGAAAGGCGGCCAAAGGAGGTGTTGGCTTTGGGGATGACCAGTGAAATATACCTGCGGGAGCGTGTGCTACGGTTGGGTGTTGCTATGGTGACCAGTGAGCTGAGACCAGTGAGCTTTACCTAGCAAAGACTTTGAGCCGGTGGGTTTGGCGACGAATATGTAGCGAGGGCCAGCCAACGAGAGCATACAGGTCGCAGTGGTGGGTAGTATATGGGGCTTTGGTGACATAGGATGGCACTGTGATAGGCTACATCCAATTTGCTGAGTAGGTCATTGGAGGCTATTTTGTAAATTATATCGCCGAAGTCAAGGATCGGTAGGATAGTCAGTGTTACGAGGGTATGTTTGGCAGCACGAGTAGAGGATGCTTTGTTGCGAAATAGGAAGCCGATTCTAGATTTAATTTTGGATTGGAGATGCTTAATGTGAGTCTGGAAAGAGAGTTTACAGTCTAACCAGACACCTAGGTATTTGTAGTTGTCCACATATTCTAAGTCAGAACCGTCCAGAGTAGTGATGCTAGTCGGGCGGGTGGGTGCGGGCAGCAATCGGTTGAAGAGCATTCATTTTAAAAGCAGTTGTAGGCCACGGAAGGAGTGTTGTATGGCATTGAAGCTCGTTTGGAGGTTTATTGGTTTATTCTGACAAGCATGAAAAATTACATTTATTTACCTACCAAGGCTCTCTGTTGTCAAGGTTGTTCAAATAGCATGTTATCATTTCAGTGGTGAGTCGCTTCCTGTGTTGGCCAAATGTTATAAAAAGGGAAGGAGGGAGATAGTTGCCTGCCTCTGTAGCGTACAGTGACACAAGATAAATAATATTGCTCTCTTACTTCACAGTAATCATGCTGAGGCCCCCATAGCTTCCACCACAGGTAAAACATGTCAGGACACACATTCACACCACATTACCAGGATGTTTAACATCAACCTAATAATATCAAACCAACTGTCATTTTCCTTAGGAAATCAGACAGCACCTGAAGATGGGGACTATACATTCATCGACTCAGTGAGTTACATGGCTTTATTCCTCTGACTACTCTTGTCCAATACTTCTCCTGTGGCATTACTGTATCTCTATACTGGTCCTAAACCATTGATTCAACCATAAGATGCTACAGAGGTTGGTGAGTACAGCCCAGTACATCACTGGGGCCGAGCTCCTTGCCATCCAGGACCTCTATACCAGGCGGTGTCAGAGGAAGGCACAAACATTTTTCTGACTCCAGCCACCAAAGCCATAGACTGTTCTGTCTGCTATCGCACGGCAACAGTACCAGTGTACCAAGTCTGGAACCAGCAGGACCCTGAACACCTTCTACCCTCAAGCCATAAGACTACTTAACAAGACTGTTAAATAGCTAATCAGATGGCTACCCGGACTACCTGCATTGGCCCTTTTTTCCACTCTATGCACACACTGGACTCTACTCACACACACAATCTACATACACATAACATATACATACTAACGCCACACACACTTTCACACTCACCACATAAGCTGCTGCTACTGTCCATCTATCCTTTTGCCTAGTCACTTTATCCCTACCTATATGTACATATCTACCTCAATTACCTCGTACCCCTGCACATTGACTCGAGACTGGTACTCCCTGTACATAGCCATGTTATTTCTACTTGTTATTCACTGTGTATTTATTCCTTGTGTCACTGTTTCTATTTGTATTTTTGAAAATCTTTAAACCTGCATTGTTGGAAAAGCACCCACAAGTAGGCATTTCACTAGTTAGTCAACACCATCAAATAGAATTTGATTTGATCTTTCTCCAGGATGCTGGGTCCCCGAGTCTTTTGCTGCCAGAGATGCTGTGTGTTGCATCTGAAGAACCCTCTCAGGCCACAGGTAGTTACAGCTCCTCACCTCTCACCTGTACGCTCACTTTTCATTTTACTCAATTTTTACATACAATCCCTCCCTACTAGCCAGGAAAGAAAAACTCAACCAAATAGTTGAGTTCTCTATCGTCTCGCTCCCTCTGTGTGTTCTCTATCCTCTCAGTGTGCAGTTCTGCGTCTTGTCAAGGTTCTGTTCCGCACTCACCTGGTTCACCGGTCGTCTCTGGTGGACACTGCAGCTCTCACACACCTGGACCTGCTCATGATCCCATCTCGCCTGTCCACTCACCTGACTGCTCATCCGTCCACTCTGGTCCACTCAATTTCACCAGCACAGCTATTGTGTGCTATGGCCCTGTGTCCTCTCCTCCATCTCCTTCTCCTCCCTCTCCACACTCTGTCTCCCAGTATCCCCTGGCAAGGCCTGGAGGCCCGGGTTCACCTGGTGGTTCTGGCTCCGGCAATTCAGCCAGCAGGGTGTTCTGGAGGAGGTGTAACGAAGCAGGCTGTACAGAGTCCATCTTCACCACCTTCATCTCTGACATGGTCGGCATCTCCAAGAGGATATTGTCAGATCAGGGCAGTCAGGAGGGTGAGTGGAACGGCTGGGGGGTTGGCTGGTATATTAAATAAAACCGTCACCAATTGAGCATATAATCAGAATTGCAGGCTTCATTTATTTATTTTCTTTTGTATGTTTTTGCTTTCTCTCTCTGTCTTCCTTCACAGATTATGATCTCTCTCTGAGAGTGATTGAGGCCTCTGGAAAATTATCACAGATGCTTTCACAGCAGGAGAGAGGTGAGAATTAGTGGATTAATAACAGTTGTGTAGGAGTTTTTATAGCGTTGTGCAAATGGTAAGGCTTCTTGTTTTCAAAGCTTGTGAAGCCTGTATTCATATATTTTTCTAGCCCAGACCCATTGTTTGTTGTATGCTCTGTAAGTTGCTCTACATGCACTTTGTGTGCCTTTAAACAACTAAAATGATGCAAATATAAATCAAATGTATTCTCCCTCCTTTTTTCAGTGTTGAAGAAGAAGCAAAGGGAGCTACAGAGAGCTACAGCAGCCATAAGAGAAGCCAGGTCAGCCCTGAAAAGATGAGCAGCACTGCCAGATAAATTATAGCCCTCAAAGTTCAATTCACCTTTCCTCATTTTAAAGGTGTATTATTCAGCCATATATTGATCATTTGATTTCTCAATGGTTTTTGAAAAAAGTTGTTCTGCTTTCTTACCTTATCATTATATCAAACACATAACCTAATCATATATTACCACTGAGTTCATATTTATATATAGAAGGAATTGTCAAACAAGAAGAGGCTGGCTTTTTCACTTGCCAGAAAAGGGACATTATAGCTTCACCAATGTAAAAAATAATGTACAGTACCAGTCAAGTTTGGACACACCTACTCATTCAAGGGTTTTTCTTTATTTGTAAAATGGGTATTTTTTTTAATTTATTGTAGAATAATAGTGACGACATCAAAACTAGGAAATAACACATGTAGTAACCAAAAAAGTGTTAAACAAATCAAAGTATATATTTTAAATTCTTCAAAGTAGCCACCCTTTGCCTTGATGACAGCTTTGCACACTCTTGGCATTCTCTCAACCAGCTTCACCTGGAATGCTTTTCCAACAGTCTTGAAGGAGTTCACACAAATGCGGAGCACTTGTTGGCTGCTTTTCCTTCACTCTCCGATTCAACTCATCCCAAACCATCTCAATTGGGTTGAGGTCGGGTGATTGTGGAGGCCAGGTCATCTGATGCAGCACTCCACTCTCCTTGGTCAAACAGCCTGGAGGTGTGTTGGGTCATTGTCCTGTTGAAAAACAAATGATAGTCCCACTAAGCTCAAACTAGATGGGATGGCGTATCGCTAAAGAATGCTGTGGTGGCCATGCTGGTTTAGTGTGCCTTGAATTCTAAATAAATCACTGACAGTGTCACCAGCAAAGCACCATCACACCATCTCCTCCATGCTTAATGGTGGGAACCACACATGCGGCGATCATCCGTTCACCAACTCTGCATGTTACAAAGACAATAGCTGTTGAGTCCAAATGTGAGATTTTTGGTTCCATCAGACTAAAGGTAAGATTTCCACTGGTCTAATGTCCATTACTCGTGTTTCTTGGCCCAAGCAAGTCTCTTCTTATTATTGGTGTCCTTTAGTGGTTTCTTTGCCGCAATTTGACCATGAAGGTCTGATTCACGCAGTCTCCTCTGAAGAGTTGATGTTGAGATGTGTTTTTTACTTGAACACTGTGAAGCATTTATTTGGGCTGCAATCTGAGGTGCAGTTAACTCTAATGAACTTATCCTCTGCAGCAGAGGTAACTCTGGGTCTACCTTTTCTGTGGCGGGCCTCATGAGAGCCAGTTTCATCATAGCTCATGATGGTTTTTGCGACTGCACTTGAAGAAACTTTCAAAGTTCTTAATGTTCTGCATTGACTGACCTTCATGTCTAAGGTAATGAGAGACTGTTGTTTCTCTTTGCTTATTTGGGCTGTACTTGCCATAATATGGACTTGGTCTTTTACCAAATAGGGTTATCTTCTGTATACCACCCATACCTTATCACAACAGAGCTTATTGGCTCAAACAATTTGTGGAATTTCTTTCCTTAATGCAACTTTAACAACCACACCTGTTAATTGAAATGCATTCCAGGTGACTACCTCGAAGCTGGTTGAGAGAATGCAGAGTGTGCAGAGCTGTCATCAACTTAAAGGGTGGCTGCTTTGAAGATTTTCAAATAAAATATTTTTTTGTTTACTACATGATTCCATGTCTGTTATTTCATTAGTTTTGATATCTTCACTATTATTCTACAATGTTTGAAAATAGTAAAAATAAAGAAAAACCCTGGAATGAGTAGGTGTCCAAACTTTTGACTGGTACTTAGTAAATAAATATTTTCCCCTAACCTCTCTCCTAATTGGAGTAAATTAATGGACAACAACACTTAGGCTTCTACTTCCAGTTTTATACATTTTACGGACAATGTATTTTACAGTAGTTATTTTCTTTGTTTTTAATCCCATCCTTCAGCTACCATCAACCCCTCCCGTCTATCTCGGAAGCGCATCCAGTTTGATTTCTATTTTGCCATATCTTTTGAACTGCTGTTTCACAAAAGTTCTGAAACTATATACATTTTACGGACACAGTATTACTTTACATTAGTTATCTTGTTTTTAATCACACCCTTCAGCTCCACTCAACCCCTCCCATCTATCTCTTGACACCATCCATTTTTTATTTATATTTGCCATATATTTTTCGATTGTGCTGTGATGCTTCACAAAAGTTCTGAACCTTTCTATTCTCAGTTTCTACAGATTGTAAATTAAAGAAACATTTTTGCTAAAAGTATTGACTATGACCTATCAAATCACCCAGTAGTGCTATCTGCAGAGTTAGCTCCAGGTAAATGTTCACTTCAACCATTCCTGGACATGTAACCAAAAACAAGCTACATATGGACAGTAACAAAACAAATGATCTAATGATTCTCTGGACCAAAATCTGCAGAGCTGGGAAGGTTGTATCCCCCATATTATTTATATATAAATAAAATATTGGTCGCAAGAATTTTGTACAATTTAAATTGAAAAATGCAAAGTTTTGAATCCGGCGTTGTTTTGCGTGTCAGTTCATAAACCATGTGCCATGGAATCGGTACATCAAAAAATGTCTTCCCAACTATTCTGCAATCTGTATGGCACAGCTGTCAATTTTTCGGTCCTTAAATGAAACTGGAATACATATTTTTCTTATCACAATTTTCTTTAACCAATTTGTCTAATGCATGGCCAGCAGACAAGCTCTTTACTTTTCCCCCCTTCCCCTACTGTTCTGTGGTCTGGGGAAATGCATCAGCAAGTGACATTAGCAGGCTGCAGATTGCACAGAACAAGCAGCAAGGGTTATTTTTACAGTGGAGATATGGTTCTTCTGTTGTAGTCATGCTCCATGCCATAAAGACATTGAATAATTTAGCTGAGCAAACCAGAAACCTTTCAATAGATACATAATACATAGGAAAATTGTGCTGGACTATGGTAGATGAAGAATCAATCTATCTTTATAGAGTATATGGTCAATATGTTAGTGTATTATGTCTGTAGCAGGGTGTCGTGAAAATTAGATCATATAAATTGCATTAATGTTTAAGGACTCTTGGAAGATTAGTCCAAATAAGGACTAAAAGAGATCCTAATCAAATCCACTTGCCTATTCCATTTTTGCAGTGATGCTGCATTTAGTCGGTTGTAAGTTTGGGTAGAGTAGACATTTCCATATTTTTGTTAGCTGCATGTGTGACAACTCCAAGATTGTATATTTTTTTTACATTATGGAAAAATAATGGTTTTATCAATTAGAATGAGTTTACCCTCTTTTTTTCTTCTGGTGGATTAAACTGAAATTGCAACCAACTTTCTATGGCTTCTTTTAAAAAGGGAAAAAGGCCATTCTTGAACATGGGGTGAGACATTCTTACTAATTGGTAGAGAACCAGTTCGGAATGAAATAACTTTTGTATGACTGACGCCTTTAGTGAGAGGTCTAACGCTTTAATATTTAATAATTTCTGCCCTCCGAATTCAAATTCATTAAATAAATAGGCCTGTTTAATTTTGTCTGGCTTTCCGTTCCAAATAAAAATTTTGCTCATGTAATTTATTACACAGGTCGCTAGGTGTAGGCAAGACCATAAGCAAATATGTAAACTGTGATATGACTAAAGAGTTAATCAGTGTGATTTTTCCACAAATAGACAGGTATTTTACTTTTCATGGTAGCAAGATCTTATCTTTTTGCTAACTTTCTATTAAAATGTATCCTGAGTATGTCCACATCACTGTCAGACCATTTTTATTAGTAACCTACACGGTAATGTAAAAGTTGTATTTTGTGATCCAAGATGTAATATAGTACACTTATAATTTGGTTGTAATCCAGAGGTTAGAAAAATGAACTAGATCGCCTATGAGGTTGTGCAGGGATCCATATTGTTGATTTAAAAGAACATGTCGTCAGCGTACAATGGCACCTTTATTTTTACGCCCTGGATTTCTAACCCTTTATTATTGTTGGATCTGATTTTAATAGTTAATATTTCGACGGCAATAATAAATAGATATGCAGATAGTGGACAACCTTGTTTTACTTCGACAGTTTGAAACTTTGAGAAGTAGCCATTATTTACTATTTTACATCTGTTACTATACTTAACTTTAACTCATTTTATATGGGATTCTCCAAAATTGAAATATTTCAGGCATTTATTTATAAACTCCAGTCAACTTTATCAAAAGCCTATTCAAAGTCAGCAATGAATACCAGGCCTTATTTTCCATATTTGTCAGTGTTCTATTGTTTCTAGTACTTATTTTATATTATCTCCAATATGTCAACCATGAAAAAAATGCACCACAATGTTTCCGCGGTAGCGGAGACTGCATACACGGTAAACGCTGCATATGTCGGCGGTGGGATTGAAATCGAGCCCTCGTGTTTTGCAACCAGTCTTACACCCACCTCCAGCCTACCACCCTTTTCTTTGACTCTCACTTATACTCCACCCACTAACCTGTCACTGTAAGCTCCACCCATTGATTTGTCACTACGCTCCGGTCACTTTAGGCTCTGCCCACAGAGCAACTGTGTGCTGCCCTCAGAACAGGATCCAATAAGGACAACTCCATTGAGCTGGTCATATTGAGAAAAGTTAACTGGCACTCCACTCTATAGAATTGGCATAGTCATAGAAATTAATTACTGACAGGTGGAATCATATACAAACTCAACTGGAATCTCAGCAGCTCCTCACAACAAAGCAGCCTTCTCCCACTCAGTGTGTGTGTAACTAAATATCTACAAGTTGTCTTTAATGAACATAAAAAAAATAGGTGATTATAATTTCTGTATAATAGTTCTGTACAGCTGAGATAGTGCAAACATTACTGAAAAGTAACAATACCTTAAATGTCTGAAGTCATCTGTAACATCTTTCAACATAGGCTGAAAATATTGCATTCAAAAACCCAGCCAACCCAATGTTCTCCAAGAACTCTGTCATGGAGTTCACATTGACCCCATGCACAGGTTTTTTTGTTGCTCTTTTTTGGGAATGATGTGATTTCACAAGTAGAACATTTTTATTGCTCTAACAGATTATGGCCTAGGTTCAGCGTTACCAGCCAATAACAGACACCAGCATAGTGGATGTTTTGGCAGTGTTGGAGGTTGAACTGTGTTGGAGCCATTATATCGGTGAGCAGCTGCTCTTGATCATTGTCACGAAGCCACACCTGTCCCCGTCGTGTTAGAAGTTCAGAACAAGGTGGGCAGTCAAATAAAAAAAAATCATTAAACTAAATAATGAGGATTTCTATAATCCTAATTGAGGTGTATATTACATCTCACATTCCAGTGTTCAAACTTGTAAACAAAGCTACATGGGATTTCTGTTAATGTGACTCCGTGCAGCCAATGGCAATGTCCGCTTTAGGTATAAGTCCGGGAACCACTTGTGGATTTGACAGCTCTAACGCAGTTCCACCTTTGACACACCAAAACAACCGCTATGCGGATGTTGGCTAAAGCGGATCTGATTGAATCGAGCCCTAAGACTGGATCTAATAACCTGAGACCCACTGTTCAATTGGAACACTGAAGACTGCTATCTGTCAGTAGTGACAAGTTATGTAATCAATCTCACACAGGCTTTCCCAGAACCCACTGCACCATATCAGAAAGTGCAAACGTGC
The DNA here is from genome assembly GCA_003317085.1 of Hucho hucho. Lineage (NCBI taxonomy): Eukaryota > Metazoa > Chordata > Actinopteri > Salmoniformes > Salmonidae > Hucho > Hucho hucho. The sequence goes on from QNTS01001950.1 coordinate 101,475, forward strand.
TCCTCACTCGTCAAGAAGAACTCAATCCACACGTATGATTGGAAGGAAAAAAGGGAAACAAAATACTTGCAAAAAACTCTGGCCTCCAAAGCTGCAAGATGTAACTACCAAACCACAGAGGGAGATGGAAGATCATAGAAATATCTAATATCCCCTCTGAACCGTTCTGTAACACCCCTTATAATGGGGCTAGGGTAACTACTAAACATCCTTTGCCACCAATCTCATGTGCAGTAAACAGACAACCACAGGCAGACGCTACAGCTAACGAACAGCCTGGTGGCTCATATCAGACGGCAGGCCAGAGCGTGGTTAGCCTAGCGTAGCCCCCTGTGATGGAGACAGATGAGCCGGTTCAGCGGTCAGTTCTTGAAGGCTCCACAGCGGCTGGCTCGGCAGATGAACTCTTTGAGAAGGTTGCCTTGGATCTGCCAGAAGGCTGCAGTCTGGGTCACCTCCGTCAGGTGGTTCACACAGAACTTAAAGCAGAACTCCTCCAGGTCCTAGATACGCCACATGGTTAAACAGGAAATATGAAGTTAGCACTACTTGTCCAATAACAAACGCTCGTTTTCCTTTGCTATGGTGTGCCCCAATGAACACAACCCTGGTAGAGTAGGCTTGGTAGAAGTTGCTCCTAACCACTGGTACAGGGTCAGATATGTGTTAATCTGCCTAAAGGTTAAGATTGGGTGAAGGGTTACCTGTTGCTAGGTGTGGAAGCGGGACTGACCTCTGCGTCGTAGCGCACGGCAGCAGCGAGCAGAGAGAAGGCGTTCTCTATGGTGATGCCTCTCTTGATGATGTGCTGACATAGACGCTTCAGGCGGTTCTCACAGTAGGATGTGGCCAGGTCCAGCAGACCTAACACAACCATAGACCGTCTGGATCACTGTTGGCTTGGGATGTCTACATACATTGTATCTGCATCTGTGTTGTTTCTGGACTTCTGTAAATCAATGACCCTTGGTCTACAGATGAGGTACACCCCAATATGAGCTTGACTGGTAGCACTGTCACAGCCTTTAACCCTCCCCTATTGATTAATTGCCTTGTCAGTAAGGCATGGCTAGGTGTGGGACTGACCAATAGCATCCTCTGGGGGCAGGTCTATGTTGTCTGTGTAGAGGAACTGTAGGAAGGAGCGGTAGACAGGGTAGGTGAACTGGTCGATCTCTATCACCTCCTTCATGTCCTCATTCCAATGGGACTGGAACATGGACCTGAAGTGCTCACACCTAGCAGTGGAGAGGGGTAGAGAGGACAGCTGTTAGCGTTACTATATAGCCACAATTTAAAGGGATAGTTCAGGATTTTGGCAATGAGGCCCATTATCTACTTCCCGAGAGTCAAACTTGTGGATACCATTTAAGCATGCTAGCTGTACCCAACCACTTTGAGTCTTTGTGCCAAGCTAGTTAGCATTGGCACACGAATCTACCTCTAACATCCTTCATACTAGACGCAGATACATATAAATATTATCCACAAGTTCACCTGACTGAGGAAGTAGATGAGGGGCTTCATACCAAAATCCTGAACTATCCCTTTAAGTGTCTTTGGGTCTTTGAAAAGCACTAATGTAAAACCTGTGTTCTATTATATTGTGAAATAATGCCACATTTCCTCATTCACTAGGAAAGAAACTGGCAATGGGTCTGGTAAAACAACTTGACTCAATAACAGACCATTCAACTTCAAACTTTCCCAATAATCCAAAAAGGTATTTAGATTTGGAAAGCATTTGATGTTAGCTGGGTAATTTGATCTTGCTGTGTTAGAGCCCAGTGAGCAACCTGCCTGACCTGATCTTGAGCACAGCCTTGTGCACATGGATGTATTTGCCGTCCACGCTGAACTTGAGGTCGGCCGTCTCTGGGCTGTCAAACTCCTTCTTTAAAGACTGGGACACTGTCAGGAAGTCTTCATGCTCTGGAGAGAACACACAAACACAATGAAAGTCATCATGCTCTGCCAAAAGGAGAGGACGTACTCAGTCAGCAACCTCCAGCGCAATCACACACCCTTACCCATGGAGAGCAGCCTCCACATGACAGAGGGCGTGGCGAAGCAAGCAAAAACGTCATCAGTGCAGGAGAAGTGTGTGAGGAAGGGCAAGACGATGGACTGACCCCTACACTGGCCCCACATGTACACCTGGCCACTCTGAGTCTTAGCTGCTGAGGTGTGTGTGGAGTGGCATGCTGCAATCTCTACAATCCTGCTGGAGAAGAGGGAGGAGATCAGTCTGTATTCAGAGACTGCCTCATCTCTTTCTCAGCCATGATGTGTACTGTGTCTGCCTGTGTATATACACATTTCTCACCTCTCCTTCTCAGCCATGATCTGGACTGGGCTGAGTTGGTTGCTCTTGTTGCCTGTGCCCAGCTGGCCATAGGTATTGGTCCCCCAGGCATACAGCAGTCCCTCGTCCGTTAGGGCCAAGGAGTGGGCATAGCCAGACACTATCTGGACGAGAAGAGAGGGGTTAACGTTAGTGGAGGTAGTGTGTGTGTGTGTTTGCGCGCTCACCTGTAGCACACAGAGACCCTGCAGGCCCACCAGGCGACAAGGTGTCAGCTGATTCCCGTTGTTGCCTAGCCCCAGTTGGCCGTTTCCGTTATAGCCCCAGCCGTACACCTGAGAGAAACAAAAGCACAAACACACTCAGGTGTCCTGCAAGGTTGCTGCATACTTGTGAACCTACTAAGTTAAAGTACACCGGCTGATTGAATACAACAAATACTTAACATATTTAATATCAAACCCTTGTTCAAACTGTGGTCACTCACCTCTCCATTCTCGACCACAGCCAGAGAGGAGGTTTGACCACAGGTGATGCTGACGACCACCTTGTTCTGCAGACAGTTGGACACTCTCCTGGGGGTGGGCTGGTTGGCCGTGGACCCTGACCCCACCTGGCCACAGTTATTGTAGCCCCAAGCATATACCTGGACAGGGAGGTCAGAGAATCACATTTCACTGAATAACTTGATTTTCTTCAGGTTTAATAATATAGTGCAAAACACTATAGAACATCACACATCGAACAGCAATACAAGTCCAGCCCACTTCCCTGATAATACAACAGGTTCCTTCTAGAATGGTGTCAGTCACTGGACCAGTGACAAAGCTGACTCAGTAAAAGAATAGAGTGTAACAATAGGGCCTTTATATCAGAGCTTAGATTTACCGGGTCACAGTAAGTGGGTTTAGACTAGGGCACGGTGGTAAGGGGGCTTAGAGCAGTATTTCTCAATCTATGGTATGTGGAATGTTGTTGGCCAGCCCCTCAGATGTTTCTGACAGACAAGTGTTATTTTCAATATAAGCAGAACCCCACAGACCGCCCCCACACTTCTCTCCTCTTTCTCTCTATCCTTTCATCTTTTAACCTCTCCAGCATTAATACAGATCATGGGGTGAGGAGTCACAAGCCAACTATCTCCCCCTCTCCCTCACTTTGCCTCTCCATCCTTCCTTCTCTCACCTCTCCAGTGTTGGTCAGGGCCAGGGAGTGATGTGAACCACAGGCCACTTCCGTCACCCTCTTGTTGAGCAGGCTGGCAGACACCAACACGGGTGCCACCCCCTGGTTGGTGGTCCCGTTCCCCAGCTGACTGTAGCCATTGTGGCCCCAGGCAAACAGCTCACCCTCTGACACACAATGGAGGAAACGGTGAGTTAGAAACCCCAAATAGTGGTAGAAATACTTAGAACAGACATCTGGGATAGGGATTAGGGAATCATGTCAGCTCTATTGAAGACATTTCTATGTCCAACGTTCTGTGCCATCCTCTTGAAAGTTGTATCCCTGTTATGTGCTGTAGTACCCTCAGTGGCCAGGAGGATGTGAGGTCCGCTGCCATAGCTGAGGCTGACCACTTTCCTCCCACTCAGAAAGTCCAGCTTCTTAGGTAGGATGGTGCTTTGGCTATCCCCTGTTCCCAGGCAGTTACTGCAGTTCAGCCCAAACACATACACCTAAGGAAGAGAAAGAAAGATGGGTCACTGTTTGAAACAAGCAGACACCAGTCAGCATGTGCTGTGCAGAGTGCATGTGTATTCCAGAAGAGAGACCTAGGGGTCACTCCAGATAAAACACACTGACTACACCAAATCATCTGACCACTTACATCATCATTGTGGGTGATGTAGATGACCTCATTGGCGGAGGTTCCAAACACGCAGGCCTGTCGTATGGACGAGAGCTCCTGGCCTTCCATCAGGCTAAACAGTGGCCATTTTGTCACATCCACCATAGTGCGCCTTGTTCTCCGTTGCGACAGTGGAGTGGTGTGTCCCCGGCTACAGGGAGGAGCAGGTGCGTGGTGGGTGATGCTATCCCTGCTTTTCACACTGAATATTAGACAAGAGACATCGAGAGAACACACACAGACAGACAGAGAGCTTACACAACCACCAGAGAACACACAACTCAAAGTCAGAGACCAAACACACGCATTCACAATCATCAGAGCACACGTGGGCACAAACAGTCACACACACACACACTGTATAGCTCAGATACTCTGCAACCTCAGACCACCTTTCATTCCAATTAGTGTTTTGAGTTGGTGAAATTGAGCAGACAGAACAGAGAGAACAGACCATTGTCCTGGCCTATAATCTCAATGTTTCCAGATTATAATTTAATCTGTTCCCCACGAACCGCAGGGTTTCACATTTGTATTCTATCCCAGCACAAACCCGAGTAATTGCCAAGCACTATATGAATCAGGTGGGTTAGTGTTGGGGTGGAATAAATATGCGCAATCCGAGGAACAGATTTTGAAACACTGACTTTACATGTGGTGGGTTCTCTATCCAGTGAGCTGAGACATAACTTGATACTGATTTAAAGCAGGCAGCTAGGCTGCTTTGGGATCGATTGCAGACCCTTGATCTCACCCCTAAAGATTACCACACAAACATGTCAATCGAAAAGGATCCAGACAAGAGTCAATTTTCTGACTCTACACAAGCAAAACTGTCAACTAGCCAGTTTAGTATATCAGAAAAGAGAGTAAATAATAATGCTACAACCGAAAACGCATTCACATTTTCTTGAGTTTATTGATTAAATGAGTAGCTAGTTAGCTAGAGGAACTAGCTAGCTAAACAACTTTAGCTGATTAGTTAGCCATCTAAAGTTACCTATACAGTGATCAGAGATTTCACACAGTGCCACACTCGCCTTAAATTACTGTGGACCTGGCTAGATAACGTTAACTAACTAGAAAGCAAGCCAACAAAACATTCTAGTTGTAGCTAAGCTAGTTCCAGCTAGTAAACGACTATACCAGCTGACAACAAACGTGCATTCACTGACCTACAAGAGCGTTCCATTGTCAATAATGACAACTTTTCCGGGGAGGAAAACAAAATAGATCAAAATAAAAGCGCAACACCACCAAGCCTACCTATGAGATGCGTTAGTTTGGTGCTATTACCGGTGGACGGGTAGCTAGTCTCCCGGTCACTGCAACTCTTCCTCCTACCGCCACCTCTCCGATAACGTCAGCAGCTCCCTCCGTTGTTGACGTCGGTGACAGCCAACACGTCACATGATCAACATTCAACCAAGAGGCCCAAGTCGGTAGACCACCTCCCTCAGGCAGGTGGCGTTTCCCCCTTGATTCGCCCAGTTGTTACGAGTGCACTGATAGAAGTGACACTCCTGCAACGTTGGAAAAAAACCCACTTTATTTCAGTCTCGAGATAGCTATGCATATTCATGACATGAGGCTAATGGCATAGCATCTCTCAATTGAATACAGGCGGTTGACACCAACAACCCTCATGGAGAATTCAAAATGGGATTATCCACCAACCGAAAGAAAAGATAGGAGGGCGCTAGATCGCCGTGGACTTTGTGGACAACGACTCCCATTGTTAGGGCGGAGAGATGTATATTGTCAATATACCCTAAATAAATAGGCCAAGGGTCACTAGATGGCTGTCTGACCATAAAATAAACACCCCCAAAACATGTTAAACATTTGCATTTCTCAACATAATCCTCTTGTTTCAGGTTTTGCAAGAAGCCTGATTGCTCTCCTGATCCAGTTTTGCTCTCAGTTAATCATGGGGGTTATCAGGTGATTCAGTGGGTGATTCTTTGGTTTTGTTTGCTCTAATCTAGGTCAGAGCAGAGGTGAATTTAATCTTGACACTTCCCTTCTGTCTATTTGTTTGATTAAACGAGCACGTTTTACTCATGTTGTCCCGCCTCATGTTGTTGTTCCTTATGATATCCTCTGTCAGTCAATGGCACATCCATCTTCTATTTCTTTAGTAGCTCTGAAATAAACACACACAAACAACTTATCAACTCATTGAATTATTTAATTGCACTTCAGCTGGTGCCACAGGTATAACCAGGTGAAGCTACTGCCATGGTTACCATTCCCAGTGATTGAAATCCCAGTCACCTGGGTAGATCAGTCCAAGGGAGATAAAGCTGGTTTAGAAAGCTGCATGCAAACACATGAAAACAAGTAGATGATATCTCCTTATTTGGTTGACTGTTCAGTGGCACTCACCTATGCTGTAGGACCATCCTTTTCAGCACAGAGGTGTAATGGCAAGCAGCTGAATCACAAACCAACACTACGAAGAGGAATAATAACTGAAGCTGTTATAATACATTTCAAGGCCTTGGATGCTTAACTGATCTGCTCCACTCATTGGACTATTAAGGGAAAAGCTTGGATGGACTCCAAACATCAGAGATCTGCAGAAACCTCCACCCTTCATAAAAACCTCAATATCCTGTGTCATGGGCCTGGCCCTGTGCAGACAGTCTCACATGCATACATCCAAAGTGGTTCTAGTGGGCCTGGATGGGGCAGTGAAGTCCACCCCTCCACTGTCTTCAGAAGGGTGACCCCCACCATGGGCTTCAATGTTGGCTCGTTGGAGCTGGACTCTGGCCCGGAGCTTACCGTGTGGGACATAGGGGGATATGCAAGCCCTGTGGAAAGACCACATGGAGGGCTGCGATGCCCTGGTGTTGGAGTAGACTGGGGGAGGCGTTGGGGAGAGTGCTTGGGGACGAGAGGTTGCGGGGGTCTCCCTTGGTGTTGGTTAGTAAGATGGACCTCCCCGAGGCCATGGGGCTCCAGGAAGTGATGGATGGGCTGGGGCAGTCCTGGGACATAGACTGGGAGGTGCAGATGCCCTGGGCTCACTGGCCACACTCAGAGACCGCTGAGGGGTAACACACATGGATATGAAAACACATTCACAAATACACAATGCAAACTGGTCAATAGACAAGGCATGGGTGCCCATACGGTTTGGGTTAAATGCAAAATACATTTCGGTTGACATTTCAGTTGTGCAACTGACTAGGTATCCTCTTGCCCTTTCACACACACACAGAGCTAAAAGGGTAGGCACACAACCAATATGAGGATGTGAAGTTTTTCATAAGCATACTGTGTTCCTATGACTATAACTCCATGCCTCAGAATGTATCAGGCCAGTAGGTTATATTAATATAGAACCAGTTGTGACATTCACTCGAAAAGAAACTTAAAATGGGACTCTAAAATTGTTTGTTTGCAGAGAAGATTGGAATGAAATCGCTACTTATCAAAAGGATAAAAATCCAATGGGATCATCCACCCTTTCTTACACTCATTGTAACAATTATACATTAAACTAATCTCCTCACAGCAATGTCACTTGAGTGCCACTCATTTTTACCATTTACAGAAGATGCAGTACCCCTCTACACCACAATGTGGTCTCCTTACGTCAACAACAACCCAACCCTGCTGGTTAGTTTCTCCCTGGAAGTTGGATCAATGGTTACCACTGATTTACTTATTGACACTGCCAGTCTGAAGGGACTGGTGACATACAATGACTTTAAAATAAAACCTTTAGTCGTACTTTCAGTAAAGCTTATGATTATTGATTGATATTTTACATTAGGTATATTTCTCTAGGTACCATGGACAGCAACTCAATCACATACATGCGAGCATACAGTCACTTTGTCCCTTAATACGATGGATTCTCTCTCCCCTTTTTTCCCCCAGACACACATGCCTTGATTTTAGTGTACAAATCAGAACACTTGCAGCAGTGAGGATCCAACGGCTAACAGGAAGTTTATTTTGGTTAGGATCAGTAATACAGAGACCATGTCCTGAGGCCGAGATGGGAGGAAGTGATATCACAATCCCCTGATTGGTTAGCAGAATGTGGCATTGATGGGTTTGTTTGTGGTGAGGTGAATGTAGCTATGGGTGGATATGTCATAATGGGTTACAATGCTCAGCCCATAGAATTAGGAATTAGAATATTATTAATAGGATCTCTATGGCTCAGCCAATAAAATAGGAGTAGAACAATCACTACAGCAGAGAGCAGCATTGACTAATCCAGTGGCAGACTCCAGTAATAAGGGAGACATCACATCACACACACCAATTTCAGATGCGCCAACAGCTTCTAGCATTTTTTTTCTTCATAATACGTCTGAGGAAAAACTTTGTTTCGTAGAAATTAAAAACAAAAAGGCACAATGTCAATGAATTTCAACTCATTCTCGTCTTTAATATGCACAAGAGTTGAAAGTGTCAGTGAGCCACCTTAAAGAGAAGAATTCAATCAAAAATTTATAAAAAAGATATAAACATTGAGGCCAAAACGCAGTCTGTTGCTATTTCTCTCTATTCTCTTATTTAAAACAACTTTTCTCCGGCAAGTAAAAATCTTGCAAGTAACATAAGCTTGTATCGTTTTCCGATACAAGACAAAGAAATTGTAATTCTTTAAAGTGGCTCGGTCCGTCTAGGCGGATAGTTCATGACTGTACACCCCCCCCCCCCCCC
>QNTS01001950.1:113145-145671 GCA_003317085.1 Hucho hucho
GTGTGACGTTGACTGAGTGTGTGACGTTGACTGAGTGTGAGTGTGTGTGTGTGTGTGCGACTGTCTGTGTGTGTGTGTGTGTGTGTGTGTGTGAGAGAGAGTGCCTGTGTGTGTCTGTGTGTGTGCGAGAGTGTAAGTGTGTGACGTTGGCTGAGTGTAAGTGTGTGACGTTGGCTGAGTGTAAGTGTGTGACGTTGGCTGAGTGTAAGTGTGTGACTGATTGACTGTGAATGTGTGTGTGTGTGTGTGACTGTCTGTGTGTGCGTGAGACTGTGTGTGACTGTGTGCGCGTGACTGTGTGCGCGTGTGACTGTGCGCGTGTGACTGTGTGCGCGTGTGACTGTGTGCGCGTGTGAGTAACTGACTGCGTGTGTGTGTGTGACTGTGTGTGTGTGACACTGAGTATGTGTGTGTGTGTGTGAGACAGTGTGTGTGTGTGTGACTGACTGTGTGTGTGTGTGACTGACTGTGTGTGTGTGTGACTGACTGTGTGTGTGTGAGAGTGACTGTGTGTCTGTGAGAGTGACTGTGTGTCTGTGAGTCTGTGAGAGTGACTGTGTGTCTGTGAGTCTGTGAGAGTGACTGTGTGTCTGTGAGAGTGACTGTGTGTCTGAGAGTGACTGTGTCTGTCAGTGTATGTGTGTGTGTGTCTGTGTGTGAGACAGTGTGTGTGAGAGTGTGTGTGTGTGTGTGCGACTGACTGAGTGAGACAGTGTGTGTGTGTGACAGTGTGTGTGTGAGAGTGACTGTGTGTGTGTGTGTGTGTGTGTGAGAGAGTGACTGTCTGTGACTGTGTGTGTGTGAATGTGACTGTGACTGACTGAGTCAGTCAATCACACACACTCACATTCAGTCACACAGTCAGTCAGGCAGTGTGTGCGTGCGACTGACTGTGTGTGTGTGTGTGTGCGTGCGACTGACGACTGAGGGAGAATGAGAATCCAAGGGACAATCCAGGGGTGAAGCACAAAACGAACCCGCAAACAAACGTCAGTATCCTTTCCCCATCTGTGATATATTGGCGTACCTAAAACAAGTATNTGAGAGTGACTGTGTGTCTGAGAGTGACTGTGTGTGTGTGTCTGTGTGTGAGACAGTGTGTGTGAGAGTGTGTGTGTGTGTGTGCGACTGACTGAGTGAGACAGTGTGTGTGTGTGACAGTGTGTGTGTGAGAGTGACTGTGTGTGTGTGTGTGTGTGTGAATGTGACTGTGACTGACTGAGTCAGTCAATCACACACACTCACATTCAGTCACACAGTCAGTCAGGCAGTGTGTGCGTGCGACTGACTGTGTGTGTGTGTGTGTGCGTGCGACTGACGACTGAGGGAGAATGAGAATCCAAGGGACAATCCAGGGGTGAAGCACAAAACGAACCCGCAAACAAACGTCAGTATCCTTTCCCCATCTGTGATATATTGGCGTACCTAAAACAAGTATGCACACAAATTCTTTCCAAGTGTCTTCAACTGTGGTTTTTGTGCGTGCGTAGATAGTGACATTTGGCAATTCAAAAATATTGCCCCAAAAGGCTTTTTCTTCCTTCCATATGATTTTCACGTGACATTTCAAAGCATCAACTACGACTGCCTGAGATCAGATTGTACTGGTGCTGGATGAATTACTTGGACCCGTATGGGTTACCAGGTTGTGATGGATGGTGGTAGTTTTTAGGGACCCTTCAGTACAGAGGTGGAGTATTGTAGTGGTGGTGGGTGAATCCGTTAAATTGCAAGATGGGTGGCCATGTTGAAGTAATAGTAGGTGTGTACAATCCTTCTGTAGCAAGTTGCCAGTTTGGTGGAGAGATAGGTGGATGAATGTCTGAGGTGGGTTTGACAGTACCCGTGCAGCTTGATGGACCGGCTCCTAGAACTTGAACTCCTTCGTCTGCAGGTTGGAGGCGGGGTCAAAGTTGAAGGTCCCTCCTTGGGTGGCTTCAGGAATTAAACTGGGATCCTCATCAATCTGAGAGAGAAAGAAGAAAGGTAAGAGGTGTGGTGTGTGGGGGGGGGGTGCACGTGTGTGTTTTATAACTCACATCGTCGCCTGAGAAGTACTGGTCGATGATCTCGAAGGCTAGTTTGTAGATGTCCTCATTCTCATGTTGCTGCAGATTCTCAATCTTCTCCAGACCTTAGAGCAGAGCAGTGGAGGCGCAGTCAGACAACAGCAATATTCCCCCCAGACACACCTTCAGCCATGATGATGACCCCACACACACACACACACACACACACCTCCAGACTCCTCTATGATCTCAGCAATGGTGCTGGCCTCGTCTCCAGCCATGATGAGGACATTCTTGAGGCCGTCTAGGACCACCTGGACCACCTGGGAGTCCTTCACTGACAGCAGGCTGCAGAACGGAGGGATCACATTCTGCTGGACCAGGTACTCCACCTACACATCAACATATCAGAAAATCCATAACTGAAGACAGCAGTAAGCATTTCTGACAAATAACTCCTGACACGTGTGATTGTGTAAGCAGGTTCAGTCACTGGGTGACTACTAGTTCATACCCTCACTGGTATGAATGCTCCAGCTACAGAGGCCCTGGCCTGACAGTGCTAGCCCCGTACCGGTCTCTTGTACCTCTGTCCAAGTCAATAGTCTGGCTGATATTGAGGTTGCAGTGTGTGTGTGTTACTTTCCTGGTCTTTCCTGCCGCTGATGGTGAGGTTGCTGATGGCCCATGCTGCCTCCTTCTGAGTGCCAAAGTCCCCCTGCAGACACACAGGCTGTCAGCACTACAGAACAACTCAGTACACAGCAATGACAGAAATATAATCTCTCGCACAGTAAAAACACACACACCAACCACACACCACGGCTCTCACCTTGGCCAGTTGGTGGATGATCAAGGGGACGAGTCCTGCGTCAATCACTGCCTGAACCTGCTGCTGGTTCCCAGCCGTGATATTGGACAGGAACCACACTGCTTCCTGTAAACAAACCAATCACATACGGTTATGCCAGAACACAGTCTAATCACACAAAGTCAAACCAAACAACTTCTTATAGCAGGACAATCATAGAAAAGCCTTGACATAAGCTTTTTCCCTCCTCCCCATTTCTTTTGACTTTCCCGTTCCCTCTCCTGGGAGAGCGTGCGTGTTCTACCTTGTTGATCTTTTCTTTGGGGTGTGTGAGCAGGTTGGGGAAGTGGGAGAGGACGTCACAGTTGAGGACCACCTGTGTCTGCTCGTCTGTCCCAGTCACAATGTTCCCCACCGCCCTCAGAGCAGCCGTCTGCAGGAAGTGACATCACAGCAAGTCAACACCCACAATGACAGCGTGTCAGAAACTCCATAGAACACCCTGACCGTATTACTTATAAAATGCATAGAACACCCTGACCGTATTACTTATAAAATGCATAATTTCCTCCCTCCCTTGAAATAAATCATGGAGCAATGAGTTTTTCCTGAACATATGGCAGCATTTTTATGCAAAAACTCCTACCCATAGTGATAGGTAGAGCCAAGATTTGTTGCTTTTATCAATCCAATCTTAGTAAATCAGTGTTTTTTTTCTTCTTCCAGATAGGAAGGAGGTAGGAAATTATGCATTTTATAAGTACACTATACCAACGTTTTTTACAGTCTTCTATAATCAGAATGTTATCAGTTGACATGGTCCCCAGTTGACCCCTTACCTGAACTTTGACCTCCTGGTGGCTGAGCAGGGGGACAAGGAATGGGACCACGCCAGAGTCTATCACCATCTGAATCTGCTCGTTCCCACCGTCTGTCAGGTAGGACAGAGCCCACACCGTGTCCACAAGGATCTACAAACACACCCAGTGTTAACCAAGGAGTCCAATAAGTGTTGTTTCACTAAAGCAGCAGAGTATGGTAGGGCTTATCATGCTGATGTCAAACTTATGGAAAACCGTTCAAATGTTGCACAATCCAGGTGTGGAAAGCTCTTAGAGATTTACCCAGAAAGAGAGACACCGGTTTTGTCTGCAAAAGGTACATCTACAAAGTATTGACTCAGGGGATTGAATACCTATGTCAATGAGATATTTCTGCATTTAATTTTCAATAAATGTGCAAAGATGTCTAAAAACATGTTTTTACTTTGTCATTATGGTGTGTGTAGATGGATGAGATTTAAAAAAAGTATTTAATCAATTTAGAATTCAGGCTGTAACACAATGTGGAATAAATCAAAGGGTATGAATACTTTCTGAAGGCACTGTATGATCTCATACTTACATTTATATCTGTGTGGTATATAAGAACACACAGCGCTGGGAGAAGCTGGGAAAAAAGAGAGGAGTGTCAAAAGCAGACTGAAAATGTGGCCATGTAAAGTCATGTAGCTAAACATTCCCCTAGTGATAAGTGATTTGGCTGACTAGCTGGAGAGATCACCACTATAACTCTACTCATAAATTGGAATACCTAATGGCACTGGAGGGGATGACTGTTGTTTTACAGGCTCCTAACCAATTGTGCCATTTTGTTTCTTCGCATCGTTTGTAACTTATTTTGTACATAATGTTGCTGCTACCGTCTCTTACGACTGAAAAGAGCTTCTGGATATCAGAACCACGATTACTCACCTCGAACTGGAAAAATATTTTTTTCTTTAATGAGTCTGACACGAAGGATATACTGTTTCCCCCGGACCAGGCCCAAATCCCTGTCATTCGCATGAAGAAAAAGATGGAATACAGGGGGCGCAGATCCGGGTGCCTTGTGAGAATTTGTTGGCGTGTGGGTAACCAGCCTCTACCATTTGTTCTATTGGCCAACGTGCAATCACTGGAGAATAAACTGGATGAGCTCCGTTCGAGACTATCCTATCAACGGGACATTAAAAACTGTAATATCTTATGTTGTTTCACTGAGTCGTGGCTGAACGACGACATGGATAATATAGTGCTGGCTGGGTTTTCCATGCACCGGCAGGACTGAACAGCTACGTCCGGTAAGACGAGGGGTGGTGGTGTGTGTCTATTTGTCAATAACAACTGGTACGCAATGTCTCGAGGTAATGCTTATCATGAGTATCTCATGATAAGCTGCAGATCACATATCTATATTTTTCGTAGCCGTCTATTTACCACCACAAACCGATGCTGGCACTAAGACCACACTCATAGAGCTGTATAAGGCCATAAGCAAACAAGAAAATGCTCATCCAGAAGGGGCGCTCCCAGTTACCGGGGACTTTAATGCAGGCAAACTTAAATCCGTTTTACCTCATTTCTACCAGCATGTTACATATGCAACCAGAGAAAAAAAATTACCTAGACCACCTTTACTCCACACAGCTCTCCCTCCATTTGGAAAATCGGACCATAATCCTATCTTCCTGATTCCTGCTTACAAGCAAAAACGAAAGCAGGAAGTACCAGTGGCTCACTCAATACGGAAGTGGTCAGATGACGTGGATGCTATGCTACAGGACTGTTTTGCCAGCACAGACTGGAATATGTTCTGGGATTCATCCAATGGCATTGAGGAGTATACCACCTCAGTCATCGGCTTCATCAATAAGTGACCGTACATACATAAGCCACGGATTACAGGCAACATCCGCACCGAGCTAAAAGGCTAGAGCTGCCGATATTCAAGGAGCCAGACGCTTATAAGAAATCCAGCTATGCCCTCAGACGAACCATCAAACAGGCAAAGCGTCAATACAGGACAATGGTTGAATCCTACTACACCGGCTCTGACGCTCGTCGGAAGTGGCATGGCTTGCAAACTATTACGGACAAGCCTACCAGACAGGCTAAATGCCTTTCATGCAAGCAACACTGAAGCATACATGAGAGCACCAGCTGTTCCGGATGACTGTGTGATCACGCTCTCTGTAGTCGATGTGAGCAAGGCCTTTAAACAGGTCAAAATTCACATGGCCACAGGGCCAGACGGATTAACAGGACGTGTACTCAGACCATGCGCGGACCAACTGCCAAGTGTCTTCACTGACATTTCCAACCTCACCCTGACCGAGTCTGTAATACAGTAGGCTTCAAGCAGACCACCATAGTCCATGTGCCCAAGAAAGCAAAGGTAACCTGCCTAAATGACTACCGCCCCGTAGCACTCACGTCGGTAGCCATGAAGTGCTTTGAAAGGCTGGTCATGGCTCACAACACAATCATCCCAGAAACTCTAGACCCACTCCAATTCACATACATACATACTGTTCCTAGGCAGTCATTGAAAATAAGAATTTGTTCTTAACTGACTTTCCAAGTAAAATAAAAGGTAAAAAAATAAATAAAAAATAAAGTAAGTTTGCTGACAACATAGCTGGTAGGCCTCATCACCGACAACAATACGACAGCCTATAGGGAGGTCAGAGACCTGGCAGTGTGGTGCCAGGACAACATCCAGGATCTATATACTTGGCGGTGTCAGAGGAAGGCCCCAAAAAATTGTCAGACCAGTCACCCAAGTCATCGACTGTTCTCTCTGCTACCGCATGGCAAGCGGTGCCGGAGCACCACGTCTGGGACCAAATTTCTCCTTAACTACTTAGGGAGAAACGGCGCGCTAGCGGGCCGCTCCCGACACTACCCGGTGATATGTAAGGCGCCAAATTCAAAATCCAAAAGTTTAATTATTAAACTTCATATCCAGCGCCGGTCACACAAGAGCTAAAAAATATCACTTACCTTTTGAAGAACTTCTGCTGAGGGCTTCCCAAGTGTCCAACGAAGACATCCAATGGTTCTTTTGTTAGAAAAAGTCATTTATTATATCCATAAATCTCAGTTTGGTTGGCGCGTTATGTTCAGAAAATCCACCGTCGAGTCACCCGTTGTACAGTGAAGAGAACGCGTTCAAATACACCTATCATCTTTTCACAAACAAATCAAACATCATTTATAATGCATCCTTAGCTATCCTTTTATGAATATTAGCGATAATAATGCACTCGGATGATATAAAAGGAAAATAAAGTGGGGCGCGCTCACAATCTCGCGCCCGAGAAAAGTTGTTGACAAATGTGGTCCCTTGACTACTTCCTCTTCCTATCAGTTCTGCTTAGTTCTAAAGCCTCCAAACACTGTATAAAGACTGTTGACATCTAGTGGAAGCCATAGGTACTGCAGTCAGTCCAACATAACATTGAATCCTATAAGCAGCTTGGAGAAAAGGGTTATCTACAAAAAAAACTTCAAATCCGGATGGATTTTCCTTGGGTTTTCGCCTGATATATCAGTTCTGTTATACTCACAGACATTATCTTAACGGTTTTAGAAACTTCAGAGTGTTTCCTATCCAATAGTACTAATTATGTGCATATCCTAGTTTCTGGGCCTGAGTGGCAGGTATTTTACTTTGGGCACGCCAGACTCTCCAAAACCGACACCTCGGCTGCCGCTTCCTAAGAAGTTAACAGCTTCTACCCCCAAGCAATAAGACCGCTGAACAATTGAACAAATGGCCACCCGGACTATTTGCATTTGATTTTGAAAAGAACACACACGTACCTCCTGTACTGTTTCCATTGGGGGCGGTGGGTCCTTGTTGCGGCAGAGGTTGACAATGACCCAGGTGACGTTACGGAGGAAGGTGATGGGGATGGAGGGGTTAATGAAGGACAGCAGGGGCTTGACCACGCCCAGGGAGATGACGTAATCCCTGCACTGTGGCCCGTCGCCTGGAAGAGGAGCATCACAGGTCAAAGGTCATCATTGGGTCACCAGTTTTTCCTGGTCCGATCACATGGTTAGTCATTACAGAAGAAACACACAAACATAACTTTAATGATGTGTTAACTGCATCAGCCATACTCACCTATGATGTTGCCTAGCGCCCACACGGCCTGTTCACACACATTGTGATGGGGAGAGTGGAGCAGCCGTAGGAACAGGGGAACAGCATCTGTACACAAGTACAAACACAGTTAGGAATTGACAATTTCACACACACAAAGATAAAACATTAGTGAAGCCCAGACAGTCAGAATAACAGGGGAGCCTGTTGACCGCAGGGTGAACTGGTGAACTTACTGGATTTGACCACAGCCTGGGTCTGTTGTGACGTGCCAGACGCTATGTTGGTCAGGGCCCAGGCTGCCTCAAACTGAAGAGACGGACTGGAGGAGAGAAAGGAGGGGGGAGAGTGAGAAAGAAAGATCATTCTAGGGCTTCCATTAATATGAACGTGTCTTTCTCCTAACCCTGCCCTCGCTTCTTCCTCCTCTCTTCAGTCCAGACAAACACACACAATGTGTGTAAACAATGGTGTGTTGGGTTGCAGTGCCCGCTGTGCTCCAGGAATTTCAGTGTCTGTCTGACAAACTGCAGCAGTCGCCATGACAGCTGTGCATCCGCAGCTCATCGCTATGGTAACCCTCCAACCCCTGCACCCTCCTGTACGTGTGTGCGCGCGTCTGTCCCCTTCCTGACCACAAGGTCCTGTGTGTGTGTGTGTTTGTGTTTGGCCCTGAACACAACGAGGTCCTGGGAATGGGGGAAATCCAGAGGACAGGAATGCTCTTTTATTTGGATTGGCACCGGACAGCAGGGCCAACGGACCACCCTGTGCCTCACTCACACACACACAAAGAAGCATGCACACACACACACACACACACACTAGTAGCCCCTCTACATCATGTATCCTAGCCAGTCTTCAGTAATCCCAGTAAATGTCCCAACAGTGCATTAGTAGAGACCGTCCAGGAGAGGACATTGGGTTAATGCATCAGCAGACTCACTTGTCGTCTCTCTCCAGACATTTGACTAAGATGGGCAGGATGCCAGACTTTATCAAGTCATCAATGGGAGGGTTTCTGTCACTGGAGAGGAGTTTTCTGACAGACACAAAAACAGGAAAAGTTATGTTTTAATCATGGAATACAAAACAGGGTGAGAGGTTCAAAGCAGAGAGGAGATCTCACACACACACACTTACCTGGCAGCCTGTACGGCACTGAGCTGGACCACCGCGTTATCACTGGTGGCATTCTTCAGCGAGAGAGAGAACAAGTTACAGCACCACACTCACAAAATTAGGGAGGTAGGGAAGGAGACAGGGAGAGAAGGGGAGGGAGAGCAAAAGAGAACGACGGAGATAAGATTTTGTCACTATTCTTTGTTTGTACACAAAGTTGAGCCTTACCTGTAAGATGGCCTCTAGTGTGACGTTTTGCTGCAAAGAGTGGGAAGGGAAGGGACAAAATCAGTACCAAGATACAGATAAATAATATCAACATGGGGGAAGGGGATACAATTCACATAAACATCTGGCTACTTCACACTGATCGGTCAACATGTCATTGATATACACACACACAGTCTGTCCCTCTCAGTCTCGCTCCACACGCTAGTGTTTTCAGAGTGCTGTGTTTCCTCTGCTGCTGAGTTGGTGTGTTGGCTGGTTGAGGCTGAATGAGCTCACAGGCTGAGAATGCCATGCTACTCCATCATAACCATACATCAGCTGGTAGCAGCTAGGTCAGATCAGACCCTATTCCTCATCTCATTATCTCAATGACAGGCCTCCAGTCAGCAGGGTGACAAGGCTTTGAGCACGATACATTATACAAGCCATGGGGCATTGGAGACCAGGGGGGCTTAAGGACGCATGTCTAGATTACAACATCATACATAGAAATGTATTGTATAGAGCTGACACAATGTCCAATGCGAGTAGCTCTTCAGGAGGAATGGCCACACCTGCCCGGTCCAAACACAGAAATGTACTGCCTAGACTATCTGGAACAAGTCTCTCGTCCCACTGCAATGACAAATGGGTCGCTAAAGTGGAACACACAGACATCCCACATACCCCTTTGAAGTCGGAGTCGAAGTCGGAGTCCTCCAGACTGTCCTCCTGTGGGACGTTCCTCTTCTTCAGGAGATGCTCGTCTCGTTTGTTCTGACGGAAGAGATGGGAAAGACAAGAGAGAATAAAACATTGATGAATACTCAAATATGTTACAGAGTAGCAGCGCAAACTCCTACAGCAAACTTGTAATAGCGAGCCAGATGTTGGTTGAAAAACAGCTGACCCTTGCATCCCTAGAATGTGTGTGTACTGGTGTATGTTGGGGTCATCTCTGGAACCTTTGTCCTCTGTAAGGAGAGACTAAGTACAAACCAGGTGTTGTTATGTCCCCTATAGTTACTAAACTTCACATAGAGACACACTAATCAAAACACTAAAATTAAAACACACAAAAAACAAAGGCATACACTCCCAGAAAGTTGAGGAGCAGGCACAGTGAGACACACCCGTACTGGTGTTGAATAGAGCGTGAAAAAGACAGACACAGCCGGTCGGCATGTGAGTCAGTGGTAGGAGGGAGGAGAATCCCTTGGCCTACATTCCAGTGTGTGCTGCAGTGCTGGGCTGTGCGTCACTGCTGGTGACTAACCATCCCTGTGCTGCTCTCTGCTCTGGCATAATGGAATGTGCAGCCAGACTACAGCAACACACTAACTCGGCTCTTTCTTTTTCTCTCTCTCACTGAATTAGGCCCCAGGGGACCCTTATTATATTTGAATGTTACATTCATGGTGTTGCACATGTCAATATTGCATGACAACCATACTAATTGGGTGTATTGTAGCCATTACAGAGTTCCGATGTAGGCATCCACATCAAACAGGCAAGCACAGCAAGCACCTCAGGATACATTACATCTGGATATTCTTTTAAATCTCTGCTAATCCCCATGGACTGTCATCTAATCTTGGTTTCAGCATCCTGATGATGTAGTCTGTTAATGATCACCAAGTCTGGATAGTACAGTGACAGTACATAGGTATGCAGATCAACGGCGAAGGGTAGTGGGCATGTGGAGGGACTTAGGCTTGGACAGTACACCGTATATTTGGAAATAGCCACGGGATGGTTTTTCAATACCATTGAAACTATTTCGTGGATGTTTTTTTTTTTTTTTATACACTTGAATATTTGTAGCAACTTTTTAAGTGAATACCTGCAATCAACTTGTGCAATATGTTAGGAGATAAAGAAGATTGCATTCTTCATTTCACCTGTCACATCATTTTTGATTATGAAGCTTAACGGTAGTACCAGTCACGTGGTGTTTGTTTACAAGCACACAACAATGAGAGACCGGAGCCTTGGGAGTCACTCACTATTGTGAGTGATTGTTGTGGTGATCACATGCCAGGTGATCTAGTTACAGTGTGGAATTCACAACTAAATGTTAGCCCAGCTAGATATTTTATAGCTATTAATTTAACTGTCTAAAATGTGCTAAATGTTCTGCAGTTGTGTAATTGGTTTGCTAATTTAGTAGCTAGTTAGCTATCTAGCTAAGTGGTTAGCTTCTTCCAAAATCAAGCTTTGCTTGCTGGTAACAGCAGAGAATCCCCTCCTGGATCAAGCCTTGCCGTCTAATATTTGTTTTGTGCGTGCAGGAAACTGTGTAGCATTTTTTAGTTACTTGTGTAACTTTGAGCTGGGATGTCTGTCCTGAAAATAGTTTAGGTCAGAGACTGTATAACATTTTTGCAAAGCGTTCGTTAGCATTCTCAATGGGACATTACATGTACTTGTTAGCATTGCTAACATGCGAATAAAAAAAAGTCTCAGTGGGGTTTGAAAATAGCGTCCTTTGTGTTCAGTTATAACCAAATATACCGGTATGGCACAAGGTCAGCGTGACAACCTGGATACCACCCAAGCCTAGAGGGAGTAGCTGAATGACAAAGGCAATTTCTACCTGTAGCACATCACCGCAGTGGGCCAAACAAAGAAACCTAACTACTTAGTTTACGGTTAGGGAAAAGGGGAGAAGGCAGTTTACAGGGATCATAGGCCAATCCAGAGAGGTGTAATATCATGTGTGGGTCATGGTCAGAAAATGAGGGGGTCAAATTGGGGTTAGTGCACCATAGAGGAATAATTCTGGATGGATTGAGACAAATACCAAGTCTGTGTCTGGGGCAAGACACAGGGTGAGAAAGGAACAGCCTGTCTACAGATCTGTGTGTGTGTGGTAAGCAGGGATGTCAATATTAATATAGGGAGCAGTGGAAGTACACCTACAAAGTTGTGCATTCCCAAAATATAAATTAGGCTTCTTCTCTCACCTTCCTCAGCTCGACTGTCACGTCATTTCGATGTCTTCTCATAGTCTGGAACACAAACACACAGGGAGCAATGAGACCGACGATAATTCATTGATAACACATTTTAAAAACATAACATCTCCCTCTCTGGCCTACTTATTGGCACAAATTGCTTTTGGAAGCAGCATGAAGAGATACTAGAAAGTAATATAGGCCTAGGTCAGAACATAGGAATTGAGGGGTAAAATATGTAAGCAATAGGCTAAAAGCATAAGTTACATACACCACTTAATATCGTACTGGTTCAGGTTAATCAATGTGTGTTTGTGTAATGGTAATGAATTCTTAGTCCACTTGTGACTGTGAGCTGGTCTCAGATCTTGTGACTGTGCGCTGCGGTTCATATTGCCATCCTAAATAGCCCCTTACGTCACATGGGCCAGTCACATCATCCCAGCCTTGGTCTGGTCTTGACCCTGTCTGGGGAGGCTGAGGAGCAGAGAACCAGAGGGAGACCCCTCTCCTTTCTCTAACAACCAAACATTGACCAAGCCAGAGCACCTGTCTCTCTCAGAGCACCTGTCTCGCCTAGATCAGCAGAGGGCAAGTGTGGGTCTGTGCAGGCATTTGTTCTAGCCAAGCACTAACACACCTATTTCAGATTGAAGACCATGATTAACAGATACAGTGCCTTCAGAGAGTATTCACACCCCTTGACTTTTCCACATGTTGTGTTACAGCCTGATTTGAGATCCTTTTTTTTTTTTTTACAAATTAACTTGAAATGGAAAGCTGAAATGTCTTGAATCAAGTATTCAAACCCTTTATGGCAAGCCTAAATAAGTTCAGAAGTAAAAGTTTGCTTAACAAGTCACATAATAAGTTGCATGGACTCACTGTGTGCAATAATAGTGTTTAACATTGGTTTTGAATGACTACCTCATCTCTCTGTACCCCACACATACAAATAATTGTAAGGTCCCTCAGCCGAGCAGTGAATTTCAAACACTGATTCAACCACAAAGACCAGGGAGGTTTTCCAATGCCTCGCAAAGGGCACCTATTGGAAGATGGTTAAAAATACATTGAATATCACTTTGAGCAGGGTGAAGTTATTACACTTTGGATGGTGTATCAACACACCAATTCACTACAAAGATACAGCTGTCCTTCCTAACTCAGTTGCCAGAGAGGAAGGAAACCTCTCAAGGATGAGAGTAAAATTTAGTAAAATTGAAAAGAATTGGCCAACGAAATTAACTTTATGTCCTGAATGCAAAGCATTATGTTTGGGGCAAATCCAACAACACTTAATATTTT
Source organism: Hucho hucho (assembly GCA_003317085.1). Classification (NCBI taxonomy): domain Eukaryota; kingdom Metazoa; phylum Chordata; class Actinopteri; order Salmoniformes; family Salmonidae; genus Hucho; species Hucho hucho. The sequence continues at coordinate 126,495 of QNTS01001950.1, forward strand.
CAAATATGGTGGTGGCTGCATAATGTTATTGGTATGCTTGTCATCGGTAAGGACGAGGGAGTTTTTTTATAGAAAGAAATTGAACAGAGCTAAGCACAGGCCAAATCCTAGAAAAAAAACCTAGTTCAGTCTGCTTTCCAACAGACACTGAGAAACATTCACCTTTCAGAAGGAAAATAACCTAAAACACAAGGCCAAATATACACTGAAATTGTTTACCAACAGACACAGGGAGACAAATTCACTTTTCAACAGGACAATAACCTAAAACACAAAGCCAAATATACATTGGAGTGATGATGAATGATGATGCATTACCAAGACAACATTGAATGTTCCTGAGTGGACTAGTTATAGTTTTGACTTAAAATTGCATGAACATCTATGGCAAGACTTGAAAATAGCTGTCAAACAATGACCAACAACCAACTTGACAGAACTTTAATTAAAAAAAAAAATTGTGAAAATATTTTACAATCCAGGTGTGGACAGCTCTTAGAGACTTGCCCAGAAAGACATACAGTTGTAATCATTGCCAAACGCGATTCTAACATGTATTGACTCAGGGGTGTGAATACTTATGTAAGTGAGATATTTCTGTATTTCATTTTCAATACATTTGCTAAAATTTCTACAAAAATGTTATCACTTTGTTGTCATGGGGTATTGAGTGTAGATGGGTGAGAGTAGAAATATATGTTATCCCTTTTTAATTCAGGTTGTAACACAAAATGTGGAATAAGTCAAGGGGCATGAATACTTTCTTTAGGCACTGTACATAAATTAGGCTAAAGTCTAAATATAGCTTGACCGGTGAGCAGTGTCCTGAGCCAACAGTGAGTGTTACTCCTGGATAAGGTGTACTGGGGTGAACATTAAGGCCCAGAACACTGACTGAGCAAGTTCAAACCAGTTAGAATTTTACAGAGCAAAACGGATATCTGATAAGTAATGCTCATGGCTCAACCATAAGCTGGGCTGCATCTCACATGATATCCCATAAGGCTGTTTATCGAGAGACTGTTGAACTGAGAGGAATTGGTCAAAGTTGTCCCTTCTACTGGTGCAGTTTCAGATCATCCTAGTGGTTAAGGTCAGGATTAGGTAACCTCATCCTAGATCTGTGGATATTAACAAGTTCAACCTAGATCAAACCCCAATGATTGATTTTCCCAGTGCTCACCATACTATAGAGTGGGTGCCAGACTGTTTCTGTATTCAACTAAGCTACATTGTTGCCTTGCCAAGACAACAGCACTTTGGCCAGAGCAGAAACACCCAGACTACCATTCATACAGCGACAGCTACAATATTCATACTCAGTAGCCTATTTGTAAAATCTTGCAGAAACACTTAAGATAAATTCTGAAGGGGGGAGGATGATGCATTTCTTTACTAATCCTAAAAACCATTGCAGGAACAAATAACTCCCAGGTCGTAGATCAATGCTGCTTAGGGGCTTCTTCTACCTCCTGGTCCCTCTAGAGGGCCACAGATCGGGTTGTACCTCCAGTGAGAACCCAAGCCAGACCTCCAGGATGCCCGAAATAGCCAAAGTGAAGCACGTGGCCATGTCTGTCATAGTAACCATGTGTTTGTCACGTTGGCTCCCAGCTTCAAAACAACAACCTATGAAACTGGTCCACTTCCCATGGTTTTAGACGGCTCCCAAAGACAACACAAGCATTTCGCTACACTCGCATTAACATCTGCTAACCATGTGTATGTGACAAATAAAATTTGATTTGATTTGACCAACTCTAATTCAACAATTACTCAGAAAACCCATTCATTCATACAGTGGGGGTATCCCAAAGATGACTATTTGAACAACTCTGTAAAGACAGAAATGTGTGTGTGTGTAATTGTCGAAGATGGCACGGCTAACCACTATGAATATGAGGCCAGCATGCCATAGTTTTTAATAATACCACTAGCATCGGCTGAAAACATTGACAGCTTTCGTGACGATGACTACTCAGCCACGAGATACAGAACGACACAGATAACAAGCTATTGATGGTGGAAGCAGCAAGTAAACAGATTCAGGCAATTAACAACATCTTCACCTAGTTAGCTAGCTACATAATAATATTTGCTGCACAGGCCGTTGTTCAAATGCCAATTTTAGCTTGCTAGTTCACAGTTCATTACGACAGGTTGATTCCGACCTTGCCTGACAGACTGATACCTCAGATCAATGCCATGGAAAATTTTATTTCACAAGTTTTAGAATTTAATCTCAAGCTTTAGAAGCCAGAATGTTTAATAAAATAATATTTGAATGTACTGCACCAGTTGACTGTGCTGTTGGTCCTCTTGTTTACACTGAGCTGCACTGGGATCGGAACGTCATCAAGGTTATATTAAGACACTGCAGAGCAGGCGCAAGATATAAAACGTACTTCAATGCAGGGATGGGATATACCACTGTACATTTTACCTTTACCCAAAATGATACATCGAAAAGATTGAAATACTGCTTGTTTTTCTGAAAGAAACTGCCCGTTTCATCCTCACGCTAACTAGCAGTAGCTACAGCAGCTATTATGGAATGGCACATGGCATTGAACAACAAAGGAGCTGATTGGCTGACGCTGCCATTCCAAAACGGCTGCTGTGGCTACTGCTATCCACAATGAGGACAGAAATTGAAGTTTTCCGGAAAAATGTGCAGTATTTCAATCTTCTCCATGTATCATTTTCGATCAAGGAAAATGTGGAGTACAGTGGTATATCCCCTACATTGAGGTACGTTTTCCGACCCATTTCTCGCACCTGCTAGGCATTGTGTCCATGATGGCGTTCAGACCCCAGTGTAGGTCAATGTAAACAAGCGTAACTGTAGGGCCGTAATCATCGGTCTAATTATGGTTGGATATGGGTGCTAGCGAAAACGACAAGTTATCAAGAGGGTCCAATTAGCTAATAGATAGCCAAACCAGCTAGATTAGCTAGTTATCGACATATACTCTAGCTACTCTGGATTATGCTAGTTGGGCTGTCAACTCTAACGTTAGTCTGCTTTCAAAACCGGTGGTACGATAGCTTAGTTAGGTAACGTTAATCAGCTAATGTTAGTTACCTAGGCTATAGCTTTTCGTTGTCGGTGAAACCGGCTGACATTTCAAACTATTTGATGGGGAATAGGGGCCGTAAACCACGCCCGTTCGTTATGATGATGGCGAATAAGTGGAGGATATTCCGGATAAACTCAGAACACAACAGCAGGCTGGCGGCGAATAGCTAGCTAACTTAGTTTACTAGCCAGGCTTCATCAAAATATTGTCAGACAAGGCCGGGGAAGATAGCCGGTGTCTTAAAATAAAATCCTACACTGATCATTGTCTAAACCACCCTATCCAAATGCACTCCTACCTCGACATCGCGTCCCTTGTTTTTGAAGCTCTTGATACGGTGGTTATCCAAGCCGGCGTTTTCTGCCATGGCTGTTTGCTGGTTGAGAGTACTCCGGCGTTCGTGATCTCCAGTGAAAGACAGAGCAACTACGCGGCGGAGTACAGGGAGTGGGCGGCTACCGTAGCAGAGAGGGAGGAGCTCAGAGACCGGTTGTCCTATTTTTGATGGACTCCCTGACGTCGCACAGAGACAGATGCTATGTTGACGTGCCAGTCGGAACTAGGAAACTCGGAAATGTCCGACATGCTAACTGGTTGTACTTATACACGTGTCGCGTTCAACGCAATTGCAAGTCGGAAGTTTCCTAGTTCCGACTAGGATTTGAACTCGGCAAAAGCATAACCAACCTAGAGATCGTTCTTCGTCATACTTCTTCGGTGCGGTATGTGTGGTTAATCACGTTACATATTGTGATACACATTTTTTTAAAGGGGAAAATGTAAAATATGCACCACGAACTAACCCTACACGTACAGTGCATTCGGGAAGAATTCAGACCCATTTACTTCTTCCACATTTTATTACATTACAGCCTTATTCTAACATTGATTAAATCGTTTTTTCCCTCATCAATCTACACACAATACCACATAATGACAAAGCAAAAACAGGTTTTTAGAAATGTTTACAAATTAATTACAAATAAAAAAATATATCACATTTACATAAGTATTCAGACCCTTTACTCAGTACTTTGTTGTAGCACCTTTGCAGCAATTACAGTCTCAAGTCTTCTTGGGTATGACGGTACAAACTTGGCACACCTGTATTTTGGGAGTTTCTCCCATTGTTCTCTGCAGATTCTCTCAAGCTCTGTCAGGTTTGCTGGGGAGCTCCTCTGCACAGCTATTTTGAGGTCTCTCCAGAGATGTTCGATCAGCCTCAAGTCCGGGCTCTGGTTGGACCACTCAATGACATTCAGAGACTCCTGCTTTGTCTTTGCTGTGTGCTTAGGGTTGATGCCCTGTTGGAAGGTGAACCTTTGCCCCAGTCTGAGGTCCTGAGCGCTCTGGAGCAGGTTTTCATCAAGGATCTCTCTGTACTTTGCTCCGTTCATATTTTCCTCAATCCTGACTAGTCTCCCAGTCCCTGCTGCTGAAAAACATCCCCACAGCATGATGTTGCCACCACCATGCTTCACCGTTGGGATGGTGCCAGGTTTCCTGCAGACACGACACTTGGCATTCAGGCCGAAGAGATCCAATCTTGGTTTCATCAGACCAGAAAATCTTGTTTCTCATGGTCTGAGAGTCTTTAGGTGTTTTTTGGCAAACTCCAAGTGGGCTGTCATGTGCCTTTTACTGAGGAGGGGCTTCCGTCTTGCCACTCTACCATAAAGGCCTGATTGGAGGAGTGCTGCAGAGATGATTGTCCTTCTGGAAGGTTATCCCATCTCCACAGAGGAACTCTGGAGCTCTGTCAGAGTGACCATCGGCTTCTTGGTCACCTCCCTTACCAAGGCCCTTCTCCCCCGATTGCTCAGTTTGGCCGGCGGCCAGCTCTAGGAAGAGTCTTGGGGGTTCCAATCTTCTTCCATTTAAGAACGATGGAGGCCACTGTGTTCTGTGGGACCTTCAATGCTGCAGACATTTTTTGGTACCCTTCCCCAGATCTGTGCCTCAAAACAATCCTGACTCGGAGCTCTACGGACAATTCCTCCTACAAATCTTTTATTGTCTCTGTTTCTGTTTTGTATCTTCTCTCTTTATGTCTCTATCTAATACTTGTTGCATTCACTGAATTGTTGTCAAAGTAGGCTACTATTTCAACATTTTGTGTCAGGCCTGATCTGTACTAAATCTTATTGAGAGAGGTTACCTACACTTTTAAATAGTCTCTGAATAGTTGTTTGCATTTTAACATTGTTACAAAAGTAATAATCATTGTCAATCAAATAGCCTTATTTGTGTGGGTTTTGAAATACTTTCTGAACATTGTCCTCTGGTCACATTTTGGATATTTCATTTATTTCTATATATTTATAATATATTATATAATATATTATAATATATTATACTTGCTACATTTTGAGTGAGTAATTTAGTCAAATGTACTACAATTTAAATACTCTAGGGTGTTTTGTTGTGTTGTGTGCTAATTGGTTTTTGAAAGTGAGTGTCTTTACACAATGGAAGACACAATTTGTGTTATTCCTGTTGACATGAATGTGGTGTCATATTAAAGAATAGGTTGTGCTCTTTAAAAGTAATTTGTAATTGTCCATTTTTCTTTTGTTTTGAACTATGTCTGTTTGAAATGTGGGAGAAAATTATCTTGAAAGTGTTCAGTAATCTACAGCAGCACTCTAGAATACTATTGGGGTCTAAAGGGTTAAATCATTACAATTTTGAAAATCTGCATACACCTTACAGCCACTCATGTACAATGGCCTAACCAATTAAGTTTTTCCCATCAGGATATTGACTTCGAAATGTCCTTGTTTTTGAAAGAAAAGCAAAAAAAAAATCCTTCAAAATAACATCAAATTGATCAGAAATACAGTGTAGACATTGTTAATGTTGTCAGTGACTATTGTAGCTGGAAATGGCTGATTTATAATGGAATATCTACATAGGCGTACAGAGGCCCATTGTCAGCAACCATCACTCCTGTGTTCCAATGGCACGCTGTGTTAGCTAATCCAAGTTTATCATTTTAAAAGGCTAATTGATCATTAGAAAACCTTTTGCAATTATGTTAGCACAGCTGAAAACGTTTGTTCTGATTAAAGAAGCAATAAAACTGTCCTTCTTTAGACTAGTTGAGTATCTGGAGCATCAGCATTTGTGGGTTCGATTACAGGCTCAAAATGGCCAGAAACAAAGAACTTTCTTCTGAAACTTGTCAGTCTATTCTTGTTCTGAGAAATGAAGGCTATTTTATACGAAAAATTACCAAGAAACTGAAGATCTCATACAACGCTGTGTACTACTCCCTTCACAGAACAGCGCAAACTGGCTCTAACCAGAATAGAAAAAGGAGTGGGAGGCCCCGTGCACAACTGAACAAGAGGACAAGCACATTAGTGTCTAGTTTGAGAAACAGACTCCTCTCAAGTCCTCAACTGGCAGCTTAATTAAATAGTACCCTCAAAACATCAGTCTCAAAGTCAACAGTGAAGAGGTGACTCCGGGATGCTGGCCGTCTAGGCAGAGTTGCAAAGAAAAAGCCATATCTCAGACTGGCCAATAAAAAGAAAAGATTAAGATGGGCAAAAGAACACAGACACTGGACAGAGGAACTCTTCCTAGAAAGCAAGCATCCCGGAGTCGCCTCTTCACTGTTGATGTTGACACTGGTGTTTTTAAACTGGTGTTTTACTATTCAATGAAGCTGCCAGTTGAGGACTTGTGAGGCGTCTGTTTCTCAAACTAGACACTAATGTACAGTTGAAGTCGGAAGTTTACATACACCTTAGCCAAATACATTTAAACTCAGTTTTTCACAATTCCTGACATTTAATTCAAGTAAAAACTCCCTGTCTTAGGTCAGTTAGGATCACCACTTTATTTTAAGAATTTAAAATGTCAGAATAATAGTAGAGAGAATGATTTATTTCAGCTTTTATTTCTTTCATCACATTCCCAGTGGGTCAGAAGTTTACATACACTCAATTAGTATTTGGTAGCATTGCCTTTAAATTGTTTAACTTGGGTCAAACATTTCAGGTAGCCTTCCACAAGCTTCCCACAATAAGTTGGGTGAATTTTGGCCCATTCCTCCTGACAAAGCTGGTGTAACTGAGTCAGGTTTGTAGGCCTCCTTGCTCGCACACGCTTTTTCAGTTCTGTCAACAAATTTTCTATAGGATTGAGGTCAGGGCTTTGTGATGGCCACTCCAATACCTTGACTTTGTTGTCCTTAAGCCATTTTGCCACAACTTTGGAAGTATGCTTGGGGTCATTGTCCATTTGGAAGACCCATCTGCAACCAAGCTTTAACTTCCTGACTGATGTCTTGAGATGTTGCTTCAATATATCCACAAAATTTTACTTTCTCATGATGCCATCTATTTTGTGAAGTGCACCAGTCCCTCCTGCAGCAAAGCACCCCCACAACATGATGCTGTCACCCCGTGCTTCACGGTTGGGATGGTGTTCTTTGGCTCGCAAGCCTCCCCTTTTTTCCTCCAGACATAACGATGGTCATTATGGCCAAACAGTTCTATTTTTGTTTCATCAGACCAGAGGGCATTTCTTCAAAAAGTACGATCTTTGTCCCCATGTGCAGTTGCAAACCGTAGTCTGGCTTTTTTATGGCGATTTTGGAGCAGTTGCTTCTTCCTTACTGAGCGGCCTTTCAGGTTATGTCGATATAGGACTCGTTTTATTGTGGATATAGATACTTTTGTAACTGTTTGCTCCAGCATCTTCACAAGGTCCTTTGCTGTTGTTCTGGGATTGATTTGCACTTTTTGCACCAAAGTACGTTCATCTCTAGGAGACAGAACGTGTCTCCTTCCTGAGCGGTATAACGGCTGTGTGGTCCCATGGTGTTTATAGGTCTACAATTATTTTTGAGGTCTTGGCTGATTTCTTTTGATTTTCCCATGATGTCAAGCAAAGAGGCACTGAGTTTGAAGGTAGGCCTGGAAATACATCCGCAGGTACACCTCCAATTGACTCAAATGATGTCAATTAGCCAACCAGAAGCATCTAAAGCCATGACACAATTTTCCAAGCTGTTTAAATTCACAGTCAACTTAGTGTATTTCTGACCCACTGGAATTGTGATACAGTGAATTATAAGTGAAATAATCTGTCTGTAAACAATTGTTGGAAAAAATACTTGTGTCATGCACAAAGTAGATGTCCTAACCGACTTGCCAAAACTATAGTTTGTAAACAAAAAATTTGTGGTGGTTGAAAAACGAGTTTTAATGACTCCAACCTAAGTGTATGTAAACTTCCGACTTCATCTGTACTTGTCATCTTGCTCAGTTGTGCACCAGGGCCTCCCACTCCTCTTTATATTCTGATTAGAGCCAGTTTGCGTTGTTCTGTGAAGGGAGTAGTACACAGCTTTGTACGAGATCTTCAGTTTCTTGGCAATTTCTCGCATGAAATGACAGTCTATTCTCATTCTGAGAAATGAAGGCTAAGTTTCAGAAGAAAGTTATTTGTTTCTTGCCATTTTGAGCCTGTAATTGAACCCACAAATGCTGATGCTCTAGATACTCAACTAGTCTAAAGGCCAGTTTTATTGCTTCTTTAATCACAACAACAGTTTCCAGCTGTGCTAGCATAATTGCAAAACGTTTTCTAATGATAAATTAGCCTTTTAAAATGATGAACTTGGATTAGCTAACACAAGGTGCCATTGGAACACAGGAGTGATGGTTGCTGATAATGGGCCTCTGTATGGTTGTGTAGATATTCCATTAAAAAAATCTGCCGTTTCCAGCTACAATAGTCATTAACAATGTCTAGACTATATTTCTGATCAATTTGATGTTATTTTAATGGACAAAAAAATTAGCTTTTCTTTTAAAAACAAGGACATTTCTAAGTGACCCCAAACTTTTCAACGGTACTGTATATTACGAATTCCAATTCGTGGCTAACGTTAGCTAGGCTAGGGGTTAGGGTTATGAGTTAGGTTAAAGGGTTTAGGTTAGGGGAAGGGTTAGCTAACATGCTAAGTAGTTATATAGTAGCTAAATCTCTCCACGATGAGATTTGAACGCGCAACATTTGGGTTGCTAGACATGTGCGGTATATTAAATAAAGTAGCCCAAAAAGAGGAAATGCTTTCAGAGACAAGTTTCTTTATTGTATTTGGATTTGGTTTAATATTCAACATACATCTCATTAGTGCAAACAAAAATAAGCATTTAACATAAAGGAGGATATGCATTCATCTGACTGGTGAAATACAGTAGGGTCGGAAAATGTCACATCCCCGAATACAGCCAATGAGCAGAGCTTCGCCAGATTGCTGACATTTGGAATGCCAATCAGAGACAGATACGTATAATTAAATTTAGAATTAGAAGTAAATTATCAGGGAAACAAAACATTGAACATTAGTGTCAGCTTTTAACAAATAAATATCAATATGGCTTTGAGCGTTCATTGAAAGATTGCCTTCCATAATCAAACCACACACACATAAGTAGCAGTAAAGAACATCCACTAAACATGGCTTCTGGTCCAGACCAATGGAAATATGTAGCAATTGCACCATGATACTGTCAGACTCAAAGAAAACACATTGTTTAAACTCTCTTTTCTGAAAGAAGCAGCAACCATAAAAGATTGTGGCAATGCAGGATGATTACAACACAAGAAAAGTAATATTGACTGTCTTTCAGCTGCAAATGCACACCACACTTTGGCTACTCTACGCCATTCACTGCTGTCTGGGGATCAGTTTTCTTACTGCTCCAGTGTTGGCATCAACCAAGAGCTAAACTACTCACATTGACCCAGAACAGCATTAAAGGAGAGAGTAACCAGGACACACACACACACACTCACACTCACACCAGACAGAACGAAGGGGTCACAGATCTCTGCAGAGCAACAAGGAACACTTTTAGCTGAGGGTTGTGTGTGTGTGTGTGTGTGTGTGTGTGTGTGTGTGTGTGTGTGTGTGTGTGTGTGTGTGTATATATATATATATATATATATATAAATAAAGGTCTGAAGGTTTACGGAGGTGCTGCTCAGAAGATCTGCTGCTCAAACAGAATTTTCTCAAAGCCTTGCGGTGCCGTATGGTAGAAGTCACTGAACTGGCAGTCTAAGATGGCGCTGTCATCCACTAGAACAGAGGAGAGATCAAATCAACATTGGTTCAGTCAGTGTTTCATGAGGGTACTTTCGCAGGCATTACTCACTGACTGTAACAACAAAAACTAGTAGTGCTCAATTGCTTTTACATCGTATGCTACCAACCAAAAAGAAGGATGTTAGTTTCAGCTTTGTACGAACTGCCCTCTTGTGGCAGAAAAATACCACAACCATAAAGACAATTTTGGGGCAGAATGTTTTCCACTGGGAATTAACAAAAGGTAGAGCATGGGTTAGTGTATATTATGTAAATAAAAGTTAAGAGAAACAACATTCATAAAATAAAATTGTTTGGTATTGGTAGTTTTCCGTCCTGAGAGGGAAAATCTGTCCCTGTGCATGCAGCAGTGACACACACACACACTCACACTCACCATAAACCACCGGGAACACGGTGCCTCTGATCCCTGAAGCTGGACAGTGCATATTCTTCCCATTCAGATAGAGATTCATCTCCACGTGGTCATATGTGATGCCCTGAGATGGAAAACAAACAACTGATTAGATCAGTGTTGATTGTGTTGGTCAGTTTATTCTGATTCGTTTAGGCCATATCTTTAGAACTATTTCAACATCAATACAGCTGATCAGTGATCAATTCAGTAAGAATTAGATTAGAGAACTTGTTGGTGGTCATCTCTTTGATAATCTCGCCCACCAGCCGGTTCTCTCTGTTGAGATGTCTGGTTTCTGAGCACCTCAGAACGGGACTTGACTGGAAGCCTATGGCAGGAGCAGACGAAACATCCACTGGTTTTAATTGGCTGAGCTCTCAGTCCATCACCATTTGGCGCAACCCTTAGAACTCCATCTAATTGTACTGCATCCGGGGGCCTGTACTGTTTTTGTTTTTCCCAACCCCCCTGAAAAATAGTAATATAATAAAAATGTTTAGGAACTCAGTCCGGCTATCAACTTACTCTTGAAAGTTGTAATAGTAGAAATTGGGCAGTGCATCATCAGTTTCCCTCGTCATGTCAGTCATTGCATACCTTAGAGAGCTATTTATAACTTGTCAGAAATGTCCAGATCAACTAGCCCATGTCAGCTAACGTTTTTTAAGCCCATAGATTTTGTTGTAATGTTTGAGTCACTCAAAAATCATATGAATACACATTAGACATGGCAAGACAATGAGCTTTAAAACTGCTAAATTTTCTCTGCAACCCATGACAAAATGTGTAGAATTGCAGGAAATAAGATTTAAAACATGCAAAATATTCTCTCCACCAACAAGAGAGGTGTGAACAGTTTGTCATGAACAGTGCTTGTGCCCATAGAAACAGTGCTTGTGCCCATTGTTCTGCACCATTGCCATTGGTACAGAAAGGACTGCTTGTCATTTTTACTGGGATAGTGTTCTACACAACCACAACATACATTATCAACTGCCTTTGATGGCGTGTTTACTTTTTCTATTTAAAGACATTAGTGTACAACGTGTTACAGGACAGCTAGCAGATTAGCATGAACAGTGATATGTTCCTACTACCTCGGGTTCTGGGGAATTATTTCCGTGGTGCACCATAACAAAACAATTTTAAGGCTCAATTTGGAGCCACGCCTCATAGTTATGTGTATCTCTCAAAATTTGAATGATCATGTCACTCAATAAATCCACACAGTGATGAGTGCTGCATCAGATGACCTGGCCTCCACAATCACCCGACCTCAACCCAATTGAGATGGTTTACGATGAGGCAGAGTGAAGGAAAAGCAGCCAACAAGTGCACAGCATATGTGGGAACTCCTTCAAGACTGTTGGAAAAGCATTCCAGGTGAAGCTGGTTGAGAGAATGCCAAGCGTATGCAAAGCTGTCATCAAGGCAAAGGGTGGCAACTTTGAAGAATCTAAAATCTAAAATATATTTTCATTTGTTTAACACTTTTTTGGTTACTACATGACTCCATATGTGTTATTTTATTGTTTTGATGTCTTCACTATTATTCTACAATGTAGAAAATAGTACAAATAAAGAAAAACCCTTGAATGAGTAGGTGTGTCCAAACTTTTGACTGGTACTGTGTGCGTGTGTGTGTGTGTGTGTGTGTATACAGGCAATTTGAACTTGGATTAAATGTCAGGAATTGTGAAAAACTGAGATTAAATGTATTTGGTTAAGGTGTATGTAAACTTCCGACTTCAACTGTATATAGATACAGTGAGGGAAAAAAGTATTTGATCCCCTGCTGATTTTGTACGTTTGCCCACTGACAAAGAAAGGATCAGTCTATAATTTCAATGGTAGGTTTATTTGAACACTGAGAGACAGAATAACAACAACAAAAATCCAGAAAAACGCATGTGAAAAATGTTATAAATTGATTTGCATTTTAATGAGGGAAATAAGTATTTGACCCCCTCTCAATCAGAAAGATTTCTGGCTCCCAGGTGTCTTTTATACAGGTAACGAGCTGAGATTGTGCTCCTAATCTTAAAGGGAGTGCTCCTAATCTCAGTTTGTTACCTGTATAAAAGGCACCTGTCCACAGAAGCAATCAATCAGATTCCAAACTCTCCACCATGGCCAAGACCAAAGAGCTCTCCAAGGATGTCAGGGACAAGATTGTAGACCTACACAAGGCTGGAATGGGCTACAAGACCATCGCTAAGCAGCTTGGTGAGAAGGTGACAACAGTTGGTGCGATTATTCGCAAATGGAAGAAACACAAAAGAACTGTCAATCTCCCTTGGCCTGGGGCTCCATGCAAGATCTCACCTCGTGGAGTTGCAATGATCATGAGAACTACATGTGAGGATCTTGTCATTAATCTCAAGGCAGCTGGGACCATAGTCACCAAGAAAACAATTGGTAACACACTACGCCGTGAAGGACTGAAATCCTACAGCACCCGCAAGGTCCCCCTGCTCAAGAAAGCACATATACATGCCCGTCTGAAGTTTGACAATGAACATCTGAATGATTCAGAGGACAACTGGGTGAAAGTGTTGTGGTCAGATGAGACCAAAANATCTGTGGAGGGAGCTGAAGGTTCGAGTTGCCAAACGTCAGCCTCGAAACCTTAATGACTTGGAGAAGATCTGCAAAGAGGAGTGGGACAAAATCCCTCCTGAGATGTGTGCAAACCTGGTGGCCAACTACAAGAAACGTCTGACCTCTGTGATTGCAAACAAGGGTTTTGCCACCAAGTACTAAGTAATGTTTTGCAGAGGGGTCAAATACTTATTTCCCTCATTAAAATGCAAATCAATTTATAACATTTTTCACATGCGTTTTTCTGGATTTTTTTGTTGTTATTCTGTCTCTCACTGTTCAAATAAACCTACCATTAAAATTATAGACTGATAATTTCTTTGTCAGTGGGCAAACGTAGCAGGGGATCAAATACTTTTTTCCCTTACGGTGTGTGTGTATATATATATATATTCTTTTTTTTCTCCTTTATTATTTTCTTTTAACCCTACCTCCCCTCATTGGAGTAAACTAACGGACAACAATACTTGGGCTTCTACTTCCAGCTTAAACATACTATATACATTTTACGGACACAGTACATTTTACATTAGTTGTTTTTATTTTATATCTTGATTTCTAATTGCCAAATAACTTGTACGGCACAGCTGTCAATTTTTTGGTCCTTAAATGGAACTGGTATACTTTTTTTATTCATCATCTTTTTTTTTATACCAATTTTGGTCTTTAATGCAGGACCGACAAACAAGTTCCTTACCTTCTCCCCTTCCACTTGCCTCCTCCATTTTTGCGGTAATGTCAAAAGGAATCAGTTGGTTGTAATTTTGGATAGAGCAAACATTTCCTTATATTTCTGTTAACTGCATGTGTGATAATTCCCCAGTCCTATTTATGGTAATATTTACAAAGATTATACAGTTTTTTTTATTTATCCCAAAATAATGGTTTGTCAGCTAGTCTATTTGAGTTTGACCATAATATTAAACAATCATATTTGTGGTAATATCTAATATGTATTTTCTGGTGGATTACTGAAATTAGAATGAGCTTTAGTGATATTTTGGAGGTGTGATATTTAATAATGATACTAGGGAGAGGTTGTAATCCGAATAAATGGAAAAAGGCAATTTTTGAACATAGGGTGAGCCATTCTTACTAATCTGCTGGAGAACCAGTTTGGATTTAAGTATAACTTTTGTATGACTGTAGCCTTTAGTGAGATGTTCAATGCTTTTATATTTAATACATTTTAGCCCTCCGAATTTATATTAATTATATAAATAAGCCTGTTTAATTTTGTCTGGCTTGCCGTTCCAAATAAAGTGGAATAGGGTTTGCTCATATAATAAAAAAGTTTTAAAAAAGTTGTCCTTGGTAGGCAGGGCCATGAGTAAATAGGTAAACTGGGATATGACAAAATAATTAAATCCGGGTAATTTTTCCACAAATAGACAAGTATTTACCTTCCATGGTAGCAAGATTTTATCTATTTTTGCTAACTTTCTATGAAAATGTATTGTATTGAGATCATTTATTTATTTCTGGACAGAATACTGAGTATGTCCACTTCACTGTATGACCATTTTATTTATAAACTACACAGTAATGTAAAAGTTGTATTTTTTGCGATCCAATAGGTAATATGGTACACTTAAGAGGCTTAAGGAGCCGCGTGTGGAAAGCTGTCATCAAGGTAAAGGGTGGCTACATTGAAGAATCTCAAATATAATATCTGTATTCATACCTGATTTTGAAAAAGTCTTTGATAAAGTACGACTCGAATTTATATATAAATGCATTGTGGGTTATACTCGGCCTCGTCTCAGGATGGAGATTTTTCAACGGCGATATGATTTTTCTGCCAAACAGGCAGAGATATCCCTCTAGTGGTGTGGGGGCTGTGCTTCGGCAGAGTGGGTGGGGTTATATCCTGCCTCTTTGGCCCTGTCCGGGGGTATCGTCGGACGGGGCCACAGTGTCTCCCGACCCCTCCTGTTTAAGCCTCCAGTATTTATGCTGCAGTAGTTTATGTGTCGGGGGCTAGGGTCCGTCATATATATATATACATATATATACACATATATACATATATATACACATATATATATACACATATATATATACACATATATATATACATATATATATACACATATATATATACATATATATATACACATATATATATACATATATATATACACATATATATATACATATATATATACACATATATATATACACATATATACATATATATATATACACATATATACATATATATATACACATATATATATATACATACATATACATACATATATATACATACATATATATATATATATATATATACATATACACACATACATACATACATACATACATACTCACTCTCTCTCTCTCTCTCTCTAGTCCACCTGTTCTATGAACATTTTAAAATCTTTTCCATGTTCTGTTATAATCTGCACCCGGCACAGCCGAAGAGGACTGGCCACCCCTCACAGCCTGGTTCCTCTCTAGGTTTCTTCCTAGGTTCTGGCCTTTCTAGGGCGTTTTACCCAACCACCGTGCTTTTACACCTGCATTGCTTGCTGTTTGGGGTTTTAGGCTGGGTTTCTGTACAGCACTCTGTGACATCAACTGATGTAAGAAGGGCTTTATAAATAAATTTGATTGATTTGTTTAATTACATGATTCCATGTGTTATTTCATAGTTTTGATGTCTTCACTATTATTCTACAATAGTTTCTTTGCCCATGGAAGAAATATATCCCTCCCACCCACAGATATTTTATTCCTTCTCTTTTAGCTAGGTAAAGACTGATAATATTTTCTTATTATCTGCTAAATCATCACAATTTTAACTTGTTATACTTATTTCACCACTTACCATAGAGATACAAGTTTTGATTATACTTACCATTACATATGTTTGTAAACTTACCATTAAGAAGTACCATGATAATTGAGTTTCCATATAGCTGTACCATGATATTTGCACTGTTAGTTTATAGTTCTTACCTTTTGAAGTTTCATTACCTGGATGCATTATTGAGCAAGTACGTTTTTTGCCTATGTATCTGGAGTTGAGGACTTCCTTTTGTTTATTAGAATATAATAATATGCCTATGTTTGTCAAGTATACCATGTGTTTTCCTTGCTTTGTTTGAGTTGTTATAGCTCATGTTTATTAACCCTTTATATAGACCTTGAGTGTGTTTAGTATGACTTTGTTGCGCTCCACCAGACCAGTCCACTCACCACGATGTCCCCCTCCTGTGGAAGGCTGTTGGCAGGCAGGCGGTTTTTCTCCTCATTGTTGTGGTACACCGAGCCATCATGCCTCAAGACAAGGCTGTTGATGTCCCGCCCCATGGGGACCTGATTCAGGTTCACCTTCTGAGTGGCCACACCTATCCCCCATATACCTGCACAAAGAGTTCAGAGCCTTAAAAACAAGTTTCCTAACACAAACCGTACTGTGCTGCTTTTTAAATCATTTCACAAGAAAGTATCCATACCACTTGACTTAACCCACATTTTGTTGTGTTCCAGTCGGAATTCAAAATGGATTAAATATGTTTTTCTCACCCATCTACACACAATAACCTCTAATGACAAACTAAACAAGTTTTAAAAAATATTTGCAAATGTATTTAAAATGAAATATAGAATCACATTTACATAAGTATTCACACCCTTGAATCAATACATGTCAGAATCACCTTTGGCAGCGATTACAGCTGTGAATCTTTTTGGGTAGGTCTCTAAGAGCTTTCCACACCTGGATTGTACAATATTTCCCCATTATTATTTTCAGAATTCTTCAAGCTCTGTCAAATTGGTTGTTGATCTTTGCTAAACTACCATTTTCAAGTCTTGCCATATATTTTCAAGTAGATTTAAGTCAAAACTGTAACTAGGCCACTTAGGAACAGTCAATGTCATCTTGGTAAGCAACTCCAGTGTAATTTGGCCTTATGTTTTAGGTTATTGTCCTGCTGAAAAGTGAATTTGTCTCCCAGTGTCTGTTGGAAAGCAGACTGAACCAGGTTTTTCTCTAGGATTTTGCCTGTGCTTAGCTCCATTATGTTTATTTTTTTATCCTGAAAAACTCCCCAGTCCTTAACGATTACAAGCATACCCATAACATGATGCAGCCACTACTATGCTTGAAAATATGGAGAGTGGTACTCTGTAATGTAATGTGTTATATTGGATTTGCCCCAAACATAACAGTTTGTATTCAGGACCAAAAGTTAATTGCTTTGCCACATGTTTTGCAGTATTATTTTAGTGCCTTGTTGCAAACAGGACGCATGTTTTGGAATATTTTTGCTCTGTACAGGCTTCCTTTCCTTTTACTCTGTAAATTAGGTTAGTATTGTGGAGTAACTACAATGTTGTTGATCCATCCTCATTTCTCCTATCACAGCCATTAAACTGAAACAAACGTTTATTTAAAGTCACCATTGGTCTCATGGTGAAATCCATGAGTGGTTTCCTTCCTCTCCGGAAACTGAGTATCTCTGTAATGACTGGGTGTATTGATACACCATCCAAAGTGTGATTAATAACATGCTCAAAGGAATATTCCTTCTTTTTTTTTACCCATCTAACAATAGGTTCCCTTCTTTGTGAGGCATTGGAAAACCTCCCTGGTCTTTGTGGTTGAGTCTGTGTTTGAAATTCACTGCTCGACTGAGGGACCTTACAGTATGTGTGGGGTACAGAGATGAGATAGTCGTTAAACACTATTCTTACACACAGTGAGTCCATGCAACTTATTATGTGACTTGTTAAGCAACTTATTTAGGCTTGCCATCATTGTATTTAGGCCGTCATTGTAAATAAAAAATACTTGTTCTTAACCGACTTAAAATAACAAAGGGGTTGAATAATTACTGACTGAAGACATTTCAGCTTTAATTAATTAGTAAAAATTGAAAAACATAATTCCACTGTCACCTTAAGGGGTATTGTGCGTAGGCCAGTGACCAAAAATTGAAATGTAATCTATTTTAAATTCAGGCTGTAACACCATAAGAATTCAGACCCTTTACTCAGTACTTTGTTGAAGCACCTTTGGCAGCGATTACAGTCTTCTTGGGTATGATGCTACAAGCTTGGCACACATGTATTTGGGGAGTTTCTCCCATTGCAGATCCTCTCAAGCTCTGTCAGGTTGGATGGGGAGCGTCGCTGCACAGCTATTTTCAGGTCTCTCCAGAGATGTTAGATCAGGTTCAAGCCTATCAACTCCTGAGATTAGGCTGGCAATACCTAAGTGCCTATTAGAAAATCCAATAGTCAAAGGTATATGAAATACAAATGGTATAGAGAGAAATAGGAGACGCATCATAATTTCTATAACTACAACCTAAAACTTCTTAACTGGGAGTATTGAACCACCAGCTTTCATATGTTCTGTAAGGGCTATTTGACCAAGAAGGAGAGTGATGGTGCTGCATCAGATCACCTGGCCTCCACAATCACCCAACCTCAACCCAATTGAGATGGTTTGGGATGAGTTGGACTGCAGAGTGAAGTGCTCAGCATATGTGGGAACTCCTTCAAGACTGTTGAAAAAGCGTTACTCATGAAGCTGGTCATGAGTGTGCAAAGCTGTCATCAAGGTGGCTTCTTTGAAGAATATAAAATACATTTTGATTTGTTTAACACTTTTTTGGTTATTAAATGATTCCATATGTCTTATTTCATAGTTTTGATGTCTTCACTTTTATTCTACAATGTAGAAAATAGTCAAAATAAAGAATAACCCTTGAATGAGTAGTTTTGACTGGTACTGTATGTAAACCTTGGATACAGTGGGGCAAAAAAGTATTTAGTCAGCCACCAATTGTGCAAGTTCTCTCACTTAAAAAGATGAGAGGCCTGTAATTTTCATCATAGGTACACTTCAACTATGACAGACAAAATGAGGAAAAAAAATCCAGAAAATCACATTGTAGGATTTTTAATGAATTTATTTGCAAATTATGGTGGAAAATAAGTATTTGGTCA
>QNTS01001950.1:160983-213923 GCA_003317085.1 Hucho hucho
TATATAACACACACACATATATATACAGACACATATATATATATATATATATATATACACATATATACACACATATATACACATATATATATACATATATACACACATATATATATATATATATATATATACACACACACATACACACACACACACACACACACACACACACACACACACACACACACACACATATATATATATATACACATATAAATATATATGAATGCTGATTGCCTGAAAGCCGTGGTATATGAGACCATATAGCATGGGTATGACAAAACATGTATTTTTACTTATCTAATTACGTTGGTAACCAGTTTATAATAGCAATAAGGCACCTCGGGGTTTGTGGTATGTAGCCAATATACCACGGGTAAGGGCTGTATCCAGGCACTCCGCTTTGTGTTGTCCATTGGCCATATATCACACCCCGTCGTGCCTTATTGCTTAAATATATTATCTCTTACTACTGCATAATGATGTATAAAAGTGGGTCGATAGACACAGTGATCAAAAGCCGGGTGACTAAAAACCTAGTGGTTGTGACAGTCTTTCATGCTGTAATGTTTTGCATGGCAACAGTCCCCCTCCCCACTCCAACTTGCAGGGATCCTCTGCATTTTTCGTACTGAAAAAGAAAACGCATCTTGTTTGTGAAACGTAAAAAAATGTGTGCGTCAAACCGTTGTCCATTAATATTACTGAGATTGTTTCATTTTCTGCGCGACCCTTGTATCGGGCGCGTTCTACAGTGCGCGCTATTTGGAGCTGGAAGGTTCGCTACAGCATAGAACTGTGATCATGAAATGGTTAATTTTTTCTCCCGGAAAGGGCGAAGTCTGCACAGCAACAAGCACTATGATTGCGTTGGACTGTGCGTCTCAGCAGCTGGTGAGTTTTTTTTTTGTCCAGTTGCATGTTGCTTTACGCCTGCAAAAGCTGTCACAACCATAGCAAATACCTTGCCAATAGGACATACTCGTGTGTGATCTAAATTATACACTGCAACTCGTTTATACTGAGTGGTAATCGTAAGTGTAAGTTTGTGTTTATGTAGCATAGCTTCTACTGCTAAGGAAACGTTTCAGCGGGCTATTACCGTTGAGGCAGGGAACTTTAGTCGTTACCATCTCTTCTGCATATAGAACAGTTGGATGAAACGGTTGTGTTGTGCGTGGAACTTTAACGATTGCGTGATATGTCGTCTCAGAAAACAAAACAAATCTAGTGTGAACACTACAAAGTAGGTCGTTGAACTTAGGCAAGAGTCCGTGGCGAAGGGTCTTTCAGACAAATAGCCAATGCAACTATGATGTTCCACTGGGCTTTCTATGTTCATCTTTTACGCGGACACATCGACGCTTCTCCTTTTGACGGTGGCTGAATTTGACCAGTCGCTGAAGTGGATACTTCGTGAGTTTTAGCCAAAGTGTTGTGTGTAATTCTAGTGATGTGCATTTCCACCAACACTGGCTCTGAATCATTGCGCTGCTGGGTGATGTAGATAAACAAGCGGGTATGTATGACTGATGAATAGTGTATTGACCTATTATTTTCGATTAGTTCTCCACTCAATCCTGGTTGTGTGTTTTTCTTCAGAACACCATGGAGCTTCTAGAGGAGGACCTCACCTGCCCAATTTGCTGCTGTCTCTTTGAGGACCCGCGAGTTCTGCCGTGCTCGCACAGCTTCTGCAAGAAGTGCTTGGAGGGGATTCTGGAGGGGAACAACCGAGGACCCGTTTGGAGACCCCCATTCAAATGCCCCAGTTGCCGCAAGGAGACCCCTCAAAACGGCATGAACACCCTCCAGATCAACTACTCATTACGCGGAATCGTGGAGAAATACAACAAAATCAGACTTTTACCCAGGATGGTGCTGTGCAAACACCACAGTGGTCAACCGCTTAATATATTTTGTGCCACAGACTTGAAACTTATTTGTGGATTTTGCGCAACAACTGGCGACCATAAAGGACATAAATTCTGTGCCCTGGAAGACGCATATGAGCAGGAGAAAGCTGCATTTGAGGAGCTGTTCCAGGGAGTGGAGAGCTGGCGCAGCGCAGATACCATAACCTGCCTGGAGACACTGGAAGCCAGTAAGAAAAATGCACTCCAGTTAGTTTCCAGGGATGCAGAGAAAGTAACAGACTATTTCGTCAAACTGATCAGCACCCTGGACCACAAAAAGAACGAGATCCTCTCTGATTTCGAGACGCTGAAGTTGGTGGTGATGCAAGCATACGATCCCGAGATTAACAAACTAAGCGCTGCGTTGGAGGAGCAGAGACGTGCGCTCAGCATCGCTGAGTCCTTCAGGAATGTGACCGACCCCTTCTGCTTCCTCCAGCAGATGCAGGAGTTCAGGGAGAAGTTGCGCATTGTCCGGGAAACGCCGCTACCCTCCCGGATAGACATGGATGTCGGTCCCCTGGTCCGGAACTTCGACGTCAAAAACTGGGACTCGGTGAAGCTCAAAGATGTGGACAAGCTCTCGGTCCCCCAGGAGAGTAGTGCATATTGCTCAACGACCCTGTGTGTCGGCAGCAGAATGCTGGGGAGAGTCATGGTGATTGTTGTGTGCCTGTTACTATGCGCCCTGGTGGTTCCGCAGCTGGACAGCCTGACTGTGGTTTCAGCCCAAGTCTCCTCGCTCTGCCATGGTTACCTGCCCATGCTGGCTGGCTGGCTGGAGCTGGCTACTGGTGCGTGGCAGTGCTGGAGAGAGGTAGTGGATGCCTGGTGGGTGCGTGGCTGAAATGTATCCTGAACCTCTTTCACACAACTGGCGTTTTTTCTTGAACACCTCAAACACAACTGGCTAATTTCTTGGACGTCGTAGGTTGCTTTAGATTTCCAAATGTGTTATTTTTGGATCTGAAGCAAGCTGCAGCAGTCTGATAGAAAGCCCTGTAACTTTTACATATAGGCTAAGTAGATTTATAGAAAACACTAGAAAGCTATTCAAGTATTTACAAGCACATATGTATCATGATTTTAGTATTTTATATAGAATATATAAACAGAACAACCATACAACACTTAACGAGAATCAAAACACTATTGCAGTACATTGAATGTTGTCAGATTTGAGACAGCTTGTTTGGTGAATGTTAAGCAGCAGCTCTGTCCTGGAGCACCAGTCATCCTTCTCCAAGCCATATGATCACACTAACACTTTGACAACTTCAGGTCAAAGCCTGAGTCACCTCATGATCGTTATTTACTTTAATATGCACGTCATAGGCTAGATTATTTAGCAAAGGCCTAATATTTACACCTAAAGTCAGTTTGGTTTATTTTTTGCCTTTAAGTTTTACGGACAGTCTGTTGTTGTCATAACGCCACATACCGTGTCACCAGCCTCGTCTTTTGCCTAATAAAACTTCAATTTGGTCTTTTTCGTCATCTTTATTTTTGAGTGACTGGGGGGGGTTTCACCAAAATTGTCTGGCTGTTTTATGCACGTGCACTTTTCATAGTTAACGTCAGAAGTGAAGCCTTCTCTATTGGTGTGCACACTGCTCAAGTGAGATGAAATACTGACATTATGAAATGCCATGCACTCGCTCAGGCGTTCCAAATTCTTGTTTGATGCTCGCCTTCCCTGTGGATCCGTCGTCGCTGTGCGATTTAATCTCCACCGGGGCAAGGTTGAATGTTGCATAACTATACAAACATCGGCATGGCTTGTCTAAATATCACATTAGGCTATATAGCAATTTAATTTTCATTATTCCCCCAAAAAATGTTGGCCTTTAGGCCTAGGATACATTATGAACACAGTGCCAATAATTTTTTTGGCTTATGGGGACTTTTTATTTTTTGCAAATTGAAAGGCAATAATTGGCCTAAACTAATTCTCAAATCCCATTCACAACAAATTATAGCCTACACATCTGGGATGAAATACAGATTGAATCAACTGCACCAGTCCCAGTCAATGTGTGCTCAACTTTGAATGTCATGGCTTGTCATAGATGGCAATGGTTTGCCTACACTGGGAAACTATGCAATCCATGCATGTTGCGAGTGGATCACAAAAGAGCAATTCTTACTTCTTAGAACTCATCCCATTTTTTTTATTCCAACATATAGAAACAAACCATGTCATAGGCCTACAACGTTTCAATTGAAAATTGCAGCAGTGCATCCATGTAGGTCCAATAAACATTAACGTGCAGGCTCTACTGTCCATTGGTCATGTCCTGCAGTTTTTACTTTTCTGAAGGAACGAAATCCTGACGGAAATCCCGTGATCAGACTACAAACCTATCATGAATCTATGATGTAAGCACTGACCACAATTCAGGACCAACGTCACAGCACGTATATATATAGCCCGACTGTTGCCGAGCAAATAAGGGATGAAAATGTAAAGTTGGTCTCTCTTTCCTATAATAACTAAATTAATATTATAACTAGTACGACTTCAAACAAATGCAAATATACCTATATATTATATAATTATGAATAATGATGCACCCAAAAGATTGGGTGATGACATGACGTGATGAAATGGTGCCTGTATGCATAATGATCTTACATAACAATCCTTTTCTAACAATTCCTATTAATTATTCAAAATTCAACATATTGAATAACATTCCGTGGGAATAGCATATAGGCCAGGGTTTCCAAAACTTGGTCCTCGGGACCCCAAGGGGTGCACGTTTTGGTTTTAGCCACTAACACTACACAGCTGATTCAAATAATCAACTAATAATCAAGCTTTGATCATTTGAATCAGCTGTGCACAGATCCCACCCCATGGGATCTGAAGACCGAGGTTGGGAAACGCTGATATAGGCTATACCCTTAATTGCATATGGTGCGCAAATTGCGCAATCAACAGAACTGTGGCTCAGATAGGCCTTTCTTTACAATAACAGTGCCACTGATGTCATATTTAGACTCAAAAAAGTTATCGACCAAATGTAGATATTTAATTTATTTTATGAACACTAGGTGTTTAAGAATATGCAATAGTTTGACTAGTGAATTTTATATTTCTAAAGTAAAATCATTTGTTTTATATGAAGGAACAGATGCGCACTTAAATAAATGCGGACTTAAATTACCAGAATAAAAATGTTTAAACAAATGATTGGTAGCCTTTACCAAACGCGCAACGATAGGTTATAATGCGTGGCCAACACTTTTCTATGCCCAAACAGACTTATTTTATATTTCAAAGGCACTCCATCTTCAGACGTAAAATTAGGGTCTTTCACTAAATATTCTCGAATAATTTTACAAAATAAAGCATGGAAAAGTCATGACAAAGACATGGGTGCTCTTCAAAATAGTTTTAAGAGAAAATACCCTTAATTAAAATGGCAATGTTTTTTTCGGTAATTATGTGCAGTGACAACGTTTGGGAAGTAAAAGATAAATGCATAGGACTATTTTCGACCAGAATAAAGCATTATATACACCAACTGCCTGCATAAAGTAAACTCCCCTGAAAACCCACCATAGGCGATACCCGAAATAGGTCTGTAGAAGTAATTTAGCAAATAAGTTTTTAGGCTAAGCATTTAAATCGCAAAAATGTATCATATGTAGATTTTAATATGATTTAAATAGCCTTCTAAAAACGTGTGGGACACCGATCATCTTGGGATGGTAGTCTATAATGCAATGTGTGTAGGCTAGGCCTCCGTGTGTATTTGTGTATTATACTAAATTAACATCTTGCTTTAAAAAGTTAGAATAAGCCTAAAATAAGATATGGACTCAAACCATGCAAATCCTGACTCTGCGTGTATCTGTCCATGGTAGCCAGTGATAAGCCCTTTTCCCTTCAATTGGCATTGCAGCGCTCTGCACCATTTGCTTGTCACAATAGCCTCGGCTTCCAGGCCTCGCTCACGTTGAAAGTCTGGTAGAGGCTACAAAAACGGTGGCCCAAAAATCAAGCCTGTTTTGAAATCAATTAGCTAGTTTCACAATAATACAAAATACACACTATAGAATATAGGGCGTGGTTTGGTGGTTGACTGCATTCGCCTGAAACTTTCAATTAGATTTTAGGCCACAAGTGACAGATAATGGGACTCATATTGATAACAGGCGACGGGGTTTATTCCATGTGTGATGATTTTATATAAGAATTTAGCAAATATTTTTATGCTAGCTGTAAAAATATATCATCTATGTAGACTATACTCTTTTAAAGTGCTGATAATATAGACACGCTATAGGTCAATAGATAGGTCACATAGGGAATATCATTGGGACATTTCAAATTGGCCAAAATCCCTGGAAGGAACGATTAATAGGCTGATCACGCATTGCAATGCCACAATAATCTGAAGGGCATTTACAAAAAAGTATAGATCAAATGTTAGCCTCCCGGTAGATTGCATGTTGGCGAGTGTGACCATGCAGGCCAAGGCTTGTAAATATATCACAGGCCTATATCAAAGTAAGGCCTATCATCAGTAGCATATATGCTACGCTACAGTATAGCATGCCTTTCTGCCCATGATTAGCCCCAGATCCGTCAGTCCCAATAAACCTATTCGGTGACTTTACCGCTATATACAGGTGTGAAACTCGCTATGTGATGTGATAAACTCGCAGGTAACATTCACGATCGTTTATAAGGTGATGACACAGGACTGGTGCTATAAATATAATAGGCTAATTGTAGGCGAGACACAATGGGTTTTCTGATGCCCATAACTTGCTAAAATATACAGGCCAATTGACAAATTCTTCTCACTTAGCCAAATAAGGCTATTTTTCTCTGCCTCATTTAATTGTCAAAATAGGCAACCACCCCCAAAAGCTTCGAAATTAGGGTTAAATTATACACAAAGTTTACATTAAAAACGGACCCAGCTGGAAATTAGTGTTTGGAATATTCCCAGAAATCAAAAAGGTTATTTACCCGAATAGGCCGACATAGCCTGTTAGTCAGTCAAACTGAATGGATGTAAATTAGACAGTGGAACGTGCAGTGCGGCTCACCTGAGGCCTATACACAGGCTAGGAGGCTACTTCGTTTTACCAACTCTTGCTCAAGGTATTTCTTGACCAAAATAATGCTAAATAGATTTGCTCAGCAGTGTAAAATGTTCTAATGTGTATTCTGTTCCCACAAAAAGCAATTGTAGGCGGTTGAAAAATTATAGATTTTGTTACAGCACAGTAAAACGTTTTACCAAGAGCTGGTGCAACAGGCCTATCTATACACATTATAACCTTCCTAGAATTAAAATATACGGTCAATTGATAAATCACGTCGTTTATTTGTATAGTTTCAATAATTAGATTTTCTCCGAAGTGCATGGTGAATGGAGATATAATAATTGGCATTTGGCTTGAAAATACACATTAACAGCATGATAATCTACTGTTGTACGGTAACTTTCAAACACTGCGAAGTGCGAACTTAATATAGCGAGAATATAAAAAAGGAAAACGTGCATAATTTCAAAAACGTTTATTAGAAAATGCAAAACAAATGAGTACATACAAAACCCCAAAAACATGGGCCAGTCTAAATGATTACTTGTTTGCATGATTTAATGTGCAAATACAATTTTAGAATGTATATACAAATATATAAACATAATCAAAACAAAATGATCTATAAAATACAACATACCTGTAAAAAAGTTAAGGACAAAAATAACTGCTTAACCTAATAATTATGTACCTGTCATAAAGACGACGACACACAGCGTCCCTCTCCATTCCGTGTCTTCTCCTCTTCCTGTGCACCGTTCTCTTGCGATGCGCAGCAGAGGGACTGATGTATGCAGACTCGCCGTAAGTTAACGGTGGTAAGCGGTCAGCTTTGCTTCAGCAGCACGTTCAATACTGGAGGCTTCAGCAGTAGTTTTAACTCCAATATTTACGTGCTGCTACAGCAAGGCAGCCAGTGATGAGGCAGGCAGATCCCACACACACACACTCTCCCACACACACTCTTCCGGATGGTTCCACAGATGCCCGTCTGTCCAGGCGTTACTGCGGCAGCACAGTACGGCCTGCATCTCTGTGTAACCCACAAACCATTCTGTGCTGCTACAGCACCACCACAACCAGCTCCATCTCTCCCTCACACACACACACACACCTCTCACTCCCCTCAGCACTCCCTGCATTCACACACTCATCCTCGCCAACTCTAGCTCCCCCTCCTGCATACCCTCACCCTCTGGCTCACTCTCTCCCCCTCACACATCAGAAAGAAACAGTGATTCCACATGAAACTAGAACACACAGGAATTTTTGGGATAGTCACAATTTTATCCATAAAATTGTGCTTTTGATGAAGTATTGTTGACATATATTTGACATTTGTATCTAAAAAGCATATTTGAGAAATAATTAATCAAAGTTGCAAGATACCATAACTGTTGATCAATATGGGGCACAAACTGCATCTTGAAACCTCATTGTGTCTGCTAAAATGAGTAAAACATTTCATTATGCAAGATTTAAATGTACATTTCATATTTTGAAAAGTATGGAAATTAATCACAAATATTGCGACTTCAATTTCTCAAATTTTACTGACAGAAGGTTACAGAGTGGGAGCTCTGGGAGTTGGAGTTATGACCAAATATATGTGGGGTGGGGGTATGAACTCCATTCTTCCTATTGCCAGTACAGAACAGCAGAGTAGCATCCAGTACAATGTACTGTACTCTGCTGTTCTGTACTCGCAATAGGAAGAATGGAGTTCAACATACCCCATACATTTGGGCATAACAAAAAAAAGTCCCAGAGATCACACTCTTACCTTCTGTGTCAGTAAAACAGTCCATAAAACACAATGAGAAATTGTGATAATTTTCATACTTTTCAAAATCATAATATATTTACATAATTAAATGTTTCTCATTTTAGAGCACACAATGAGGTTTTAAATGACATGAAGATTACATTTGTGCCCCATATAGATCAACAGTTGTCTGGGTAGGCCAACTTGGATTGATTATTTCTCAAATATGCTTTTAGATACAAATGTCAAATATATGCCAACAATACTTCCTCCAAAGGAACATTATATGGATTACATTGTGAAAAAAATGAAAAACGGTCCTTTTTTGTTCAAGTTTTGTGAGGAATCACCCGAAAGCAGCATCCAGATCATCTATCGGTGGCTGAAAGGAACTCCAGGACTCTCAAAACACCTGAAAAGCGCAAAGAAGAGGATGGGGGTAAATAATCAGCTAAATAAATAGGCAAAGTACTGAGGTTGTACTTTTTCCTCTCTTCTACAATAGGTCACGTGTGTTTGTGTATAATAACAGGTTGAGACTGAATCAGCTAAATTGAAGGGGTGATACAGTTTCAATCACACACCAAGCCAGTTTTACTTAGCTAAACTATAGTGCAACATTTATAAATCTGTCCCCAAGACTTGGGTTAGAGAAAATATAATTCATTTTCATACAGCATTTTGTTTCCAAAATTACAAATATTACAGCTCAGACATGTACATCTTAATTATTCAACAATAGAAATCTGGCAATTGCTTTACCTCTAGAAAATGCCCATTTTGAAAGTGCTCAGTCAGTTCAAGAATGAAAATTCATTACTCACTATATCTCCTAAGATCAGTAGAACAGAGATACTATTAGACTGAACCACAGCATGACAAAGGGACATAAATATCAAATCACAATGTCAATGTCTAAGTCACTTGACAGTTATTAAAAAAGACTAGTCCCCAACTCAGCTGTCACATTTATTTTACTGAAAAAAAAAAATGGTTGACTGCAACATCCTTCAACTTACATCTGGTCAAAAGGGAACCTATTGAAAAGTAGAGCAGCAAACAGACAAACAGGGTTTAAAGTGATACAGCAGTTATGGTGTGGTATTAACTAGCATCTTAGGCACAACTACGGTTACCCTAGTTTCCAAATATCGCCTGCTTCCGCTGATTTGATCAGGTCCGATAACCACTCTCTGGTAATATCACTAATGCACTACGGCACAATTCAACAACTCTGATCAATGTCACCAACAGAAAAAAAAGGGACGTCTGGAAGACCATTAATTAGTTGATGATCCACTCCCCCCTGGCCAGTCAGCGATAGAATCTTCATAAATGATTGGTGTAACTTATTAGAAGGGGACTGGGTTGTGTGTTAAAAATATGACCACAAATCTGTGTGTACAAGAGGCATCCAAAACCCAAGGATATGAAGTCCATCGCCATGAATTACAACTGGACGTTGTCAGAGCTTAAAATAAAGCATTTGGGAAAACACATCAGAAATGATAACGCGAATAATGTGTTTTTTCATATTCCCTAAGCAGGTGTTTATAATGATTAACAAACAATGACGCCATCTTGGACAACTGTAGGTGTATAAGGAAATAACCCAGCGTTAACACAGTGCTGTGTCGGGAAATGGGTCCCGGTACTACAGGGTGGGAGCAGAAAAGTGAACAAACACATTTGGCATCTTACAGTTAAATTACACTACAACTTCTAAATTAACAACAGCAGCACTGCCAGTTAGCTAAAAATACATTTGGCCTAGGATTTTCTCACAAGATTACATTACAAGTTACACCATAAGAGAAATAATATATTTAGTTAGTCATTTACCCAAAAAATATTGCAAGGTGAAATTGTACTAACAGCTGATGGGCTGTTTTAATTTATTAGAAATTCAGATCATTGCGTCCTATGGCCCTCTAACACAAACTTCAGTATTTCATATTTTTTACCATTTCAGTTTAGATTTTGGTGAGTACAACTTGAAGACTTTTCACTGGTACAAGACTCCATGGTAAGTATGATATACAAAAGCTACATGACCAGGGGATAGTGTTGATCATTGATGGCAGTATCCCAGGTGTTCAGTGGCTGAGTACTTTTGGGTTACAAAGATAATGCCTGCTCCATTGTGTTCTGCTAAGTGTTCATAGAACAGAGAGTACTTAACCAGGACAGAGTGTGAGCGAGGGATACAAATACACACTCTCCCTCTCTGAGGCACAAATATTCATTTGGACAAGGTGGGTCAAAAGACACGCAAGAAAACTAATGATTAATAGATTTCAGTTTCCCTCATACTGAATACAAATTCTCTCAGAGTATGAGTTAAATAGCCACTGACAACTAAATGTGCAGCAAAGCAAACCACAAATGACTTCTAGATATGAGGTCATTTAAATATGTCCCCTTTTCAAAAGAGGTTTTGAAATGGGGGCTCAATTGCAACTGGCCTATATTTCATGATGTTGATAAGAAAACTAGAAAAATAAGGTCCAAGTTTTATAGTGGTTTATCTAGAACACTAATTAAAAGTGAAAATCCATAGAATTTTTCAATTGAAGGTCTGCGGTAGCAAAGGTGTATTCTGGTCACTATATAAATACAAATTACACACAAACACGAGAAGTGTTAATTGCCTGAATAATATTAATGCTTCCGACTCATGTACATTGTAATAAAGAATTTAACAATCTGTACCACTTTAACCCAATTTCCATACCAGCAACTACAGTATACAGACTTAATTCTTATCAGTTGATTACATTTCAAGTCAGGCATGTCATATTTTTCTAATTAAATTACATTCCCACTCTCCCGGTTGATTGAAAAATAAATCTAACCTGATTTGATCTAAAGAAAGAAAAATAATACACTTGTGCACTCCACACACACACCACTGCCACTCCTTGAGACCTTCCCTCTCTGGGTCTCTCTCGCTCCCGCTTTACCTTTCTGAAAAATCATAAATTAACTCACGAATCAGGTGAGTGAATGAGGCCTCAGACTGTGTCAGCGGGCCAAGAGTCTTGACCACGTGTCACTACAACCCAATATCCACACACACACACACACCATTATGGCTTTAACCTTTCCCTGCTCTCTCCCATTGTCGCCTCTGCTCCTCAGTCTTTTAACCCGTTCCTATGGCTCGCACCCTGAATAATCAACTCAGAGTGACCTGACCCTGGGGGGCAAAGGTCGAGTGACCCCCTTCTACAGGGGCCGGACGCTCTAGACCCTCCACCACCCATCCCAAACCCTTCTCTTGTCAAGAGCAAACTTAGTTTAGCCTCATTTGTAAGACAAAAGTCTGTTCTGCTATGTGCGTATATGTTGTGTAGGCTATATGGTCAAGTTCTAATAAGTTTCTAAACTGTACTGATAATTGTTTTATGTAAATGTTCAAATATGTTGATTTATTGTTATTCTATGGGAGGATGATTCAGTCATTTAAATAATTAATTTGAGAGTTGATACATCCAGACTTTAGTTTATGGAAAAGTTATCCTTTTTCTTTGATTATTTTAAGTAGGTTATGAGGATTGTATGCACAATGCTGTAGAGTATAAAAAGCAGTCATACCATAATTCAGTTTAGGCAGCAACTAGTACCAAAAATTTAACTACATTTCAAATTACTGGACAAGTTATAGAAGCCTGATATTACGTTCTGGGAAAGGATTTTAGGTTTGAAAGCAGTCCCATGCAACTTCACATGCAACATACAACATACAAAAAAAGTCTAACTTAACATAATAGGGCAATTTCCTTAGCTATGGCTTTATGTCCAACTTCAGTCTAGTTACACCATGACGTGGCGTTCCAACTTCAGTCTAGTTACACCATGACGTGGCATTCCAACTTCAGTCTAGTTACACCATGACGTGGCGTTCCAACTTCAGTCTAGTTACACCATGTCATGGTGTAACTAGACTGAAGTTGGAAGTACATCTGGGTACTTGTGTATGGAGGGATGTTCTTGTCCATTATCTAAGAATATTTGACTTTTTAAAGATTGCAATCACTTTAAAATATAATATAGGCCTACATTTGAATTATACTTCAATGACACACCCTACAAACACATTTCTTCCTATCTCTCTCCCACACACACACACACACACACACACACACACACACGTGACACTGGAATTTTCATAAAATCTTTACAATAAATTGAACAGAGGAATTATTACACACAGCATATAATCACTATTAACAGAACCCAACTACCAAAATCCAGTCACATTAAACAAAAATCACAATTCTCAGAATTCATCTAGAATGGTTAGGGACTTAAAGCTGACCATTCCACACTTGGTTTGGGTGTATCAATGTCTTTTAGAGAGTTAATTTCACCCTAAAATAGTAGAGTTTAATGTGGTGAGTAACTAGCCAGAGGTAACTGTTTTGGACAGGGGTGTGTGCAGGCAGGGAGGTAGAGGTTCAGTTTATTGTTTATAGTAATTTACACCAGGCCTGACATCTATAAATAGGAACCCTTCTAAGCCATAGAAACACCAGTCATGCAGTTGTGGGTGTTAATCCTGCAAAAACTCCAGCAGCCCCGATCCCACTTGTCAAACACACGCCGAGTAGAGCACAAGGCAGGCAGAGTGACCGCAGGGCTAACTGACTGACTGACTGGGGTTCCCTCTGCACAACACCAATGTCAGAGAAGGTACACACTCACACAAACCAAGTCTACACACAGTCAAACACAGTTTGTTCATTTCACGCGACTCCACTAATGGAGACGTGTGAGTGACCTGCGAGCACCAATCCATCAGCCCAGTGTGCAATCTCCCCATTCACTGTCAGGCGGGTCTGTTACAGTAGGGCCCTTCTCACTCCAACACAGCACTAGAGAAAAGAAAGGAAAAAGATCAGCTGGAAAACAACACTACACAATATATTTTCAAGTCAATTAATGTGTTGAGGACTGAGAACACTAGGGAGGAGAAAAAAAGCCTGGCAGGCCGACCATCTGATAATGCAGAAGAGGAGAGGTGTAAACAAAATTCAACCCGGTTGTATGTGGAAAACATAAAACCCAATTGAAAACCTTAACACAACCAGCCTTATCTCAACATACCAGTCCAGATGCATGTATAGTGAACTGGGGGGAGACATCCAGTCAAGGTTAGGGAGAGGGCTTCCCATACAACTATTCCCATGACCAGCATGTGTCTGCGGAGAAAAAGCATGCCCCACACACACACACTTACCCCCTCACATAGCAAACATCCCAGTGTAATACTGTAGAAAATCCCAGGCTCACACAACTGCCCAGCCTGTATGGTAAACCAAACACATAGATGTACATTCTACACAAAACTTGGTTGACTACCAAAACACTAGAACTAGGTGTTTCTTCTTGACTACTCACCACTTCAATAGAGCTGCTGCCATCTCCCCACTGTAGCCACTGCAGGGCCAGAAAAGCCATCAACAGGAAGTAGACAAAGCAGAGTGACGCCGGCCATTTCAGAGCTACGTCCCGACCGATGCCTCCTCGGCACCAGACCCACAGAGAAATGACAGAGAAACTACCCTACGTACTGCAGCTCCATCACAACCCTCGCCCGGCCATAAACACTGACACCAAACCAACGCCTGTCGCATTAGTAATCAACATGAGTCATCTCTCCATGAGAGTAGCAGGCCAGAGAACTAGCAGTGAGGGAGATTAGGATCCAAGCTCAGTGTGTGTGGAAGAGAGAGGGGTGTGTGAGAGAAAGGAAAAGAGGGGTGTGTGGATTTTCAAGAGACACACCCCCAGTGTATCCAAAGCACTCACACGTACACAGTGCACCCCATCAACACACAGTGCACCCCATCAACACACTTGGGCCAAAACTCAGTCTCCCTTCTGACAAGTGTCTAAACTCACACGCAAGCCCTAACTTACAGTTAAGCTGTTCTGCGATGCATTCCCACTAATTCGAGTCCTATGACAGTCTCTCCCTCCCCATCCCACAAGCTAGGTTTAGCATAGGGCCCCAAAATATAACTACAATATTAGACACACATTGGTACAAAAATGTGATTTGTATGCATTTATCCACAGTTCCCTTTCATGACGTGTAAAGAGGGCTATGCCACTTTGTGATGCTGGGGGCCGGTGAAGTGGGGACATCATGAAACATCCCCAAAGTGCCACTACAGAGTGCCACTACAGTTACATTCTCACATCTCCCCCATGCGGTTGACTGATAAGATACTCCATTTCATTTGATGTGGCCTAAAGAGAGAGTGACTATATCCCAGTCATCTTACAGTTTTGTGGACTGGCACCCATACACAAACAATATGAATTATATATTTTTACACAATTAAGCTCAAGGACTGCTTGTGTCCGTTTGTTTTTCTTCTTTTTTTTTTTTTTTTAACACTGGTTGTAGTCACAGTGAAAAGCCTAACTGGAAGGCTGAAGCTAGAAAGGACAACCATATTTTCAAATGTTACTACATAATATTCTGTAAGTATGAGTATTTTTAAGTAACTGGGGCAGCCATGTTTACCAGTAGCTTCCCTTAAGTCAAGCCTGAATTGACTTGTAAAATACACCATGTGAGTCAAACTTGAGGATTTTAAAAAATGGTGCAACCATACAGCATTAGTTAAAATGTAATGAGTGATGTTTTCATTGGCATCACTAATACATTAAATATTGCATATAGACATGTCAGCAGTCTAGCACATCCATACAACCACCATAAGGTGTCCGCACAGCAAGGCCATAGAATTACAGCTTTAGTGACCACAACACATTATGTTGTCCATACAGAATGAGCAATATTTACTGGGATATAAAAGGTTTTGCACTGCACTATATATCTCCACACACAGACACAGCCTTCAGAAAGAATTCATACCCCTAATGTTTTCTCCTCACACATCTACACACAATACCCCATAAGGACGAACATGTTTTTAGAAATGTTTGCAAATGTATTGAAAATGAAATCCACACCCAAGTGAATACTTACCAGAAGCACCTTCGGCAGCGATTACAGCTGTGAGTTTCTGAGTTGTGCAACATTAGCCCATTATTCTTTATTATTCAAGCTCTGTCAAATTGGTTGTTGATCACCACTAAACAACCATTTTCAGGTCTTGCAATAGATTTTAAAATGTATTTAATTTAAAAAACTAACTTGGCCACTCAGGAACATTCACTGTTTCATTGATAACCAAATCTAGTGTCAATTTAGGTTATTGTCCGGCTGAAAGGTGAATTAATCTCCCAGTTTCTGGTGGAAAGCAGACTGAACAAGGTTCTCCTCTAGGATTTAGTATCACCATAACATGATGCAGCCACCACCAAGCTTGAAAATATGAAGAGTGGTACTCAGACGTATTGTGTTGATTTGCCCCCAACATAGCGTTTTGTATTCCAGACATTAAGTTAATTTCTTTGCCGCATTTTTTGCAGTTTAGTGCCCTATTTCAAACAGGATGAATGTTTAGGAATATTTTTTATTCCATATAGGGTTTATTTATTTTCACTCTGTCAATTAGGTTAGTATTGTTGAATAACTACAATGTTGATCCATCCTCCGATTTCTTCCATCACAGCCATTAAACTAAAAGGTTTTTAATTCGCCATTGGTCTCATGGTGAAAACCCTGAGCAGTTTCTTTCCTCTCTGGTAACTATGTTAGGAGGGACGTCTGTATCTTTGTAGTGACTGGGTGTATTGATACACCATCCAAAGTGTAATAACTAACTTCACCATGCTCAAAAGGGATATTCAATGTCTGCTTTTTTTTTAAAACCCATCTACCAATAGCTGCCCTTCTTTGTGATGCATTGGAAAACCTCCATGGTCTTTGTGGTTGAATCAGTGTTTGAAATTCACTACTCGACTGAGGGACCTTACATGTAAATTGTGTGTGGGGTGGAGATGAGGTAGTCATTAAAAAAATTATGTTTAACACTATTATTGAAACTTACGCACATTTTTACTCCTGAACTTATTTGAGGCTTGCCATAAAAGGGGTTGAATACTTGATGCAAGACATTTCAGCTTTTCATTTTAAATTAATTTATAAACATTTCTAAAAACATAATTCCACTTTGACATATTGTCTGTAGGCCAGTGACAATCTCAATTTCAGCCATTTTAAATTCAGGCTGTAACATCAAAATGTGTAAAACGTCTAGGGGTGTGAATACTATCTGAAGGGACTGTGTGTGATATATAGACACACAAAATAAGAAAACTGCACAAACTTGAGCAACATTTTTCAAAACCCTCACTGATATAAAAGTGGCATTGCCACTTGACCAGCATAAAAAAGTAAGACTATTAAATTTGCCCATCACACCAACCTGAGATATTGTTTTTAGTAGGCCTACACTACAGGAATCGTCATTTAGTAGAAGGGGCAGGTGTAATAATCTGCCGTGTGCAAATATGACACTAGGATGCACTGTGGCCTATGCAAAGACTGACGCCAATGCAAAACATGTCAGGAAAAATTATGCATGACAGAAGCAACTTAATATGCTCCACATTCTATAAGCACTTGTGACATCCCAACAGTAGCCATACACTTTGTTGGGAGAACATTTCAATACTACATTTTACATAATATACTTAACAAATAATTTCAAACATGGATTCCCCACAGTGAACCAGTTAAGAGTAAAAACTATCAGGACTTGTGAAGTAGTGTCCTGTTTTATGAGGGAGGCACCACGATTGCCTCTTTATGGCCTGCCTTTGACATGGCATAGATGTGGAACCACACTCCACGACAGTGCCCTGGAAAATAACCAACAAAACCTGTAAAAACCTGCCCGCATTATGGTGAATTTAAATACTACAGAGTTTGTGCTGCATGGGGTGGTTCTCTACAGACCGGCTATCACACGTGTGAGCAGGCCGGGAGAGCAGAGAGGAGGCACAACTCCACCAGGAAATGGGGGTAGGAGCCCATTTTGCCAGAGGGGCCTGAAAACACAGAATGATGAGTCACCAAATGTCATTAACGTTCTAGAACTACACAAACACTTGTGTTTCACTACCGGGCTCACCGGTCAGATATATTCATTTTGTCAGCAATGAGATAGCTAGCACCAATATTTCACATCCAAAAATATCCATTAGGCTTCTTTTTTTAATGCAGATAATAAAAAAATGTTTCCTATGCCATTGTGTTCATTTTTGTCTACTTCCTGCAAATGCTGCACTACAGTATCACTTCTTGATAAAATTTGCAAGACAAAACTACTGTAGTGAGCATGATATGGGCTGCATTTGACACTCACAACTACACTTATGTTGCATTGGAGGGTTTATTTTTACCTTTTTCTCTGGAGAACAGTTAAACTGGGCAAATGAATACTTAACACCAGTCTGCACTTGCCAGTTTAAGTCAACACAAACATACCAATAATCGACGATGGGAGAAGATTTCACTTGATATCACACAAAACAGTAAAGCGTATTTCACATTGTACATTCTACAAACCCCAAAGTTCTCTATTCAAATTCTGATGGCTTTTCTTATAGAATGACAATGTTAGAACTTCATATGCTCAAGATTGGGCTTGTAAAGATAAATAAAAACATTAAAAAAAGCATCATGCATTACCACCTCCACAATGTGGTTTTCAGAGGGTTTTTCCCTCACGCTAGGTTTAGCCGAGATCACAGGAACAAAATTATATTAGAACTCCCATCTGCTTTAACTGACCATGGTAGGGTGGCCTAATTGATACAAAATTCAATACATCTCTTTCATCTCTGTTCTGCTACAATGGTAGCTAGGAACAATACACATTTTGTCTTAAGTTCAAGTATAATTGATATTTCCCTGTACAGACTAGTCAGGCTATATGTCACTAATACACGCCTTGGATTCAACAGGAGCCATTTCAATACATATTTAGTTATACTGTAGAACTAATTTGCAGTTTAGACAATCCAGGTACAGGGTTGCACCAAATCAAAATATTTAAAAAGAAAAGCAATCAAACCTACTGTTTTTTGGGGGGGGAAATCATTGAGAAAAATAAATGGCAAGAATAGGTCACACTCAATTCAGAATGAATACAATTAGAAAAGCCTCAACTCTTAGAGTAGGCAGAGTTCCCGAGGGGAGACTTTTCTGTCTAAATGCAATGTGCTTGGGACCAAGAGACGTGGAAACTGGCCCAAGTTTTAATTCTTGTTAACCCCATTTTGACATCACATGACAAGAGTAGAAACCTTTACATTAATTAAGATAATTGACCCGTCAGGGACATTTGACCCCTACTGCAGCAGACCAGTCGCCGCTTTTAGTTTTGTCGACAAGGAAGGGGGAGTTTGAGTAGTTTGGTAGGCTACAAAACATAATCAGATGACTATAATTGCTTGGTGGAAAGGAGCTCAGGATTAAAAAGTAAACTGAAAGAGGGGGTTATTCTGTATGAACAGTTGTAGTAGCTAAAGGCCATGGTGAGGCAGGATTAAAACAACTGAAGTGTATAATATGTGGGGAAATAATATAATTTCCTTGTTGAGCAGACCTAACAATACGACACGCTTTTTTTCTAGTTGGATATACAAGTTTTACACAACGCCACGATTTCAGTACAGTCAACGACAGGACGAAAATAGTATGACTCGTATTAGAGCCTACCATATTGCATCGGACTAGTGTCAACAAGCCGCCTCCCCCGCCAAGGAATAAAGCGCACAAGTAAATTAATTGATAGATTAAACTGCAGAAAAGAACTCACTCCGGTAACAAACGTTACATTATAGCATACTATTATTATTATTCAATGCGATTAATATTCTGACTACGTAGTGCAAGTCAATCAAGGCTGAAACATTGCATTGTATCATAGGCATTCACGCAGCCTTGACAACAGCCCTTGTACAATGTGCATTTTAATTGTCTTAACTTATGTACTGGCTATAGTAGCCAGTAGTTTGGTAAAAGTTAAACCGTATGTTTCAATCACACAGGCGAGCTCCACATTGTAACGACTGACTGAGCAAACACTCCATCTCAATCATAGGAAAAAAAGTGATAACTAGGCCAGCTGATTTTTTGGTCGCTTTGGAAATAACTAAGATGTTAAGTCAAGATACATTAAACGATAACAAAACTTGGCAACTGTTCGGACAGACAATTAGACTACCTACACAACGTAGCTAGTTATTCATTAGGCTAAAAATTGCATCGGGATGTCAAAACAAACGAGACAATCAAAGAGCAAATAGACGTATCACAAACTGGTAGAATTGTCCATTTGGTGGCTGGCTAACGAATGTTCTCTTGTTAGTTGAAACAGGAATCAATAGACACTTACCATGAGAGGTTGTGAAAAGCTTTCCATCAGGCGAATCCACTAACGTTAACTTTGCTAGAAAACATTATAAAATGAGTAGGTAACCGACTACTTCTACTTAAATTCCTCAAGAAAAATAGAAAAAAAATGGATAACAAATGAAACGGTGTCCTCAGCCTTACAAACATTGAACAATTTATTTAAATCATTGTATCGTTTTCAAAAGGTAGCCAACGATATCAAGCTTCAGCTTGCTGTGCATTTGTTGTTGACAGCCGTGCCGACACTGTCTGTTCAGTGCCTCCCGCTTTTGCACCTCCCGCTCAAACTGAACGTTCCAAAAAAGGACTATAATTGTAAAAAATCCACATTCTACCGGTCATTCTCCACTCACTTGACCCTGAAATAATTTTCTCAAATTTTTGATTATTTTTAGAAAGGTCCACTAATTTGTCGCAAATGTATTTCTAATTGTTGCATTTCTCAAGGTAGCCAAGTCAGACACCCCTTTCTTCTCGCTAGCATTCACTAGCTAACCATCTAACGTCTCCACCGGTCGATACGACGTACTCTTTTACTTATTTTCCTTTACTTCGTCCACCATCCATCGGTGTTCTTTTTCCGGATAATTTTAACATGTTTGTGATTTTTTTGAGTGTCTGGAAATAATTTTCTTCTCTTTCGACAGCTCCAGCGCTTGGCTTGACTTGCCTACTCTCAGCAGCCGCTCCTCACAGCTGTTGAAGCAAACGCAGCTAACTCGAAAATGGCGCCGAAAGATACTCTCTTCATTCAAATTCGTTAGAGCCACCCCTTCTCCCCATTGGGCATATCGGGATTGAGCTCTGTGAAGCGGATTGGAGGAGAAACAAAATGCACTCTCAAATGATCTTGCAGCCCACGCAGCGTTCTCTTCTATGGCCAACGGAGGGGGGGATTAACACTTTAGGTCCCGAAAGAAAATGTTACAGCCCGTTAAAACGTAAAAACGTATAAAAGCCTATACTGTCACACTTAAACACACATTGTCCCTTTGAACACAGACGTATTACTCAAATAAAGATGAGGCGGTTGAAATATAAGAATTCTGATTAAAAAGCGAATATTTTCCAGTTTCGAAGTCAACAGCAAAAGAGCACGATACGCTACCTATGCGAAATCCATCCTGACAAGGCAAACTGGTGATAAAATAACCAGATTTTAGGCACGGGGGTGTGGATTCAAGCTACTTTCAAACCTTTCAACTGATCTGATGTTTTTGGCTTACGCAATTAATTTTCAGTAGGCAACACTTTTACTAAAAAATAATGTATATTTTTCTAAGCTTCCTTTGAACGAAAGACTCAGGAGACTGAAACTGCCGGACTAAATTATGGAGGGGGGGGGGGCATAGTCTGTGGCGCTCATGGATGTACACTTTTAAAGAAAGCACATCTTGTGGCTTGTGTCTTCTCTGGTTTGGGCACATTTCGGTGATAGGGAAAGTCAAAAGCTTTCTGCCTAACAGAAAGTTAAGGGAAACATCTGCAGTCTTCCCAACTAAACATAGCAGCAGCGCAGCTCTCGCTCACCCCACTGGTGATGATGCGCGGGGGGGGGGGGGGGGGGGNGAACGATTGCCACCTCTCATTAAAGCCACGGGAGTGAAAGGCCGACCGCGGTACTGCAGGCATTGTTTGCAGAAAATGTGATGTGATGTGATCCCCCATATAGTGAATAGGGGAATGGCAATCTTCGTGGTCAATCTTTCTGTAAATAAGTAAATAAAGAAATGTTTCGAAGACAATATAGTACCAATAATTGCTTCTAATACACCAGATGCATGTCATTGAACCGAAAAAAATATTGCACACAGAAGCAGTTATAAGGATAATTTAGTTGCTGATGGCAGCCTGCAGTACCCTAGTCGGCCTTCAACTATAGTTACTCAATGAGAGGGGGCACCACTGAGAGCCTGCAATTTCACTTCCTGGAGTAGCTCAAACTGTGCATGTTATGTCTCCATGAGATGCCCTTTTAATTGACTGAATTTGGCTTCAATGTGCTATTGGGTCTTCACATAGGAATGAATGTTGTCACGTGATCGATGGCTTTGTCAATTATTTTTACAATCATTGGGTTGGTGGAGAGACTGGTCGCCTCTCTCAGTCACTCCTGCCATGGCAACTTGAACCGCTGCAGAATTTGTAAGGCTGCTATGTAGTGTATACTTTCTCGCAGACACATGAAAGATAGAGGGAGTTCTCAATGAACAACCATAGGCTATTTGAACGGACACTAGCCTATTGCGCAAGTTTAGGATAGGCTTGAGTAGACGAGACTGAATGAGTGACTTTGCAGGATCCATTCGCTTTCTGCCTGCTTATAGCACACAATGCTAAATAAGTTTAGATACATTATTCACTTAAATTGTAAGAGCCTTATTCTATAAGCACAACCCCTTTGCAACCAAGAGATGGAGAGAGAGAGAGAGAGAGAGAGAGAGAGAGTGTGTGTAAGAGTGGGTGAGAGGCCTATTCCAGTGCATTCGGAAAGTATTCAGACCCCTTGACTTTTTCCACATTTTGTTACGTTACAGCCTTATTCTAAAATTTCTTAAATTGTTTTTTTCCCCCTCATCAACCTACACACAATACCCAATAATGACAAAGCAAAAACAGGTTTTTAGAAATCTTTGCAAATGTATAAAAAACATTTTTTATCACATCTGCATAAGTATTCAGACCCTGCAACCAGCATTTTGTTGAAGCACCTTTGGCGCACCTTTGGCAGTGATTACAGCCTCAAGTCTTCTTGGGTATGACGCTACAAGCTTGGCACCGCTGTGTTTGGTGAGTTTCTCCTATTATTCTCTGCAGATCCTCTCAAGCTCTGTCAGGTTGGATGGAGAGCGTCGCTGCACAGCGATTCTCATGTCTCTCCCGAGATGTTTGATCAGGTTCAAGTCTGGCTCTGGCTGGGCCACTCAAGGACATTCAGAGACTTGTCCCGATGCCACTCCTGCGTTATCTTGGCTGTGTGCTTAGGGTTGTTGTCCTGTTGGAAGGTGAACCTTCGCCCCAGTCTGAGGTCCTGAGTGCTCTGGAGCAGGTTTTCATCAAGGATCTCTCTGTACTTTGCTCAGTTCATCTTTCCCTTGATCCTGACTAATCTCCCAGTCCCTGCCCCTGAAAAACATCTTCACAGCATGATGCTGCCACCACCATGCTTCACTGTAGGGATGGTACCAGGTTTCCTCCAGACGTGATGATTGGCAGTCAGGCCAAAGAGTTCAATCTTGGTTTCATCAGACCACAGAATATTTGTTCTAATGGTCTGAGAGTCCTTTAAGTGACTTTTGGCAAACTCCAAGTGGGCTGTCATGTGCCTTTTACTGAGGAGTGGCTTCTGTCTGGCCACTCTACCATAAAGGCCTGTTTGGTGGAATGCTGCAGAGATGGTTGTCCTTCTGGAAGGTTCTCCCATCTCCACAGAGGAACTCTGGAGCTCTGTCAGAGTGACCATCGGGTTCTTGGTCACCTCCCTGACCAAGGCCCTGCTCAGTTTCGCCGGGTGGCCAGCTCTAGGAAGAGTCTTGGTGGTTCCAAACATCTTCTATTTAAGAATGATGGAGGCCAGTGTGTTCTTGGGGACCTTCAATGCTGCAGAATGTTTTCTGTGCCTCGACACAATCCTGTCTTGTAGCTCTATGGACAATTCCTTCGACCTCATGGCTTGGTTTTTGCTCTGTCATGCACTGTCAACTGTGGGACCTTATATAGACAGTTGTGTGCCTTTTCAAATAATGTCCAGTCAATTTAATTTACCAAAGATGCACTCGAAT
The DNA here is from genome assembly GCA_003317085.1 of Hucho hucho. Lineage (NCBI taxonomy): Eukaryota > Metazoa > Chordata > Actinopteri > Salmoniformes > Salmonidae > Hucho > Hucho hucho. Next base: position 184,864 of record QNTS01001950.1, read on the forward strand.
CAAGTTGTAGAAACATCTCAAGGATGATCAATGGAAACAGGATACACCTGAGCTCAATTTCGAGTCTCATAGCAAAGGGTCTGAATACTTATGTAAATGAGGTATTTCTGTTTTTAATAAATGTGTAAAAATGCCTAAAAACCTGTTTTCACTTCGTTATTATGGGATATTGTGTGTATATTGATGAGGAAAAACATTTATTTAATCCATTTTAGAATAAGGCTGTAACGTAACAAAATGTGGAAAAAGTCAAGCGGTCTGAATACTTTCCGAATGCATTGTATATAACCTTATGCAGAATTGTAGGCATAGCCTACATAGGGTGGTAACCAATGATAGTGGTAACATGGATTGATGGATTGCTGTTTGGTTTGTATAATACCCCAGAATTCAATATTTCTGCCATGGACGGTGAGGTAAATGTGATCGGCCTAGTTTTATTGGGAGTTCCCCACAAAGTAAGAGGGCACTGGGTTAAATTAAATACCACACAAATCCTCTCAATCCACATGAGGATTATGGTACAAGATGACGTTCAAAAGAGTAGGCCTATAAGCAGGGGAACAAGAGGCTTGCAAAAAAAGACAGTAGGCCTAACCAAGGAACAAGCAGCTATCAACTCTCCAGTCTCGTTCATTAATCCATCCTTATTCACTACCTTATGTTCTCTATAATGTGTTTAACACAGTCATTTAGCAGACACTTTTATACAAAGTGATTTTTTAAAGCAACAATATGAAGATTTTATGCTTCCTGACCGAATTAACATAGACATGTGTGTTAGATCTGTCATTCTCATTGAAAGCAAGTCTATGAGAATGACAGAATGAGCTAAGTTTAATTTGTGCGTCTTTTACTTTAGGTTTTGTACACTAGCTTCAAACAGCTTAAAATACAATATTTGGGTTTATAAAAAAATTATTATACAGCGATTAAATGGTACAATGATTCTTTACACTATACTTGATGTTTTGTCACTTAAACTGAAATTAAGCAAACTATTAGAATTTTAGCAACCAGGAAATGATCTGATATGACATGACACAATCGGAGTAAAGCAATGTAGGGGTATGGTATCCTACTAGCCTTACTCTCACCTATATGTTGAAGTGATAGCCTACCTCAGGGAATGGAGGATTTATCCAATAATGCATTTAAGTATTAGAACAGATCCTGAGACTACACACAGCCGTGTACAGCCAGGCCAGGCCAGGCCAGGCCAAGACAGGGGGTGGGTTGGGCCTGTTATCACCTCCAGCGCTGTGTGCACCTCTAGCAAGTTAAACACAGACAGCCATTTCACCCCCCCCCCACACACACCGTCATATCACTATTCTCTCTCTCTCTCTCTCTCTCTCTCTCTCACACACACACACACATTGTCTACAATACCCCAGGGCACTCAGCATCTGCTCTGCTCAACACCCAGGCCTCATTTCCTGATATATTATACATGAAGGAGAGCTTGGGAGTGTTACATTATTTTGAATATGGTGACTGGTTTTAAAATCCTGGTTGGAGGATTTCAGGAATTAGGAGAGAATAAGCAGGAAATGTAGGTAAAGTTAACTGAATTTTGCGACCATAGGCCTACTACAACTGAGGTAGCCATTTGTTTTTAGACAGGCACTCTTGACAAACAGCTCTGGTGACAGACAAAGTGGAACTCTTGGTTCTTATAACTTTAATCTAACAAATTTGGTAAACTTTCCGTTTGTATTCTGCCACTGTGTCTTCCCCATCCTGCCACATTCAGAGAACATACAATATTTATTAAATACATAAAGCTGTTCAAATCAGACTAACTGCATCTGATAATTGTGTTTAAGTGTTTAAGTTCTCAGTAAAAGCTTCCTCAGTACAGAGGCATACACTATGAGAGAGAGAGACAGACACTCGTGACAAACAGCTCAGAGAGAGAGAGAGCGCGAGAGAGAGAGCACGTGCATTCATTGTGTACATGCCTTCTGGTACAGTGTGGACAATGGGACAGGGAGGAAAAAAACATGTTTGTTTACAGATAAACTGGTTTGTACAGGAAGCCAGTTAGGAGGAGCTCCGTGTTGTTAAACAGGCAGAGATGAGCCAGCAAAAACACCCTCATGGCCTGGAGGGAAAACCCTGATGCTAGCCTAAGTTTACACACATACAACACACACACACACACAACTTGTCAGTTATCTACAGGACCAGTATACTTCAGCTAAATGCAATATTTCTCACAAAGCGGAGAATAAGAGGGGACAAGCAAGAGATTAAGAGAGTGACACAAACTCACTGTCATTACTAAAATGTTAAAAGCAACTAGTTGAACCAGACAATGAGGTTCACTTCTTAGTTTTATTATGACAAATCTAGGAGATAACGTGAGCTGTAGCCCTATGGGTCTCCCACTAATAACAATTGTTCTGCATTGTGTCACTGTCACATGAGCACACACACAGCTTTGCATTAAGGAGGGAGATATCCTTATGAGTCACATGTCACCACACACAAATCTGTGGTTCTGTTATTTTTCTCTCTCTCGCAGGGACCCTAAATGAAATCACATAATGCATCTCTTCATTAGGGGACGTTTGGAACAGAAAGGGGGGTGAGGGGAGAGAGAGGAGGGAACAAGAGCCACAGTGTGGTGGTTGCGGCGGCGCAGTTCAGGCACAGTGGACGATCAAGCACACAGCTGACCACGCTGGGGCTGCTGATTTAGCCTGATAATTTGATTTCATGTTAGACTACTTGCGTACATGGCCAGGTTGGCTGTAACACTCTCAGCTGCTTCTCATTCAAGGAGTTATTGGTTCTGAGGGTTTATTTTTGTCATGTGACTGAGGATGGGTCCGGCAGGTAGGTAGCCTAGTGGTTAGAGGGTTTGACTTTGACTTGCAAGTTCAAATCCTCAAGCTGACAAAATCTGTTGTTCTGCCCCTGAACAAGGCAGTTAACCCACTGTTCCCGCCGAAGATGTGAATGTCGATTAAGGCAGCCCCCCACACCTCTCTGATTCAGAGAGGTTGGGTTAAATGCGGAAGACACATTTCAGTTGAAGGCATTTGGTTGTACAACTGACTAGTTACCCCCCCTTTCCTTTCACACGGGACGACATCGCATCACAAAGGGATGTGGGCAACGGGGGAGTTCACACAACACACTTGCAGTCTCTTATGCAAACATGGATATTACAGCACACACACACACCAAGGAGGGGCTTCACACTGACAAGGCCTAGCTAGTGTACATATACTGAACAAAGATATAAACGTAACATGCAACAATTTCAAATATTTCACTGAGTTACAGTTCATATAAGGAAATCAGTCAATTGAAATAAATCCCCTATGCCCTAATCTATGGATTAAACATGACTGGGAATACAGATGCACCTGTTGGTCACAGATACCTTTTTTTTTAAGTAGGGGCGTGATTCAGAAAACCAGTCAGTATTTGGTGTGATCACCATTTACCTCATGCAGCGCGACACATCTCCTTCGCATAGAGTTGATCAGGCTGTTGATTGTGGCCAGTGGAATGTTGTCCCAATCCTCTTCAATGGCTGTGCGAAGTTGCTGGATATTGGCGGGAACTGGAAGACGCTGTCGTACACGTCGATCCAGAGCATCCCAAACGTGCTCAATAGCTGACATGTCTGGTGAGTATGCAGGCCATGGAAGAACTGGGACATTTTCATCTTCCAGGAATTGTGTACAGATCCTTGTGACATGGGGCCGTGCATTATCATGCTGAAACATGAGGTGATGGTGGCGGATGAATGGCACGAAAACGGGCCTCAGGATCTCATCACGGTATCTCTGTGCATTCAAATTGCCATAGATAAAATGCAATTGTGTTTGTTGTCCATAGCTTATGCCTGCCCATACCATGACCCTACCGCCATTGGGCACTCTGTTCACAACATTGACAACAGCCAACCGCTCGCCCACACAACGCCATACCGAAGAATTTCTGTGCAAACTGTCAGAAACCGTCTCAGGGAAGCTCATCTGCGTGCTTGTCATCCTCACCAAGGTCTTGACCTGACTGCAGCAACGTAACCGACTTCAGTGGGCAAATGCTCACCTTCAATGGCCACTGGCACACTGGAGAAGTGTGCTCTTCATGGGTGAATCCCGGGTTTCAACTGTACCAAGCAGATGGCAGACAGTTTTAGATGGTCTGCTATCTGCCCGGTACAGTTGAAACTGTGATTCATCCATGAAGAGCACACTTCTCCAGCGTGCCAGGTAGTAGGTATCCTGCAGGCAAATAAGCCGAATGTGGAGGTCCTGGGCTGGTGTGGTTACACGTAGTCTGCGGTTGTGAGGCCGGTTGGACATACTGCCAAATTCTCTAAAACAACGCTGGAGGCGGCTTATGGTAGAGAAATGAATATTCAATTCTCTGGCAACAGCTGTGGTGGACATTCCTGCAGTCAGCATGTCAATTGCATGCTCCCTCAAAACTTGAGACCTCTGTGGCATTGTTTTGTCTGACAAAACTTCACAATTTAAAGTGGCTTTTTATTGTCCCCGGCACAAGGTGCACCTGTGTAATGATCATGCTGTTTAGTCAGCTTCTTGATTTGGCACACCTGTCAGGTGGATGGATTATCTTGGCAAAGGAGAAATGTTCACTAACAGGGATGTAAACAAATTTGAGAGAAATAAGCTTTTTGTGTGTATGGGACATTTCTGGGATCCTTTATTTCAGCTCATAAAATATGGGACCAACACTTTACATGTTACGTTTATATTCTTGTTCAGTATACTTTAGAAAAGAGAAACCGACATAATGCCATCTTTCGGTTTCTCTAACTCTGTCTGTCCATCCCTCCCTCCAACCAGTCATCCATCGTACAGTTTGTAAACCTGGCCAATCTACCTGTCCTCACCCTCAACTCATGGACGGGTTTAGGCCAAATCTGTCACACTGTAAGTCTCCCTGCCTCTCCGTCACAACATAGGGATTCGGACAGAACAGACAGGGGAAATCCCTCCTGTGTTCAGCTGAAATAACATAAAAGAGCAAATACACACATGACCCACGGCCAAATATAGACAGCATCAGTCTATTATTTGAAATCCGTTAATACTCTCCACGCCCCGCTCTACACTGAGACTGTAAACATGGTTAGTGGACAATGCCCCGAGATTGATCTGTGTCACATTATCGAATCTAACACCTCAGCCTGGTCCACAAACAAAGTCAGAGATGTCACTTTCACCCTGCTACACCCCAAATAAAACACAATTTAAAAGCACTTTTGTAACCTAAGAATAAAGAGGATTAAGTATAATAAGATTCCTAAACAGAGTGAAAGACTGCTTCCCAAAACTTTGATATGGAGAATTGTGGACATGAGTGACTATGCTCAGCTGATGGGTGTGGATGTGAAGGCAGCTTGTTTACAGAGTAGAGTCAACTCCAGATAAATGCTCTGGTTGGAGACTGTCATGTGGCCTGTGTGGGCACTAAACTGGTGCATACAGATATCAGGCGCAATTCTTTAAAGAAAAAGTACATTTGAATGGGGACTGGTGAACTGCAGTGAGCCTAAATAGTGTGTTTATTGAACAGATTATTATTAGCATTATTACATATGTGAGCACACATACATAGGCCTGCATAAATGCATATAACATAACCTGTCTCTATTGCACTTGTTTGCATCTGAAGATTTCTTGGTCCCAAACATCTTGGTGCCAAACAGCTTTGTGAGTCCCAGAGAGAATGCCCTAAAGAGACACTCCCAGAGCCCCTCTATTGATGTGTCCCTGGTGCTCCTCCCCCTCGCTCCAAAAGACATCTGTAGCAGCTGCCCCCTTGTACCTCTGTCAGCAGGGCAGTGCAGGGGGTGGGGTGGTGTGTGTGTGTGCGCGTGGAGGTGGGGTAGGGTTAGAGGGGGTGTGTTAGGGCATCTTGCACACTTGAGCAACATCACATTCATCAATGGCTAATAGCCGCTGGCAGGTCACCCTGAAAACACAACATCGACCTATGACCCTTTTTAGCACAAAGCCGGTGCACTGGTCACACTAGTCCTTGGTGTATCTCCTCTCCCTTTCGCTCTATCCCTTTCTTTCTCTCTTACTCACACCAGTGTGTGGACACAGATGTATAATGTTTTATATTAGCACTTTCCTTACATATTTATAACTCATAAACAAGTTGATTTAGCGGCTAGTAAAAAAAAGTTCTCCGCCCTAGACATTCACATTGTCTAGTATTTAAAAAAACATGGCTAAAGTGTGTTTATCAACATAGAAAAAAAGTCATGTTTTACATGCTAAATGATATCACTTGCTTGGCAAGCTTAGGACTTGCAGCACAAGTAGCCACAGGCTGTGTAGACACACTTATCACATTAAGCGTGCAAAACGGCAGGAGTACGAATTGCATTATACACATCCAGGGTGAAAGGGAGAGAAGCCTGACAAACTTCTACTTGGCCCTTTCTCAAACCACATAGAAATATAGTGAATATTAGGCTATCATCCATGTTTCACACAACTTCATAGAACAAACAATAGGCTGTTGTGAATACTGGATTCATTGGTGAATACCTTTAGGAGTAGGCAAGGCTATGAAATGAAACCCATAATAGGCTATCAAATCAAGTTTAATCTGTAAAGTATTTGTTCCTCTAGTGTTCAAAGCAAACATGAACTCCAAAAACTATACAACACTATAAACAAATATTGTTTCATTTCATTCATTTACCCTAAAACTCCATTAGTCTCACACTTTGGCGGTCTGTACTCAGAACAGCTCTTGAACTCCTTCGGAAGTCCCGCCCTCCTTCTGTACCTCGATGATGTAACCACTTTCCAAGTATAGCGTGTTGGCGATGGTTAAGCGGCTTTACCTCTGGCGGAGGCTTCTGTCAGTTAGGTGACGTCACCGGGATCGTGTTATTATTGTAAACAGCCCGCCTGCTTTCCACTGACGCTCTCTGCCGAGCCGACTATCCCCAGTCCTTTGTTCACACACTGCAAATACCAGCGCGACAAAGCAATAGGACAATAACGGTTTGCCTGCGCAAGCGGTGGATTAAAACACGGAACAAGGTTTAAATGGGGTTGTGAATAAAATTACAAGTATACATTAATTTGAGTTTATTATCAATCTAGTAGCCTATTCCACGAAGCCGGCTACTCGCTATGATTGCCTACATGGCAACACTTTGATTTGACGTTTATTCAACAACAACAAAAATATATATATAAGCTACGCTATGCATGAATTCCAATTCTGTAGCCTAAAAGAAACGCTGAAGAATTGCGTCTAGAATGGGTCTTCAATTAGGCTACTGTAGTCAGAAATCTCAAGGATATGACAAGACACCCCAAGTAGCCTAAACAAGACAATGTCACCAGTGGTATCCAGTTAATAGTTAATGACAAATTCGTTCCTAATAAAATGCAGTTCAGAGTCATTAATTGAAGGAGATCGAAATTCAACATGAATCTGATGGCACTTTGTGTCCAATTTCCAAGGAAAACAAAGCGCAAACAACCCCATGGCGAATAATCAACATTTACTTCGACGTTGAAGTCCATTAAGGAGGATGCAACTGGCTAGATCTTGGACAGAACTCCGGCACCAAAATCAAAAAGTTTAAAGAGTACGAATGGTTAAATATACTTACTGTGCGCCTCGGAGACCAGTGTTCGAGTGGGATGACACAGCTCAAATCGCTGCCAGATAAACCCCCACCTCAATATTTCCTTTCACTTGACAACAAGGATCCGTGTCCCGATTAAGTGCAGTTTCAGCAGGAGTCAAGGAAGTTGTTCTTTTGTTCCAGTATTTATAGGTTGCGTCAATGTTGCGAAAAGGGTAGGCGGAGCGGTGGCACAAGCGAGCTAGCGAGAGAGTGGAGGGAAAAAACATATAGGCTATGAGCGCAAAACCTTCGAGGCACAAGCGCACGATGTAGCCAGAAAAACCCTTCTTCCAAATCCTAGACACAATCGTATGATCAGATTAGGTCACGTGTTCTCAGACAACCAGCACCCCTCCAAACTCCAACAGACACGAGCGAGCAGACCCCACTCCACCAAGGGTATGATAGGTAGCCTACCGGGCGCTCACCATGCGCAGCGGAGACGGGAGTCCTATAGCTGGCTAGCAGATATAGGACCGGGAAATGCAGGGAGACGCCAAGTGCAGACCAAACTCTTCCTACAGCGTCGTGATGACTCACTGAATCAACGTATAGGCTGAAGGTTTCATGCGCCAATGGTTGGCAAGCTGGAGAGGTCCCTGGAGTCTCCGGTAGGGAGGACAAAATACAGTTTAAGCTTAGAAGCGCTCAATATTGTTTTCATATACTATCACAACTTGGAAGGGGATTGAGGAGCATTGAATTGTAAAATCGAGTAGCCTGCAAAAGACTCCTCGGAGTGCCTCGGATCAAAAAGGTGAGCTTGTCCGTTTCCCGCAGTTACCATACTGTTGCATCAGGAAGTTCGCTCGTGACAATGTCACCACCAAGAAGCCATGTTCTCATCTCCTCCCCATTTAATTTGTCAAAGTTGACAGGCAACAGAACGTGAGGGACATGACTCAGATATCACTGCATCCATTGGATTTCTTTGTTTATACTATACTATCCATTCCACATACACACTATAAAAAAAGGAATGCCTATGTTGTTACGCAAATGCTGTAAAAGCAATTACTCAGTCAGTCAATATATCATATCCATATGCTGGAACAGTAGGTAAATAAAACACAAGACTCAAAACTGTGGAATAGAGAACCAACATTATCTGCAACGCTGCGCCCCGCCAGAACAATAAGTACCTGCTTGCAGCAGACTGCACCATCTCACCAAAAGCACCGCATCTCTCCAAGCGCACCACGGCAACTTTTATAGGCAATGCTACCCATCATTTTTCACAATACAAGTCAAGTCTTTTCAATTAATCATAAATAACCGAACGGGGGAATAGTAAGCAAAAAGGCTAATTGTCCTCTTTGAACAAAAAATAAGCAATGCACTTTATAGTCGAGCTAGTGTCCAATTTTTGGCAATAGGCTACACAGACCCGCACGTGCAAATGTAGTGTCCCATTTTGTGAATAATAAAATACCTGCATATTTTTCAGAGCGACTGGTTCATGTGAGATTACAGTTACATCATTCTGAAAGGTCTAGCCCATAGAGCTTCCAATCAACACGTAAAGTCACAGTGTGACGTTCAGCCCAACCTGCACCAAATGGGATGTTTCAGTTTCGAAATGGAATAAAGCAGCGACTAAAATAAACTAATTACATGCCAACTGCGGCCTGCAGCCGTGCTTCTAAATGTAGTCATTTAAAAAACACGGCTAACATCAGCTATAAAGCATGAGGCCACTTGAACCCAATATTATCCTGTTGCATCAGAGCCTATTTGTTGGGTTCTGAAACTCCAAATCCAAGACCCAACATTTAAGCTATTTACACTTAGTGTCCCAAATTCTCTCAGTCTCTGGTTTCATTGGTTTAAATTAGAGTAGGACTACCCTTATAGGCGACCAGACGTCACCAAAATAGCCAGTGGGTTCCGTACATTTAGTCTAGGCTACTCATGGTCATTTAATATTGTGCTTTTTGTGTGTGTTGCGTGACCTATAATGTTTGATGGTCCAGTTCTCGCAAAAATGCCAGTCTGAATCTTTAAAAAAAATCCATCTGTGTCTGTCATGGATTGGAATAATACGGATATTATCCATGCTTTCGAACAGCCACTAAAACAGGGGCCGAGAAGGCCTGTTTGACCAAAGTATTTTGACACGAGGTCTGTGTGTTATATGCCTATAAAACATAAATATTATTTTCCACAAAAACTCCAAAAATGACATTTTAAGGAATATACTGTACTGACTAATGGAGAAGTGAATAGTCGATACATTAGGCCTATTATTGACATAGGCCTCATCTACGTCTGAATAATGTTACAAAGTTTGAAGGTATTCATGAGAGAGAAAGACCAGTGGCCCACAATACCACGTAAAGTTTTATTTTTGAAGGGACGAAGCTTTTAGGAAGTTCATTTGCAAAGTGTTCTATTTATGGCAGAGAAAAACATTGCTCTTGCACATAACTGTTTGCACAGCTGAGGTGAGCTGTCGGCGTTTTCCAGCAATTACCTATTCATCATTCTTTTTTAATGCCCTATAGGCCTACCAAAAGGAAATTAAATGAAACGAGTATTTGAGGAAACAGGTGTAAACTTCTAAATATATTTAATTCAAGGTAGGGCTGAAAAAGTTTTATTTTACACCCATATTCGGACATGAATTTCAGTGTAGCCGACCCGCATTAAAACAGCAAAATATGTGGCTATTTTGAGATGCTAGGCCACTTCTTTATCAACATAATAACGGGGCTGTGCTGTGAATACTTCTGAACTAGGCCCATTGCCGCATCTTATTGTCCCGCTTTTGTTTCACTATAGGCCTATTTATCAAACAAAGTAAAGATATCAAATCAATGGAGGCTAAACATGACTTCGATTTTGTCGTGGTTCTTCGCATTTGCTACGGATTGTGTGGGGATGGCCTAACATTTGTATGAATCACAATTAGCAAATGAACGAAATGTGTTAAGGGACAATCGCTGAAATCAGAGCTCTTTGCCAAACATTATCAGAATAAGCATATTGAATTTAAGTAAAGATCAAGATTCAATGTGATTGACAATTGAGATCCTTGTAATCTTTTTCTAATATTTAGAAAAATATAACATGTATTTCCTTTCGAAATCTGACCAACTATTCCCTGCGTAAGGTAGCCGCCTATAAGAAAGATGAGCTATAATTGTATTCATAATTGCATGCATATTGAAATCCGCGCAATTCAAAGGGGATAAAAAAACAAGATGTCCAGCTTTTCCTGTCACTGACAAAATACACACTTTAGCTAGCGTTTAGAATAGGGAAAATGTTGTGCCAATCTTATAAACGATGTCCAAGTTACTACCAAAAGTATGCTAATCATGCTGGTTGTCCATTCATTGAAGTAGCCACGCACCGTAGAGTCACTGTGACTGAGGTTGACCATCACTTCTTTATACTCACCATATAGATAGGCCTACAGCATTTACACTCACCTCAATATACCCTTTGAATGACCTACCTTTTTCTTTCATCATGCGAATGAATGTGACTACAGTCTTCAGCCCATCGTTAAATCATGCTTTCATGTTACTTGTTGTGTGGGAGAGCGATGGTTACAGTAACCAGGTTTCCATCCAACCTTTTTATGTAGTAGCCTACATGTTGGATAAAAAATGTCACGACAGCCCTGATGGAAAGATGTCGACAAAACAAAATATGTTAGACAAGGTGGGATCTTTTTGTGTTGTTACAATGAATTATGCAAGAAATGGTGATGGAAACTCCTTTATGTGCAAATATTGATAAGTAACAATCATATCAAAGTAAACTTGGAGTCACGCCATGATATGTTGTGTGGTCCTCCCAGTACGACTCGTGAAAGCATTCAGTTTAATAGGCTACAGATGAAATAAGTTATGATGAACTTCACAGGGTGGTTAAAGTGACGAGCTGGATGTTCCTTTCCAATAAATATCGACGGTCTTATTTTGGTGACATGATGATCGATTTTTGGCTGCAATTTGACATAATAAAAACAATCTTGCTATTTTGTCCAAAGTAATATCATCATGTATCTGCGAGTTTTTGGCTATAGCGCATTAACCAAGACCACATTACCTATCTAATGTACATTCTTTAGTGACAAAACCATCAGTAGAGTTGAAAATGCGATGGAAACCCATTGAACTTGTATTGTTGCATTTGGTACATGGGAATTTAACCGCACAAGTTATTTTTATGTGCACTACGCCTTTAATCTGCAACAAGTCAATTTGATGGAAACATCTCTAGTGGGAAAATGTTTTTATGCGGATTTGAGAATATTCGCATGAAAATCTGTCGCCAATTGGATGGAAACCTAGCTAATGTGCCACTTTAGTGAGGCTCAGCTGGTGGAGTATGGCGCTTGCAACGCTATGGTTGCACTCACTGTCGCTTTGGATAAGAGCGTCTGCTAAATTACTTAAATGAAAAAATGTACATCGAACTACAAGACGCATACATCATCATCAATTCACATTCAAGGTTTGATCTAAATCTTAGATTGCTGATTTTACCTGGGAACAATAGCCTAGTTGCTGGTTTATCAAACATAATCTTCGGTAAAATGAGGCAAACGAATCCATATCTATCTAGCATGCAATTCAAATCTACTTGTACCAGTTTTTAGGCTTGTAAAACATGGTCAGAAAACAAGAGAAGAGACCGATTCACTGGGGTATGTTTGCTATAAGATAGCATTTTTTTTAGATCGGAAATTAATACAAATATTCTGTTAATTATTCTTTCTTGGTTAAAGGCTTTGATAGGGGGAAGCGTTACAATCATTTCCACTACAGGTCATTTTATGAATAATTATATCACACAGACACTTACAGACACAAACACACACAGAGTCGGTATTTTTGGGGGTATCTGTACTTCACTATTTATATTTTTAACAACTTTTGCTCCCCTACATTCCTGAAGAAAATATCTACATTTTACTCCCATAAGTTTTCCCAGAAAATAGAAAGTACTCCTTACATTTCGAATGCTCAAGCAGGACAGAATTATGGTCTGTCTGTCCATAATTAAAAATAACAAGACAATTCTGCCGTCTGGTTTGCTTAATATAAGCAATTTAATGTATATCATTAACTTTTTACTTTTTTTATGAAGTATGACAATTGAGTACTTTTTCCACCACTGTACTTAAGTAAATTTAAAACCAGATACTTTTAGACTTTTACTCATGTAGTATTTAACTGGGTGACTTTCACTTTTACTTGAGTCAGTTTCTATTAAGGTATCTTTACTTTTATTAAAGTATGACAACTGAGTACTTTTTCCACCACACACACACACACACACACACCACACACACACACACACACACACACACACACACACACACACACACACACACACACACACACACACACACACACACACACACACACACACACACACACAAACACACACCAGTCTCCTACAGACTTGTTTGATGTCGTTAAATGCGTGTGTTTGTGTGTGATTAGTTTGCGTGTCTGCCAACGTGTCTTCTGTGGCACAGTACTATCAGCTCATTTGCATGGTGTGTGGGCAGACGCACAATCAGAATGCAAACGGGACAGGGTAATCATCAGACTGATCTGCTGCTTCCTGAAAGGTCATTCATGCCACAGCAGACAGCACAACACCAGAACCACAGGTTCAGAGCAAAAGGAGTACATCTCAGTAGTCTAAAGGGACATCCTAAATGTCTTTACCATTGTCTCTATGTGAGTTTCTTTCTGTGGAGTTTAAATGATACAAAGACAATTAACTCAGTGGCACTGTGTGCAGGTCACATGAGTGAGTAATGTGCAGTGCTTGTATATATATATATATATATATATATATATACACACAGTGAGGGAAAAAAGTATTTGATCCCCTGCTGATTTTGTACGTTTGCCCACTGACAAAGAAATGATCAGTCTTTTAATGGTAGGTGTATTTGAACAGTGAGAGACAGAATAACAAAAAAAAAAATCCAGAGAAACGCATGTGAAAAATGTTATAAATTGATTTGCATTTTAATGAGGGAAATAAGTATTGTGTGTGTGTGTGGGAGAACATGCCGTTATAAGTCTGGTTCCACTTGTGTTCCAAACACAGCGCTGTTGTCTTCAAAGGAGCAGACAGATCTGTGCGTGACAGACAGCCAGGACGTCCTCCTCCCTCCTAACGACCAGACCTTTGATTTACACGAAGGCTGCACTGCACACTTTGTGTGCGTGTGTGTGTGTGTGTGTGCGTGCGTGTGTGTGTGTTTCAAACAGCCTCCAGACTAACTGTTGAAAACGAGGGGGAAAAAGTTTAACAATGACATTCAGACAGCATGCAGCCAGACCATTGAGACCAATCGTTTTTGTACCAAAATGTCACTGAAGTGTTTGATTAGGATTTGAAACACAAAATGAATGAATAACATGCTGCATACCACTGGAGCTGATAATAATAGGCTGAAGATATTGCACATTTACACAATATTGCATTCTTTGTCTGCAAAGGCACCGACCTCAGTTACTTCATAAACAGTAACTAACTACATTGTGATTCAATGTAGAGTTTCGGGGCAGCATTTTTTAAGCAAACAGCAGACTGCAACAGAATTAAGGAGACAAGGATTGCCATGGAAATTATTAAAATAAAACAACATCACAATACTATTCACTTTTTAACCCAATTGTGGCCGATATTTAGAATATGAGGAACTGAAAGGTCATATTGTGTGGGAGGCCTCTTTTAATGACTCACACTGACACACTGATGCTGTGTGTGTGTTTGTGAGTGTGAGTGTCTGTGTGTGTGTGTTGGTGTGTGTATGCACATTATGGTATGCATGTGTGTTGCTCTGTACGTCTGAGTTTCTTTGTGTGTATCTGTGTAACAGCATGTGTGTGTAAGACTCCCACTGATTCAACACAATGTCTCAGCTACTAGCAGCTTTTCACCATGTAAACAAGGTTTTGGTTGGGGTGTGTAACCGAAGGGTTAATGTCAGCCATTTTATAAACTATGTACAGGAAAAAACACATTAAAATACAGTGGTAAAACTGAGCTACATGTAAGACACTCTAGTTTGTGTGTGTATGTGAATGTGTGTGTGTACATGCATGTGTGAGTGTGTGTGAGTGTGTGTGTATATAGTGCTGGGTGAGGCCTCCCTGGGTCCTTGTTAGAACTAGGTCAGAGGAGACCACTGGTTGGTCAGTTGGAACGGTGCTGCTCTCTCGCACAGAAGAAAGAGAGAAAAACATAGAAGAAATTCTTGCCTTGGATTGAGGGATAATTAGAGAGTGTTTGACCTATTTGTCCCCTTAAATAAACCAAACGTTGGTAATTTTCTTCTGAACGCTTCGCAATGTACAGTTTAACGGTTTCGGGGGCTCCCCAGTCAATATACAGTTGAACTGTTTTGGGGGCTCCCCTGTCAATGTACAGTTGAACTGTTTTGGGGGCTCCCCTGTCAATGTACAGTTGAACTGTTTCGGGGGCTTCGCTGTCAATGGGTTCTCAGTATTTACTCTACCATTGGGATCAATTGCATTTCAACTCTGTCAATTCAGTTGACTAACGGATTTTACTCTCTCTTTCTCCATCTTACTTCTCTATCTTTGTCTGTATAGGACAGGTCATAATCAAATAAAGACAGTCATGTTACACTGAAAGAGAGAGAGAGAGAGAGAGAGAGAGAGAGGAAAAGAGAGAGAGAGAGAGAGAGAGAGAGAGAGAGACAGAGACAGAGAGACAGAGTACTAAAACACTTGAGCTCTACAAAACACCCTCTACTTTCAACGGTTTATTTTCTTTGGTTCTGCTCTTTACATTACACTGCTATGGTAGAACCCACCAGACAGGTATGTCAACAGGATACACAGGCCAACAGGAAGTGAAAGACACACACACACACAAACACACACAAACACACACACACACACACACACACACACACACACACACACACACACACACACACACACACACACACACACACACAGCACAATAGGTGTTATATTTTCGTGTTATATTTTCTAGGGCAATGCTTATAGGTTTGTTCCCATAGGACCAGCTGCTTCTGTGTGTCTGTGCTCAACTAGCTCTCACAGTCTCACATCAGAATTAGACGTTCAGCCATGTTTCTCAAACTTCCAATTTCGAAGTTGTTGAAACATACAATTTCAAAGTGTTTAAGGTTAAGGTTAGGCATTAACTCCACATTTTTAAGGTTAGGCATTAACTCCAAATAGTTAAGGTAAGGTTTGGGATAGGCTTAAAACAAAAATAAAAAAAACCGCTGGAATCAGAGACAGATGCTTAACCCCCATCCACCATCCCTGTCAAGAACACCTTAGCAAAACTGAAACTTACTTGAAGGTAACGGCACTCACTGTTGCCCCCTAGTGGCCGGTTTCCATGTCATCTCACAACGTCCTCAGACAAGGATGGACTTCAAATACTAACTTGAATCACAAGTGACCTGGCTGCTATGCTTGGCCATCCTGGCCTGTCTTGTTCTGTCAGTTCATAAAGTATGGATAGAAGCACAATGGTAATCTACAGGCAACGTGGCAAGATGAGTCAGAGACACCTGCTGTTTTCGAGCAAATATATTTTCTCATAGAGTGAGAAACAATGGGAAAACTATATCTGTTTTTCTCTCTCACACACAGGCACTCATACTATACACAAACACATTCAATTTAACTCACCACGTCAACGAACAACACCGTGGTAATGATGAAGCTCTCTGCTTTCCTCACTGATAAAGACACTGGTAGAGGCGCACACATGCACTGGGGCTCAGCTGGTGATTTATGAGAGAGGCCTGTGACTAAGACGGGCCGAGAGTAGGAGGATGATGACCATACCAATACTGTACAGATAGAGAGAACAGGGAGGGAGAGAGATTGGGAGTGAGAGAGGGAGAAATAGAGAAGGGGGAGGTAGGGAGAGAGGGGGAGGTGGAGAGCGAGAGAGAAAAAGAGAGATACTCATTCAAAGCCCAGGGGGAGCGAGAGAATGATGGAGGGATAGATAGAGAAAAAGGGAGATGCCTGTTTGGAGAAGATGGGAGTAGAGAGTGGGATGGGAGAGATGGGGAAGGTAACTCTAAACGGCTTGAAATAGACCCACACACTGGCATCACTGTGTGTGTGTGTGTGTGTTTGTGAGGGGTGTCATTCCTCACATCCGGGCATGAGCTGATGAACATCTTTATCCCACAAGTTAAATCTGTTTGTGATGAGTGTGTGTGTGTGGGCTACGCATGTGTGGTGTTGCTGTGTGTTTGATGTGAAATTAGATGTGTGTGTTTGGTGGAAATGTGTTTTGACAGTGTGTGTGTGTGTGTGTGTGTGCATTTGTTTTTGTTTGTTTATGTGTATGTCTGTATGAAAGTATAAGAGGGTCTGTAAAGCTATATTCATGCATTGAGGGTCTACAAATAATCTCTCTCTCTCTCTCTCTCTCATGCCAGTGTTTATTTGTGATTTGCACACCATGATGACACATTTCCTGCTGAGTAGCACATTGGACACTACTATCAAGACTCTTTCCTCTCTCTCCCTTCCTCCCCTTCCTCCCTCCTGCCTTTCTCCATCTCTTACTTCTGCCCTTTTCACATATATATATATAAAAAAAAAAATATGTTTATTTCTCCTGTTCTTTCTTAATTTATCAAATAAAAATAGTCTCTCTCTCTTTTGGGTTACTTGCAGATCACGACCCTCTCTCTTTCCCTCCCTCCCCTGCCATCTCTCCAGTTGAGTCAGATGTGTATGTGTGTGGCATATATGTGTATGGCATATTTTCCTATTTGCTTTCAGAAGATCTCTATGTTATTATTTACCTTTGTTGTCAGGAGGGTCCAAGTTGGTGATGAGACAGATAGATTCTCTCAGCCAGCCGATCCCTTTAGGTCCAGGTCAGAATACACAGGTTAAGACAGACAGAATGTATTGCAATAATGCACCAATGCATTTTGACATGAGCCTTTATCAGAGTATTTGATCAGGAGCTATAGTAAGACTGAGTGTGAGTTATTTGTCAGTGATGAGGCTGGTCTTCCTTCTCAGTAGTGGATTCAGATGGCGGGACCATGAGGCACGCTGGGAGCTCACAGTGGAGCACAGCACAGCCAAGTGGACAACTGTGAAATCACGCAGAGAAACGAGAGGGGTGTGACATATGAATGTGTGTGTTTGT
This sequence comes from Hucho hucho, assembly GCA_003317085.1. NCBI lineage: Eukaryota > Metazoa > Chordata > Actinopteri > Salmoniformes > Salmonidae > Hucho > Hucho hucho. The sequence goes on from QNTS01001950.1 coordinate 202,700, forward strand.
GTGTGTGTTTGTATTTCTATGAACCTTAGCCTACAATTTTCACGCTCCCGTGGAAGTCTAATTTAAACTAGAGATATCGCAGCATGGGCTGCGTCTCAATCCACCGCATCTGCCGATATTGCCCTTCCGCATCTGTGGTGAAAGGTGGCAGAGCTAGAGGGGTGTTTGTCATACCATGAGACATACCGAAAATCGGTCTTCTCACAAAAACGTCTGTAGCGTCCGAACGGTTTGGTGTACAAAGTATTATGACCACTCAATTGAAAGATGAGACTCTCAAGAACAAGACTTGTCTGAAGGTCCTGGTACCAGTTAAAACAATTAATAGAAGTATATATGGAGATAGTTTTGTGCCTAAAGTAGGGGGATAAATACAAAAATTATAGAAATAGTTTCCTGATCTTTCTTATGTCTCTTAGATATAGGACAGACATTTCAGAACAAACTTGGCACTAAACAGTCTAATCCCTCTCTAAGACCCCTTGAAGAATGATCAGGAAACATTTGTATTTTTTTAATATGTATTTAACCCCTTATTTTTGGCAGTAATCAGTCTCCATATACAGTTGAAGTCTGAAGTTTACATACACTTAGGTTGGTCATTAAAACTCGTTTTTCAACCACTCCACACATTTCTTGTTAACAAACTATAGTTTGGCAAGTTGGTTAGGACATCTATTTTGTGCATGACACAAGTAATTTTTCCAACAATTGTTTAAAGACAGATTATTTCACTTATAATTCACTATATCTCAATTCCAGTGGGTCAGAAGTTTACATACACTAAGTTGACTGCCTTTAAACAGCTTAGAAAATCCAGAAAATGATGTCATGGCTTTAGAAGCTTTTGATAGGCTAATTTATGTCATTTGAGTCAATTGGAGGTGTACCTGTGGATGTATTTCAAGGCCTACCTTCAAACTCAGTGCCTCTTTGCTTGACATCATGGGAAAATCTAAAGAAATCAGCCAAGACCTCAGAAAAAACATTGTAGACCTCCACAAGTCTGGTTCATCCTTGGGAGCAATTTCCAAACGCCTGACGGTACCACGTTCATCTGTACAAACAATAGTATGCAAATATAAACACCATGGGACCACGCAGCCGTCATACCGCTCAGGAAGGAGACGCGTTCTGTCTCCTAGAGATGAACGTACTTTGGTGCAAAAAGTGCAAATCAATCCCAGAACAACAGTAAAGGACCTTGTGAAGATGCTGGAGGAAACAGGTACACAAGAATCTAGATCCACAGTAAAACGAGTCCTATATCGACATAACCTGAAAGGCCGCTCAGCAAGGAAGAAGCCACTGCTCCAAAACCGGCATAAAAAAGCCAGACTACGGTTTGCAACTGCACATGGGGACAAAGATTGTACTTTTTGGAGAAATGCCCTCTGGTCTGATGAAACACAAATAGAACTGTTTGGCCATAATGACCATTGTTGTGTCTGGAGGAAAAAAGGGGAGGCTTGCAAGCCGTAGAACACCATCCCAACCGTGAAGCATGGGGTGACAGCATCATGTTGTGGGGGTGCTGCAGGAGGGACTGGTGCACTTCACAAAATAGATGGCATCATGAGAAAGGGAAATTATGTGGATATATTGAAGCAGTCAGGAAGTTAAAGCTTGGTCGCAAATGAGTCTTCCAAATGGACAATGACCCCAAGCATACTTCCAAAGTTGTGGCAAAATGTCTTAAGGACAACAAAGTAAAATAAAATAATAAAGTGGTGATCCTAACTGACCTAAGGCAGGGAATTTTTACAGACGAGTCTTGTGAGGCCTGTGGTCATCCTAGGCATCCTAAAACAACCGACATGTATGTGTTTGTGAGAGTCTCAACTTTGCACAGAGGGGTCATATTAGTGTTCAGACGCAACAGACAGAAGTTTGCAGACTGGCTGTACCGACTTCAGAGGAGTGAGAAGACCGATTTTCGGGATGACTCATGGTCTGACAAACAGGATGCGGAAGTGTGACAAAAGCGGATGGGGTGGATTGAGACACATCCAACGGAAAAAAAACATATCTCTAGCTGAAACTGACAGATATTCATTGAGATTTAGTTATTTAATTATTTTAATTACATTTCTGTGGGGGCGCAGACATCGACATTGTTGCTATTGTTGAACTTTTCCTGTTGAAAAACAATATCCCGAGTATAAATACAAGTCATGGGACTGATATTTTGCACATCATCTCCAAATCATCTGAAAGTATCTAAGATTGATTGTGAAGCTCATTGATTGTGAACCTTATAGATGATTTGAACATGATTTAAAAAAATGCTAATATCAGTCCAATGACTTGAATGGGATTTGTACCACAAATGCTAATACATTAGCAATTGGAAACAGTCCCAGGGAAATAAAACCAAATCATGGATTGCTGTCATACCTTGTCCATAGACTGCTTACAGGGTAAGGAAACCAATGTGTTATTTTGTAATTTGGGTGAACTATCCCTTTAAGGGTAAAAAATAATAAGTTTAGAGCAAAATAGTGTTTTTTTAGACACAACTGCAAACTTCAAGGAAAACGCCATTCAAGGAGTTGGTCTGATGATCTGATGTGGTGTCGTCGGCCTTCCCCTTGCTGGCGGGTACAATAGAGAATTGACCCCCCCCCACTTGTGCCATGTCAAGTCATACCTGGATCCACTATTGAGATGTGCATTTCGTTAAGTAAATCAGGTGATAATTGACGTGAAAAGGAGGCTAGAGTAGGACTTTAATTTGTGCATGTGTGTTTGTGTGTGGTATGTGTGTGTCTTTGTGTGGGTAGGGGGTGTGCTGTTTGGTATAGATGGTTTTGCTGCCTGTCTGCACTCTCGCTGTGCATTTCTCTCAGGGGTTACACTACCTGCTCACACAGCGAAAAGGAGATATATAGAAAGAAAAATAGGACATGGAAGGCGAGAAAGACAAAAGACTGATAAAATGGGAGCAACTGATGTCGGTGGTCATCAGCTCTCCCTCTTCTTTTTATTTGTCTCTCTCTCCTTCTCTTTCCCTCTCTCTCTCTCTTTCTCTCTCTCTTTCTCTCTAGCCGGAGGATGCTAACTCGCCAGATCCCTTAGCTCCAGCCCAGAGGATGATGTCATTTTGGATGACATCACCATGCGGTGTCACCCCTCCTCCCTCCATCCCCCCTCCTTTAGAGGGAAGGTGCTGCTTGACACAAGCTGGCAGAACCCAGACCATCGGCCAAGCACCCGCTGTCTTGCTAGCTTTACTATTTAAGGGGAGGGAGGTAGGGTGAGAGGGAGGGAAGGAGGAAGAAGAGGGATAGAGGGTGGTAGGAAGGACAGGAGTGGAGAGGTAAAGAGAGGTTAGGGGAGTAAGGCAGAGGGGAATTTTCATTTTTTTTATTTTATTTTAACCTTTATTTAACTAGGCAAGTCACTTAAGAACAAATTCTTATTTAAAATGACGGCCTACCAGGGAACAGTGGGTTAACTGCCTAGTTCAGGGGCAGAACAACAGATTTTTACCTTGTCAGCTCGGGGATTCGATCCAGCAACCTTTCTGTTACTGGCCCAACGCTCTAATCACTAGGCTACCTGGCGCCCAAATGGGAAGCAATGGAAGGATGGAGAGAGAGGAGGATAAAGGGAGTAAGAGTGATGGAGAGAGAAGGAATGGCATCGGGAGGAGAAAGTGAGCGATAGACAATGTGGAGTAGCGAGAGAGGGACGGAAGGAGGAATATTTAGAAAGGGATGGTATGAAGTGGGAGAGGGACAGAATGAGAGCGGGAAAGAGGAAGAAAGGGGCAGCCTAGTTTAATTGCCACCATTCCACCACAAAGGCCTAGACAAACACTGTCATTAGGTCTGCCCATGGGAGAATAGCTGGCATAGGCTGCTGCCTACAGACTCTAAAGCCCCATTGTCTGCTGTGTTCACCACACTATTTTAGTCTACTCAGCCCTGGGCAAAGAGCTGATAGACAATTTTTTTTATATTGGACACAAAAAATTTAAACTACAATCACACAACAAAAATTCTAAACCAAGAAATATATATTTTCAGGTATAGGGTGCTCCGTCAGTACCAAGTGCAAGCTGACAGACTTCTAAATGTTTAATTCACAGTTACATACTTGTTTGTCAAATACTCAATGACACTAAAATAATAGTGGAATATTACCTATCCAGCTGTAGTAGTGCCACGCAATCACGAACAGAACCATTTCCACCATTACCTGGTCAGGTCAGCAGACCTTTTTGTCAGAATAAATAATGTTTAAAAGTATTTTTTTAATATTTGTATGACTTGAATGATTAACATCCTGCATGTGCAGCATACATAAAGTACATACAACCAGGTCTCCCAATGCAGCTGGTGCACTCCCACGTTGAAATACTCCTGAGTTTTATTGAGCTGTTGGCACAGACGGGAGCCGATGATGTCATTCTCAGTACTGGGCCAGCAATAAGGGGATCAGCAAGATTCAGAAATTAGGAATAGTAGGGGTGAGGAGAGAGAGGGAGGTGGAGGGATGGAGATTGAGCGAGAGGGGTAGGGAGTGAGGGAGAGAGGTGGGGAGCGAGGGAGAAATGGGAGTGAGGGAGAGAGAGAGATGGGGCTAGAGAGGAAGAGAGATGGATGGGAGGGTTCGGGGAGGGATTGGAGCTGAGGTAGTAATGGTGGAGACAAAAGAAAGGGGATGGGGGTGATTGGGGAGTGCAAGGAGTAGAATGCATTGTTGAATTCAGATCTAATGTCCGCTTTGAGTTTCTCTCCCAATGATTACGGTCAAGAACGGAAGAAGGTAAGCTGATACTAGATCTGTGACAAGAGCAACGTCTACTCTGAGATGTTTTTATCAGGCTGGGGAGAGGTGAATAAAGGTATTACACATCTACAGTTGAAGTCGGAAGTTTACACACACTTAGGTTTGAGTCATTAAAAATAATTTTTTAACCACTCCACAAATTTCATGTTAAGTCGGGTAGGAGATCTATTTTGTGCATGACACAAGTAATTTTTCCAAAAATTGTTTACAGACAGATTATTTCACTTATAAATCACTGTATCACAATTCCAGTGGGTCAGAAGTTTACATACACTAAGTTGACTGTGCCTTTAAACAGCTTGGAAAATTCCAGAAAATGATGTCAAGGCTTTAGAAGCTTCTGATAGGCTAATTGATGTCATTTGAGTCAATTGGAGGTGTACCTGTGGATGTATTTCAAGGCCTACCTTCCAACTCAGTGCCTCTTTGCTTGACATCATGGGAAAATCAAAAGAAATTAGCCAAGACCTCAGAAAAAACATTGTAGACCTCCACAAGTCTGGTTCATCATTGGGAGCAATTTCCAAACACCTGAAGGTACCTCGATCATTTGTACAAACAATAGTACGCAAGTATAAACACTATGGGACCACGCAGCCGTCACACCACTCAGGAAGGAGACTCGTTCTGTCTCCTAGAGATGAACGTACTTTGGTGCAAAAAGTGCAAATCTATCCCAGAACAACAGCAAAGGAGCTTGTGAAGATGCTGGAGGAAACAGGTACAAAAGTATCTATATCCACAGTAAAACGAGTCCTATATCGACATAACCTGAAAGGCCGCTCAGCATGGAAGAAGCCACTGTTCCAAAACCGCCATAAAAAAAGCCAGACTACGGTTTGTAACTGCACATGGGGACAAAGATTGTACTTTTTGGAGAAATGTCCTCTGGTCTGATGAAACAAAAATAGAACTGTTTGGTCATAATGACCATCGTTATGTTTGGAAGAAAAAGGGGGAGGCTTGCAAGCCGAAGAACACCATCCCAACCATGAAGTACGGGGTGACAACATCATGTTGTGGGGGTGCTTTGCTGCAGGAGGGACTGGTGCACTTCACAAAATAGATGGCATCATGAGGTAGGAAAATTATGTGGATATATTGAAGAAACATCTCAAGACATCAGTCAGGAAGTTAAAGCTTGGTCGCAAATGGGTCTTCCAAATGGACAATGACCCCATGCATACTTCCAAAGTTGTGGCAAAATGTCAAGGACAACAAAGTCAAAGTATTGGAGTGGCCATGACAAAGCCCTGAACTTAAAAAGCGAGTACGAGCTAGGAGGCCTACAAACCTAACTCAGTTACACCAGCTCTGTCAGGAGTAATAGGTCAAAATTCACCCAACTTATTGTGGGAATTTTGTGGAAGACTACCTGAAACGTTTGACCCAAGTTAAACAATTTAAAGGCAATGCTACCAAATACTAATTGAGTGTATGTAAACTTCTGACCCACTGGGAATGTGATGAAAGAAATAAAAGCTGAAATAAGACAGGGAATTCTTACTAGTATTAAATGTCAGGAATTGTTAAAAACGGAGTTTAAACGTATTTGGCTAAGGTGTATGTAAACGTCCGACTTCAACTGTATATGTAGTATGTGTACCATACATGTGTATGATGTGGATGGATTTTGCCATTTACAGTTGGGTGTGCGACTCATGATGACGCACATTGTAATATTCACAGTGTTAGGGAGGTGGTAGTGGAGCTGGCGGGAATTAGTGTATCGTGACGGTGACATACACAGTGTGAGTGTATATGTGTATGTTTGTGCCTCTGTGAGTCAGTGTCAATGGGGTAGGTGTTTGTGTGTGTGTGTGTGTGTCTGGTCTGGTCTGTGCTTGAGTGTGTGTATGTGTATGAATGTGTGTCTTTGATGTGTGTGTGTGTGTGTGATAAAGGGGTGTTACACACTGTGACAGATCTCATCATGCAGTCTATAATTAGTGTGTGAGGTCAGGGGCTCTGGTAGTGCCGTTCACCCGTCTGTCACCTAAGTATGGGCCAAGATCCCCGTCACCTCCACCTGCTCCAGCATCCAGGAGGAACACTGCTAAACTTAGCCCAGAGAGGAGGCTCCACCATGGGGTGTGAGGAGGCAGCGAGGGCCTCCAGATTGTAAGAGGACCGGGACCCTCATCCATGTGCCAAGGATGGAGGAGGGAGGGGAGAGGAGGGGGAAAAAAGAATGGCGGGAGGGGTGATCTCCCATATGGGCGTAGGCTATAAACCAGAAGTAGGCAAAAATATACCAGCACCTGTTGTCCTGTAGTCTCTGTGGTACATGGAACAGTCCTTTGTCCAAGAGGAAGAACCCCAAGAATTTCCACCTGTGTGTGTGCGCCTCTCGCCAACCCCCCTGCATTGACATGCTCTGGGTCAGTGCAGACGATCTGATCTCCAGGGAGGAATTAGCATGAGAAAAAGAAAAGTCCACAGTTTTAAAAGCTGCATTTCCAATTTGCCGCCACATGCTTCAAATTAGCCACGTATTTACTAAGGTCAGAGAATGGGCAACGAACCCTTAAGGTAGTCCTGGTTTGGCCGGGGTAGGCCGTCATTGTAAATAAGAATTTGTTCTTAACCGACTTGCCTAGTTAAATAAAGGTTACATGTAAAAATGTAGTCCATGTATAGGGTTTGGAGTGTGTGTGTGTGTGTGATAGAGAAAGAGAGTGAAAGACAGTGAGTGAGAGAAGTGAGTGTGTATTCTCATTGCAGATAGCAATTGTTATTTAATTGTATTGGAATCGACCCAAACCCCATTTAAAGTATACAGGTACCATCATATCTAAAATGGCCACTACCCAATTTAAAAAGCACAAACATTTTCAACCAAAACATGCATGACAGCCAAATCAGTGTGAACATACTGTTGTGCTGCATTCATAAAGCACATTCACCTGACTATCTGCATTGACACCCCCTCATGTTTTTACACTGCTGCTACTTGCTGTTTATTATCTACGCATAGTCACTTTACCTCTACATACATTTACAAATTACCTCGACTAACCTGTACCCCCACATATTGACTCGTACCAGTACCCCCTGTATATAGCCTCATTATTGTTATTATATTGAGTAACTTTAAAAATAAGTTTTACTTTAGTTTATTTAGTAAATATTTTCTTAACTCTATTTTCTTAAAACTGCATTGTTGATTAAGTTGAGGTCTACACCTGTTGTACTCAGCACATGTGACAAATAAACATTTATTTGATTTGATTTGACATTCAGCTCTGTTCAAAATGTACAGACATCTCAGAAAGAGAGAGAGAAAATGAAAGAATGAGAGACAGAGGGGAAAGGGTCTGTTTTATTTCTACTTGTGGTTTTTAACTCTGCAAAGTGTTCGGTATATAAGCTAAAGAAAATTAACACAATGGTCCAAGGGTACTATTTCTGTCCATTTTAAAGTAGTCTCAATGTGATTAGGCTCAGTGGCTGATTTAAAGAGAGCTTTTTCCTGGCAGTGCGGAATACGAGAAACTGTGGTCTGGCTTCTGTCAGAAAGCTAAAAGGCTAGCAGCTTATTATTATACCTTTTTAGTTGAGAATGGAGGCTTGTTTAATTTGTTCTGTGGCCAAATTACATCCTTATCGCACCTGTTGTTGCTCCTGTTTATACAACTATTCACACTGGGAGGAGGATCCTGGAAAGTTTGTGTGTGTATGTATGTGCTGTTCTGAGTATGTGCATTATACACTGAGTGTACTAAACATTAGGAACACCTTCCTAATATTGAGTTGCACTCCCTTTTGCCCTCAGAACAGCCTCAATGCTTCGGGGCATGGACTCCACAAGGTGTCGAAAGCGTCCACAGGGATGCTGGCCCATGTAGACTCCAATGCTTCCCACAGCTGTGTCAAGTTGGCTGGATGTCCTTTGGGTGGTGGACCATTCTTGATACACACAGGGAACTGTTGAGCGTGAAAAACCCAGCAGCGTTGCAGTTCTTGACACACTCAAACCGGTGCGCCTGGCACCTACTACCATACCACGTTCAAAGGCACTGAAATATTTTGTCTTGCCCTCTGAATGCCACACATACAGTATTTCAGTATGTATAGGGGTGGGGCAGTGTGGTGTATGTGTGTGTGTTCGGGTGTGTTTTCTTACTAAGCCTGAAAGTATAAGAAGGAATGGGAAAAGTTCTGGAATCCTTGGATGACATCATTATCCATGATGTCAGTGCTGAGGGCCAGGGTGACTTTGGCCCATGGGATTGTTGGTTGGGGTGAGGTCACACTTTCACTTTTAACTCACTGCTGCAGATAATTGACGAGCCGAACAGCAGGTCACGGCCACGCTGCAGTGTGGCTGACTGCTCCAAATCGAAATTTTGAATGCCTTCAATTTGATTAATGAATTTGCACTCTGCCCAAAAACAAGAAGGGGAAGGAGCTTTGGTAATGCTTCCTTTTAAAGTATCTGTTTTCTTTAAAATATCTTCGTAGTTGATAATATTTGGTAGGCCATCACAATTGAATTTGGTCAAAGATAATTGCTGAAAAGTTACTACCAAGATGCTTAATGCTATGAGTGCTAGTTTCATTACCTGTGCCTTTTGTCTAGGTTCCTCAACGCTTCCTGTGCTCCTGCAGAGCTTCTAATTGGATAATTTCTCATCATTGTCCCATTTCTCTAACTACCTTCAATTACCATCCGTTTTTGCTGTCTGCCTAACCCAGTGGTCACCAACCTTCAAGATCACTTTCGCAGTCAAAAAGCAAGCCAAGATCTACCGCTCAGATTTATTTTTAAACACGACTTAAACATTTAACATTAACCTAATAAAAATGACGTTTGTGCAGTAGGCCTAATACATTATCACAGCATATTGGCTATATGACTGGCCTGACAATATTGTTCTTCTCAGACCATATTATATTACTAAACTTGAGCTTCTGGTCGGAAAGTCGGAGCTCTAGAAAGATCCCCATTCAGACTTGGAATTCCAAGTTGGATGGCCGTTCAAAATAATTTTCCCCAGTCGGATCTCGTTTTTTTCTTTGGAGTTCCCAGTTGTCTTCAACGCACTGAATTTGGAAGTTGGAGATTTCCGAGTTTCCAGTTGTTTTGAACACGGCATTAAGGTGTGAGCATGCTTCAGTTCGACTGGCAGCTACCCGAAGTTGGCTAGGAGAACCGGACGAGTGTGCTCGCATACTCCCTTAAAAGACGGTAATAGTACCGTTTGTCCACTGTTTGTCCAAACGTTTCAAAAAAATAGTCAGAATTAATCTAAGATAACTCAAGAAATCTGTCATTCATTTTTACGTTTTTGCAGAAGAGATCTTCGTCGCGCAATTTTACATCTAAATAAGATGTTTGGAACAGTATTTCTCTATGAAAAAATGTGCATGAAAACGAGTCGTCTCTCATTGAATGACAACACTTTATTTAAAGACTTTACTGAAGAATCCCTACTGTTGACCAATCACTGACGAAGGGGCGTAGACTTCGGCTACCGACTTCGGCTTGACTCAAAAATAAATTTAATGTGCCCGAACAAGCAAAAAAAACCTTACCGAAGCCCAAAACTAACAAAAATGTCACAAAATGTTGTCATAATAAATGCAAACTCTTCTGAACTGTTTCGGCTGGGAAACATGCGGACGACTTTAGTCTTAGCAGAGGGAGGGAGAGAGCAGCAGAGGGCCTCTCATGGTCCCTGCTCTCTCCTTTGTTTCCTCCGGTGAGACTGACCAGAGAGAGGGGACATTGTCTTCCACCTGATGGTGAAACTTGAATCGCACCACAACTGCCTCATGCACAAATTCATGTTGTTCCTATGACCAGAGAAAGTGAAATATTCCTTGATATTAAAAGACACTTCGAGCTGCTAATGATAATAAAAATGCAGTGCTATCGATACACGTGCCTACTCATTCATTGCAGCGCCAGTGGAAGTAGGGAGAAGCATGTTTTATGTTTTGTAATAGTGTTGAATAAAAACAGTGTTGGCATTGCTGAATAAAAACTTAGACAGGAATTCACTCCCAAAAACAGCAGCTCTTTGCTGTATTCTTTGACAGTCTCTCTCTCTGGTCAACATTTTAAAAGTTATGAATCTCACTTAGGCTAGTATCAAACTTTGCTGTGGCTGCGGTTGTGGAAACTGTAGGCAAGGTGATTTGAGCTATCCGATAGTCCAGCACAGTGACTGTCCGATGGGCCAGCGCAGTAGGCACACACAATTTAGCCACAGATCTCAGATCTCACTATCTTATTATTATATATATATATTTTTTAGGGGGTAGATCAGCTTTACTATTGCAGATAGATTGTAGGTTCCATCAATTTAATTGTCTGCATCATTTCCCATTTTTTTTTTTGGTAAATATGTATATATATATATATATATATATATATATATATATATATATATATATATATATATATATATCTATATATATA
>QNTS01001950.1:227835-249514 GCA_003317085.1 Hucho hucho
GATGAAATAGAGCAGAGAAGAAGAGGAAATCAGAAAGTGTCTCTTTGGAAGTCTATAGGACTGGACGCGCGCTCTCGGGAAGCGCGCACTGTGTTTTTTTACGTCTTTAGAGCTCAGTTCATATTCCGGTTGATTTATTATAGTAAATATACGTAAAAGTGTTCCTAAGGATACATTTAAAACTATGTTTGATTGTTCTTGGACAAGTTTATAGGTATAAGATGAACGAGTTCTCGTCACGTTTCAATGGAGTAGTGGACGCTGTAGTTTCTGATTATAACGCGCGAACCAAATGGAGATTTATGGATAAAATACATGACTTTTTCTAACAAAAGAACCATGGATTGTCTTCGTTGGACACTTAGGAAGACCTCAGCAGAAGTTCTTCAACAGGTAATTGATTTGTTTTCGCTGTGAAATGTGTTTTCTGTGAACCGTGGAGGCTTATGAAATTATGGTAATGGCAAAAATATGTTAGGTGCTACCCTCAAACAATCAAATGTTGTGCTTTCGCCGTGAAGCCTTTTTGAAATCTGACAACGCTGTGATATTGCCAAGAAACAGAGCTTTTGATGAGTATGGAACACTTGTATATTGGTGGATGTTTAATAATTCAACTTTTGGATTTTGAATTTGGCGCCTCACATTTCACCGGGTAGTGTCGGGAGTGGGGCGCTAGCGCCCCAGCAATCCCCAAGAGGCTACGAGGCTAGCTAATGTTAACTATGTATGGGTTTACTATGTTAGCCTATACTGTTAGCTTACATCCCTTTCTCATTAGCTTATTAGCTTACCAGCTATTTGTCTATTCTTTCATTACTAGCCTCTAGTATGTTAGTCTGCTAATAGCCTTTGTGCCTTAGAGGGTACTATATTCTCTATTAGCCTGTTGCTATTACTTAGCCGCTATTGTTTAGCCTCCCAGCTATTGATTACTATGTACAGTGCGATACTATTTAATCAGTTTAGCATTGTTTCTCCCACTATTGCCATTGCTATTCTATAGCTTGCTGCTATTAGTTCCTATTGGCATTACATCATATTAGCCTGTGTCGCATTACTGATAGTCTATTACTATGGTATTACTCAGAGTGGCGCAGCGGTCTAAGGCACTAGAGGCGTCACTACAAACCCTGGTTCCATTCCGGGCTGTATCACAACCGGCCGTGATCGGGAGTCCCATCGGGCGGCGCACATTTGGCCCAGCTTCATACGGGTTAGGGCCGGGGTAGGCTGTCATAGTAAATAAGAATTTGTTCTTAACTGACTTGCCTAGTTAAATAAAAAGGTTAAATAAAATAAAATAAAAAATGACATTGCTATTGCTGTCTAGCCTATTAGCCCTAACCGTTATACCTCATGTATAGCCTCTGTTATTACACTGCTATTCCTATTAGCTATCATTCTGTTATTGAAGCACTACTACTACTATTGTCAATGCTATTGGTATATCATTCCATGGTATTATCCTGGTAGTACTGTTGCTAATACTTTTGTTACATTCCTCATAACTATACCACTGTGTAATGTATGCATCCTTTGTCTTCTCTCATAGATACCACATCTGCACACATCTATCACAGTACTTGAAAACATGTGAGTAAAACTGTAAATACATTATGCTCCATACATACATACATGCATACATATATACATACATACTTCATGCTACAGTAGAAACGACAACATGATATACAGAAAATAAGGCACTTACTTTGATAGGAAGGCACACATGTCCAAAGTTATTATTTGTAAGGAAATGGAGGCAATGCGAGCGCCACCCAGAAAATGTGCCAGTTCGTGCAAGACTGTGCAAATGTCTGCATACTTGATGTGCAGAAAAAATTGATAAGGGCTCTCCTCGAAGAGGGAAGTTTGTCCGGCTCAGTAAAGCCTCAAACAAATTGTCTGCAACACTGAAATGGGCTACTTCTATGTGAATTAATGAGGAGGCGGAACACACCTCAATTCAAACTGTTGTTAGAAAATATAACTTGTTAGAAAATAATTAGAAGTTTACAAATTGAAACATTGTCTATAGATAATTAGCAGGCAGGGGGCCTTGGTTTGAGGGCAGCGTGGGTTAACTGTCCTGTTGCGTAATAATCACATTTTGGAATGCGACCGTTAGAGATATTTGGAACTCACATATGAAAAGGCTAACACTTTTTTGGGTACTACATGATTCCATATGTGTTATTTCAAATCAAATCAAAGTTTACAAATGCAAAAAGTCCAGATAGCCATTTGATTACCTGTTCAGGAGTCTAATGGCTTGGGGGTAAAAACTGTTGAGAAGCCTTTTTGTCCTAGACTTGGCACTCCGGTGCCGCTTGCCATGCGGTAGTAGAGAGAACTGTCTATGACTGGGGTCTTTGACAATTTTTAGGGCCTTCATAGTTTTGATGTCTTCACTATTATTCTACAATTCACAAAATAGTCAAAATGAAGAAAAACCCTGGAATGAGTAGGTGTGTTCAAATTTTGACTGGTACTGTATATCATCACTATCTCCTATTCTCCTGTAATGCTGGTGTGTCTTAAGGCTGGCAATAAACCTGGGTTATTTACTCCTGTAGGGTACTGAGTCTTCTTCCTGTAACCAGGGACCTAGGGCAGTTGTTCCTCACACATTTCACCGGAAACTCTATGGGTCTACTACCCCTTACCAGGTGGCGCTCTCTTTCAGTTAGTGCAATGTGACGAAAAGCGTAGAAGAGAGAAAGCCACTTCAGACAACTGAGATGTACCCATTATCATCTGACGAAAGGTCACCACAGAGGTTAGGTAGAGTTGCTGCTCGTAGATATAGCTTTAACAATTGGGGATGCTACTGTTACCTATAGCACAGCAAGTACATGTATATGAGGAGAGTAGAGGAAGCCACTTTAGACTATTGAGATACACCCATAGTGTACTTTGTCAACGATGGACATCACCACTCGCTAAATTGATCCAACTGCTCATGTGGAGCCTGAATCAAGTTTTTGTCTTTCTGGGCACGAAGAATGATGTCACTATTCTTATACACAGTCTGTCTTACTGTTAATATATACTGACATAAACCATTTTGTACACTAGACACAAATGTGCAAACCCCCTAGAGTCGATGTCCGCACTTCAGCTGAAATCTAAATAGCATTATAAAAAAATCCCCATAAAAATCTGTCTGTTTAAGCTTGAGACATCTGCCGTGGAAGGTGGCAGAGCTTCAGCGGTGTTTGTCAGACCAGGAGAAATCCCCAAAATCCGTATTCTCATGAAAAATGTTTTGCTCTACGACCCCCACAAGCGTCACGGGACTCGTCTGAAGTCGGTACCGCCAATCTGCCAACCTCTGTCTGTAGCGTCCGAACAGTTTACACACAAATATGACAAATCGGTTTTTCCATGTATTAATCTGTTATAAAATGTGTGTATATGGGTTAATAGCAGTAAGGCCAAATTCAATGTTTCATCAAATAATTTTTAGATATATTTTTTTAATACCTAAAGGGGTCCCCCCCACCCCCACTCCCACCCCCGGGCTTACACGGAACCCAAACTGGCTGCGCGCGTGTGCCATCGTGCGCCATCATGCATAAATGTATTTTGTCCCCCCACACCAAACGCGATCATGACACTTAGGTTAAAATATCAAAACAAACTCTGAACCAATTACATTAATTTGGGGACAGGTCGAAAAGCATTAAACAGTTAAAAATGCACAAGGTCCTCTACTCTGCCAATTAATCCACACATAAACCGGTCAACCAAATAGTTTCTAGTTATCTCTCCTCCTTCCAGGCTTTTTCATCTATGGACTTTATATTGCGATTGGAAACTTTCATAAATTAGGTGCATTACCGCCACCGACCTTGTTCGTCTTTCAGTCACCCACGTGGGTATAACCAATGAGGAGATGGCACGTGGGTACCTGCTTCTATAAACCAGGAGATGGGAAAGGTAGGACTTGCAGCGCGATCTGCGTCACAAATAGAACTGACTTCTATTTTAGCCCTTGGCAACGCAGAAGCTTGTTGGCGTGCGTGAGCAGTGTGGATGCGACGCGAGCGGTGTAGTCAGGGTATTAGACTCGAGGGGTTTTTAAAATGACAATCGGTTTATCGATTATGCATGTTGGGTTAAAATGTTGTTTGACTTTGCTCTTGTTGTGTCAGACCAGTGGAGCTTTGGGTTTGCCAAATGCTTGAGTGCTCATAAATTCAAGAATGCATGAAAATATGACGAGAGTCAGGTTTCATTGACATTAATGTACAGATCCATCATATGAACAAAGTCACTAAGAGACTGACTCGTTATTTTACACAGACTGTGGCTCAATCCATCTTCTGAGGTAAGACCCAAATGAGGACAGGGTTTCTGATGTTAGGATCTCAAGACATACACACCTTTCTGTCAAGCCATCTTCCTAAACTTTCCTCCATTCGTCCGTCCGTCCGTCTGTACCGTGCGCACATCCGTCCATTCATCCATCCATCCTTCCGTCTCTCTTTTTACCCGTTCTGATTGTCAAGTCATTCCATCATATTTATGAGCATCCTTAGGGGACATCTGAAGAGTCAATCTGTTTGACTTCATCAAATGATGTACAAATGTACAGATGGACTGACAGGTGTCGATGCAGTGCCTGTGAGCATGTCCCTCAATGGATTAAGATTGAGTCAGTTGATCCATCCATTTCAGACGGGCAAGGGACCAGATGCCTCTGAGAGAAGACGTCATCCTATAGAGAGAGGGAGAAGGAGAGAGAGAAAACTGCTGAAAAAAACAGTAACACACGTGGGCCTGTTTCAATACATCCTTCCTTCCTTCCTTCCTTAATCCCAGATCTGAATTGCACTGGTGAAAGCAACAGAATGCTTACCTTGCTGCACCCTGTCACCTCCCGATTTATCCTGGCACGCCAGTGAAAGATCCGGCTACTGGGGCTGTCGACGGTGTCATGAAGCATGACACCGTATTCCCAGTCGTGTGAAATCCATAAATTAGGGCCTAATTTATTTATTTAAATTGACTGATTTCCTTATATGAACTGTAACTCAGTAAAATCTCTGAAACTTACTGTCAAGTATGAATGACTATGCTTACAGACTTTAGGAAACATGTCTCTGATAATATATTATACAATACCAATCCATGAATGCTGCCGATGGAGTGTCGGCGAGGCCGTTCGACAAACAGCTCTTGGGATCATCTTAATTTGAGTCCCCTCCTATGCAACCATATAAACTCAGCAAAAAAAGAAAAGGCCCTTTTTCAGGACCCTGTCTTTCAAAGATAATTCGTAAAAATGCTTGTTCAATGAACCATAAACAATTAATGAACATGCACCTGTGGAACGGTCGTTAAGACATTAACAGCTTAAAGACGGTAGGCAATTAAGGTCACAGTTATGAAAACTTAGGACACTAAGGAGGCCTTTCTAAAGAAAGATGCCCAGGGTCCCTGCTCATCTGTGTGAACGTGCCTTAGGCATGCTGCAAGGAGGCATGAGGACTGCAGATGTGGCCAGGGCAATAAATTGCAATGTCCGTACTGTGAGACGCATAAGACAGCGCTACAGAGAGACAGGACGGACAGCTGATCGTCCTCGCAGTGGCAGACCACGTGTAACAACACCTGCACAGGATTGGTACATCTGAACATCACACCTGCGGGACAGGTACAGGATGGCAACAACTGCCCGAGTTACACCAGGAACGCACAATCCCTCCATCAGTGTTCAGACTGTCCGCAAAAGGCTGAGAGGCTAGACTGAGGGCTTGTAGGCCTGTTGTAGGCAGGTCCTCACCAGACATCACCGGCAAAAACGTTGCCTATGGGCACAAACCCACCATCGCTGGACCAGACAGGACTGGTAAAAAGTGCTCTTCACTGACGAGTCACGGTTTCGTCTCAACAGGGGTGATGGTTTGATTCGCGTTTATCGTCGAAGGAATGAGCGTTACACCGAGGCCTGTAGTCTGGAGCAGGATCGATTTGGAGGTGGAGGGTCCGTCATGGTCTGGGGCGGTGTGTCACAGCATCATCGGACTGAGCTTGTTGTCATTGCAGGCAATCTCAACGCTGTGCGTTACAGGGAAGACATCCTCCTCCCTCATGTGGTACCCTTCCTGCAGGCTCATCCTGCCATGACCCTCCAGCATGACAATGCCACCAGCCATACTGCTCGTTCTGTGCGTGATTTCCTGCAAGACAGGAATGTCAGTGTTCTGCCATGGCCAGCGAAGAGCCCGGATCTTAATCCCATTGAGCACGTCTGGGACCTGTTGGATCGGAGGGTGAGGGCTAGGGCCATTCCTCCCAGAAATGTCCGGGAACTTGCAGGTGCCTTGGTGGAAGAGTGGGGTAACATCTCACAGCAAGAACTGGCAAATCTGGTGCAGTCCACGAGGAGGAGATGCACAGCAGTACTTAATGCAGCTGGTAGCCACACCAGATACTGACTGTTACTTTTGATTTTGACCCCCCCTCTTTGTTCAGGGACACATTATTCTGTTAGTCACATGGAACTTGTTCAGTTTATGTCTCAGTTGTTGAATCTTGTCATGTTCATACAAATATTTACACGTTAAGTTTGCTGAAAATAAACGCAGTTGACAGTGAGAGGACGTTTCTTTTTTTGCTGAGTTTAGCTGTGAACAGTACGACAGCAATCGGCCTGTGTAGAACAGTGGATGGGAGTTCTCATGGCGGGGCACGACCATGAAAGACGCTCTGGTGTTATATGGTGTTCCAACACTCTAATAGAATTCATAGAGAGTAGAGCCCTGTACGGGCATGAATTTTAAGCCCTACCCATGCCTGCAATGTTCAGGCCCTACCCTACCCAGGCCCGATTGCCCTGCCCAAAACCCAAAATAACTTCTCTGTTAGTAAATCCATTAGCTGCTCCTCTCTGTCTGTCACTCGCTCCCTGCGCACAGCTCGCATTTGCATGCCTCTGCTCATGTCGAGTCTGAGTCTGTGTGTATCCATAACAATGGCTCCGCTGGGGCTGTTCTGCTCAGTGATGAGACATGAGAGAGCAGTTAGCTGTTAGCTACTTTTCATCACTCTAAACTCTGACAAAACTCAAGGAACATTATTTTCTGTGAAATAATCTCTCCTGTATTATATCTGACGAGGTTGAAGCACTTTTGACACCATGTTATGATCTTAATCATGACTTTACTGCGCAGCAGAGCACAAGCAAATGGCTCAGCTTCAAAATGGTAGTGATCAATTCAGTGATACCCGAGCCCTGCTCATACCCTAGTTATTGATTAATAAAAACAGGCTCTACCCCGGCCCCTAACCAGGTGTATAGTGTCTGGGCCCGTCAGGCTTGGGTAGGGTAGCAGAGCTCTTATAGAGAGAAGAGAGTGAAATCGAGGGGAGAGGAAATAGCACCACACATTAGGGGGAAAGAGTAGGCCCGTGGACTACAGTAGGCCCGTGGACTACACACTTGAAACATAAAGCCTAGACATGCGCTAAGATTCCTGCTAGATCAACATGACATGATAAAAATTGACATAGCCCGATGAGTGAATACGATTGCCACAATAAGCATTTAACTGTGAAGCCTACACCACATCTATCCTATACATAAGAAAACAACATTTGATTGTATTGATTTGTGCAGGCACGATAGCCGCTACAATGGAGGTTATATCATATTGACTATGCCTATGCATTGTGTGCAGAACTTAAGAATGAAGTGACCATGAGTTATGATGAATATCGTCAAATAAATAGGCTTATCATGAATTATACTTGCGAGCCACTACCAGCAGCATATATGCACCCTTGTCCATGCAGAGGACAGCTATATTGGAAATAAGTGCGTTCCCTGCGAAACAAAGTTAATGACGCAAGACAACATGTTGTTTAGCAAACAGCCATAGTAAAAAATGTATTGTTATGTTGTTGATTTTGCCCGCCTTGACACTAGAGTGCGCACCGTTAATTATTATTGGCATTTACTTCAGGCATTGCAAAACAGGAAGTTAGTACTACTGGTGAGAGTGCGGGAAGCACAACATGTATTCTTATATAAGTTTTATTAAAAAGTTCTGAGTAGGCTAATAATCAATCATGATTACATTACATTCATGATAGTGAATACGAACCACGGATGTAAAGCCTATATGGTTGAATGTTCCCCATTCATAGCCTCGAGAGACTATCCATAAAAAGGTGCATTTACGAAAAATCTGACCACATCTGAAGGCTGACATGAATGATATTTTACAGTTGAAGTTGGAAGTTTACATACACCTTAGCCAAATATATTTAAACTCAGTTTTTCACAATTCCTGACATTTAATCCTAGTACAAATTCCCTGTCTTAGGTCAGATAGGATCACCACTTTATTTGAAGAATGTGAAATGTCCGAATAATAGTAGAGAGAATGATTTATTTCAGCTTTTATTTCTTTCATCACATTCCCAGTGGGTCAGAAGTTTACATACACTCAATTAGTATTTGGTAGCATTGCCTTTAAATTGTTTAACTTGGGTCAAATGTTTCGGGTAGCCTTCCACAACAAGTTGGGTGAATTTTGGCCCATTCCTCCTGACAGAGCTGGTGTAACTGAGCCAGGTTTGTAGGCCTCCTTGCTCGCACACGCTTTTTCAGTTCTTCCCACACATTTTTATTGTCCTTAAGCTATTTTGCCACAACTTTGGACGTATGCTTGGGGTCATTGTTCATTTGGAAGACCCATTTGCGACCAATCTTTAACTTCCTGACTGACGTCTTGAGATGTTTCTTCAATATATACACATAATTTTCCTTCCTCATGATGCCATCTATTTTGTGAAGCGCACCAGTCCCTCCTGCAACAAAGCACCCCCACAACATGATGCTCCCACCCCCGTGCTTCACGGTTGGAATGGTGACCTTTGGCTTGCAAGCCTCCCCCTTTTTCCTCCAAACATAACAATGGTCATTATGGCCAAACAGTTCTATTTTTGTTTCATCAGACCAGAGGGCATTTCTCCAAAAAGTACGATCTTTGCAAACCGTAGTCTGTCTTTTTTATGGTGGTTTTGGAGCAGTGGCTTCTTCCTTTCTGAGCGTCCTTTCAGGTTATGTCGATATAGGACTTGTTTTACTGTGGATATAGATACTTTGTACCTGTTTCCTCCAGCATCTTCACAAGGTCCTTTGCTGTTGTTCTGGGATTGATTTGCACTTTTTGCACCAAAGTACGTTCATCTCTAGGAGACAGAATGAGTCTCCTTCCTGAGTGGTATGACGGCTGCGTGGTCCTATGGTGTTTATACTTGCGTACTATTGTTTGTACAGATGTTTGGAAATTGCTCCCAAGGATGAACCAGACTTGTGGAGGTCTACAATTTCTTTTCTGAGGTATTGGCTGATTTCTTTAGATTTTCCCATGATGTCAAGCAAAGAGGCACTGAGTTTGAAGGTAGGCCTTGAAATACATCCACAGGTACACCTCCAATTGACTCAAATTATGTCAATTAGCCTATCAGAAGCTTCTAAAGCCATGACATCATTTTCAGGGAATTTTCCAAGCTGTTTAAAGGCACAGTTAACTTAGTGTATGTAAACTTCTGACCCACTGGAATTGTGATACAGTGAATTATAAGTGAAATAATCTGTCTGTAAACAATTGTTGGAAAAATTACTTGTGTCATGCACAAAGTAGATGTCCTAACCGACTTGCCAAAACTATAGTTTGTTAATAAGAAATTTCTGGAGTGGTTGAAAAACGAGTTTTAACTTCTTAGGGATCACTGCACAACTTGACCGTTTTGGAGAGCCTGGCGTGCCCAAAGTAAAATGCCTCCCATTCAGGCCCAGAAAATAGGATATGCACATATTTGGTACCATTGGATAGGAAACACTCTGAATTTTGTAAAACTGTTAACCATTTGTCTGTGAGTAAAACAGAACGGATATGGCAGGCAAAACCCCGAGGAATTTCTGTCCTGGAGAAAGTGGTTTTCACAGAGTGCCTCATTTGGAACCCCTCCCTCATGAAAATGCCCATAAAAGGGCATATGAATGCAGTACCTATCGCTTCCTCTGGATGTCCTTTGTCTCTAGAAAGTGGTTTCATGCTGTTCAGATGAGTTAGAACAGAGAAGAAGAGAGAATCAGGAAGTGCCTCTTTGGAACTCTGTAGGACTGGGCNACTTTTTCTAACAAAAGAACCATGGATTGTCTTCGTTGGACACTTAGGATGACCTCAGCAGAAGTTCTTCAACAGGTAATTGATTTGTTTTTGCTGTGAAATGTGTTATGTGTGTGCCATGCTGGCTAATGAATTCATGGCTATGTGAAAAGTATGTGAGGTGCTGTCCTCAAACAATCAAATGTAGTGCTTTCGCCGTAAAGCCTTTTTGAAATCTGACAACGCTGTGATATTGCCAAGAAACAGAGCTTTTGATGAGTATGAAACACTTGTATATTGGTGGATTTTTAATAATTCAACTTTGGGATTTTGAATTTGGCGCTTTACATTTTACCTGGTGGTGTCGGGAGTGGGTCGCTAGCGCCCCAATGATCCCTGAGAGGTTAATGACTCCAACCTAAGTGTATGTAAACTTCCGACTTCAACTGTATATCAATGTGGAATGATGGCTAACCACAGCTGCAAATCTTAGAGGTGTAATTTATCAAGCTCTCTTCTCCTGGTGGTAAACAGCACATTGCGGTAAATGCTAAATGCTACCACAATGGATTCCTGCCAGCTCCGGGTCGTTGGTCGCGGCAGTGCGAGAAGGGCCTGGATGGATGCGGTGGAGGTGGCTGCAGGGAGAGGCAGAAGGACCAGCCTGGTCGGAGACGCCCATAGCCCCGCGTCTTGGAATTTCCTCTTCGCTGGTGAGGCCAATTTCTGGAGCCTTTTCTTCCCTCTGGTGGGAAACATCCTCTTCTCTTGAGAAAGGAATACCGTTGTCTGGGAGTGCAGAGATGAGCCGAGTACATTCGTAGCCAGTTGTGAGGAGCTCATGCTGGAAATGCCTGGAACCACTGTGAATTCCCTTCTCAGACAGGATTCCCAGAAGTTGAGCGTTGGAAAATGGCCCACTTGCCTAATGGCAATTCTCTACTTCTACTCAGGGAAACCTAGTCGTGGAGGAGTCACCTGGATCGCCTGCTGGGAGTGGGGTGAATTCGGCGTTTGACATGACTTAAACAACACGGAAGGCAGGGAACCGTCGTTCGACAAATGCTGCTGAAAAACAGCAAGTGAGAGAACATGGGTAAGTTAACATATAAATACATCCCAAGATTTACACCCATTGGTTGAGAGAGAGGAAGGTGATAATTTCAAGAGTGAGCCCATTGGTTGAACAGCAATCATGAGGAATGTCCATTATTGTGCCGTGCTTATAGGCTATAAGGTAAATGACATTCCACTTGTGGCTAATAGGAAAGAGGAGAAGAAGCAAGACACTATGATGATGATGATACGTTTGCATTCATTCCCACTATGCCTGTATAATAGGAAGTTAAATGAGCATTCAGACCAGCTTTTCTGATTGAACTTTCTTAAACAATTTCTACTACTACAACTGTACTACCTCTAAGCTCTAGCACCACTGTCGTGCTACACATCTGACCTTGGAGACCAGAGACGACACTGGTGCCCTAGCGGCCTGGGCTCTCATAAATAAACACACACATATCCACACATTTCCGCTTGATGAGTGTTTGTTTTAATTACATCTCAGTGAGTTTGCTGAACAGTCTCTAATTTCTGCCAGCAGAAAGACTCGGAGCCGTCTGTGGGTCGTGGCAGTCTAGTGGTCCACAGATGTAATTACCACATCAGATCTACAGTTCCTCAGAGACCATTGAGTTGTGTGTGTGTGTGTGTGTGTGCGCATGCGTGTGCATGTGTGAGAGAGAGAGCTAGAGAGAGCGAGAACGTGAGTGTGTGTGTGGACCACATTCCTGGTAAACAGTAATTAGGGTTGGGGATAGAGGTGATGGGGGGTTGCTGTACTCTGTGGTGCGGGACTTTTATATGGCAGGACAGAGAGAAGAGGAGTGGAGGGAAAAGGGGCCAGGGCATGGGGGCTACCTGTGAGGACTTACCCAAGCGGCGGAGCCCCTTTGTGGGGTAGACAACACTGTTTGAGGGCCCCACAGTGGTGGAAGTCATGGTCAATGGTTATGCTACTGTCATCAAACTACTCATTATAACATACAGAATATTATGAACCCAGACCTGTTCCACCTTCATACAATTAACACGGGAGAGAAGGAGACAGATGGATGGACGGACGGACAGACAAACTCCAATAAGGGTGTGAAGTAATACCATTTGTCCTTTGCTCTCCCATAGAAAGAGTGATGCTGGGAATAACTGGTCAATGTCTGGAGGGACAACAGGAGGGAAAAATGTCAAGATATTTTACGGGAAGAGGGTTTTTTTCTGGTGCAAAGACCAAAAGGGAAGGGGAGGTGTGTGTGTGTGTGAGAGTTTAGACATTAGTGCTATACTACAGGGAATGCCATTATGATTGCCAGGAATTCTTTCCTCTGGTGTGGTGTGTATTTACAGGCAGTGGGATCGTGAGGTCGTTTTAATCCCTGGCTTGCTGTTAGAATGTTCTGACATCACAAATGGGGTTCCACTCCGCTTTCCGCTTCCTGCTCTTCCTTCCTACTCCCTCCCATATTTGGAAGAAAAAGAAAGGGAAACCCGGATGGTGACTCAGAGGTTTCGACTGCCAAGGGGGAATTCTCCACGTGTGTGTCTGTGTGTGTGTGAGTGAGTGAGTGAGTGAGTGAGTGAGTGAGTGAGAGAGAGACATAAAACATTCATGAAGGGATACACAACCTACTTCAGAATCTTTTGTAGCTGAGCATTCGATTTAAAAGAAAAATCTATGATCAGAAAGGCTGTTAACAAAAGCTGCTGAATTCCTACTACTCAGTTTCTGCTACGGAATCACTGCAGTGGCTAAATAACACACACAATTATATATTCCCTAAATAGTGTACTACTTTTGACCAGAGATGTGCTGCCCATTTGAGACAAACTGTTAGACTTTACAGGAGGCCACATTGCTTCCTGTATGACAGTAGTATGAACCCCAGGGGTAAACGCTGTCTACCCTCTTCAGACCACATCCTGCCCAAACTCTCCCTCCTTCCCCAACCGCCTCATGGTAGGGCCAGTAGACAGACCACAGAAGGCCAGTAGTGGGGAGGGTGGGGTGGGGGGGATGTGGACAGATGCTGCAGCCCACTCTACTTGGTGTGATTGAGGAGGACAACTCCAGGGAGTTCTGAGGCATTAACTGTAACCAGAGCAATAAAGAACTCATCTGAGTAATGCTTCGCTAGGCTCTGAATGGAATGGGGATGCAGGTCTTATGGCGACGAGCGGTCCACTGGGGTGTGGTCCCCCCCCCCCACTACTAGCCAAAAATGAAGAAGGGATAGTGAGAGAAAGAAAAAAAAGAAAACAGAAAGAAAGTGAGTAAGTAAGAAAGAAAGAGTGTTTTCATGACATTGTGCTTCTTTGTAGCTGTATGATTGAAGGAGAGAGCAGAGGTTTGAGGAAGAGGGGAGTAGCCCACACTAGTCGTCTGGGCCCACTCTAACCCCTAACCAGACCTAAATTTAGAGCCACTTTGTTCTTGTCAGCATGTGGAAGACAGAGACCTCTGCTGTCTATCGTCCTCTGGTGCCATCCTCAGTTAGAAAGGCTATTATTGTTCTCACTAAGAGAGAACCCCCCCCCCCCCCCCCCCCAGACTCAATAACTGTCTTTTGGACCTACTGAAAGAATGCTTTCATTCAATGTTTTGTCTGTCTGGCTGCTCAATATCCCACCTCCATATCAGACCTGGGTTCAATTAATATTTTCTTTCAAATACTTTAGCTGCGCTGGACTGAGCTCGCCTGGCGCAATGGAACCAATGGAAGAACACAACAAGTGCAAACCCTGCCCAGCCTTCTCTCCAGGCAGGCTGAATCAAATGCTACAGATATTTGAAAGAAAACAAATACTATTTGAACCCAGCTCTGCTTAATGTGCATCTCTCTGGGTCATAAAACATGTAATCCACATATTTCACCCTAGATCTCTATGTCTGTCACAGACCATAATCCATCAACACATCAATAGAATTACAATCAAAGGGCTAATGTGGTTTTGTGCGAGGGTTTAATGCCACAGTATGTTATGTCCAGGGGAGAACAGAGGGGTATTATTACTATATTTAGCATGGATTTAAGTGCAGTAGGGGAGAGTGGAATAAATTGAGCCACCCTTGTTTCTAGGACACCATACACAAAATGAGTCACTTGACCAAATATTTAGGAAGAGGGCATCATTTCATGGAGTATGTGAAGGAAGAAATGACATGGGAAAGGTGGTAAGCAAGTTAGGTCCAAAAAACAGATTTTCACCAAGTCAAATGATTTTATTGTGCGAGAGGTTTCATGATGCTTGTTTCTAAACCAAATTAGATCATTTTAAGATTGTTCTATACATCAGTTGGTTAAATAAAGTTAAATAAAGGTTATATAAAAAATTAAATAGTTGGAGTCTCTATAAGCTTCAATATGAGGTCTTAAACCTAGCATAAAAGTGCATCCTTGTAACTGTGTGGGCTAATATAGCCAAAATGTTTGCCTTGCAGTAAGTCATCAAATAATTATAACATAACTCAAACGGAAGTTAGCATTTTGGCGCAGCCCAGGCAGTGCTGAGAGGAATAGTTTGGCCTGCTCTTTGTTCGGGTTTTGGTTAGATGTCATCAGTAAGTCATCAATGGCCATGGGGTAAGTTGAGCCAATGGCAAGTTGAGCAAACTAAAGTGTTTTCTTCCTAGGCATAATGCAAGGCATTAATCGCTGGGATATGAGGTAACAAAAATCTTAAAAGCGAGTGTGATTGTGTTCAATTGTGTTTGGGAAATAAAGATAGACACAGTTTTAAAAATGTAGTGGTAATATTTCATTCAGTACAGAAATTTGTAGGTGGCTTATCTTACCCAATACCAAGGGTAAGTTGTGCCAACAAACCCCTTTTTTTTGGACAAGCTATGTTTTTAAAACTGTAATGTTTGACTCTGATTATTTCCAGGAATACATAACATCCTGAAATAATTTATATGTAGATATCTTTGTTAGAAACAATACTGTATTTCCCTTGACGGAGTGATGCTGAGTGGAAAAAATGGCACAACTTACCCCACTCTCTCCTACTGTGTGTGCCATTCAATTCATTGTAATTGGCCCAGATGCCTCAGGTGAGAGTGACGCAGAGCTGCAGAGAAAGAACAAACAAAAACAGAGTGAGATCAGGAAAGAGAAATGCCGAGGGTGAAAGTGGAGGAAAAGCGAAAGAAAGCACAAGAGATGGGAAATGCGAGGGAAAGTTGTGAAACCCTGACAGGCCACATAGAGAAACAGATGAAGAGAAGATCAGTGAGACAAATAAAATAATGGAAGGAAAGAAAAAGACAGAGAGACAGATGGAGACGAGGAAATTGAGCCATATCTAGCTCCTTGGCTCAGAGGTACGCCTAGCTGTGGTAGGTTTTCAGTGACTTGCATTCTGCCCCATAGACACTCAATGGCGGTGCTTCAAAGCTCCACTGGTCACCCGGTATACTCAGCCCTTCCCTCCCCTCCTTGTTAGCAAAATAAGCTAATTAGAGTCTCGTTAATGGGCTGTACTATGAGTGCATCTAGGATAGAGAGATCAAAAAAACACATGAGCCTTAGAAACATGCCAGAGAGGCACCCGCACTTTAGCTAAGCTGAGACAAACTACTAAACACAAATGTGCTAAGTAAGCACTTGAGCAAAAGTACACACACATATTGTACATAAACATGTACACACACACACACACACAATTATTTACTCTGTCTTTACTTTTTTCTCCATCTCCCTATATGAGTGTGCAAGCATGTTATCATCTTCAAGTCACAGAGCCAAACAGAGGCAACACTTTATCCTCAGGAACTGGCTGATAAGGATGAACAGAAGAGAGACCAGCTGTTCTAAAGAGAGGCAGTGCGCCAGCTGGGATAAACAAACTGAGGAGGAAACACATAGGCTTATTTATCAGACTGAATGATGAAGGAACAAAAAACAAGTGACTCACAGGAATCCCACTGGGAGATACGTCTAATGTATGAGACATCCATGCATTCTCTCTCTCTCTCTATGTGCGTGCGTGCATGTGCAGTTGTCGTCTTTTGAGGGCCGGGGAGTCCAAAATGAAGTGCTAAAGGTCCAGAACTAATGGTAGAATTGTAAGAGGTAGGATCTTTTTAAGATAATGAAGAACAATCCCCTTACAAAATGTCTGTGTTGACTGATAAACTGTGTGTCCTTTATATAAAGATGCACACATTTCAACTGCCAATCAGCAGTTGAAACAATAACAAAGTGCCTCTGTTTCTGTAAAAAGTTGAGGGATGAGTAAAAATCTGAGGGATGGAGAAATGCAATCACTGTCAAATTCATGGATAGAGCTATGAATGCAAGGACTGACCATCTATGATATCAACATTTGTTTATAAACATTGGAGTAAAACAAGCTTATATTTGGGGTTCTGATGGGGTACAACAGTTAAAGTAAGCTCATGAGGCATTTACAAGTTATATTCTTCAAGAATCAAATGGGTACATATAACTCATTTCAATTTCAATAAAAAAAAATGTATGTAGCAACTGCCGATTGTCCCTTTAAAGCAGCTCCAGCCTCCAGGCCCTATCTTCATGATTTTCTGACGCCATCTAGTGACATCAGTGTGAAACTGCTACAACAAGCTATGTAGTAAGTCCCACAACCAATATGTATCTCATTTTTATTATTTAAGGATTTTAATCAGGATTTTAATCATCAAGAGTCTATGGACACAACAGTGCGTCAATATAAGTAAAAAAAATCCCATAAAAATCGGTCAGTTTAAGCTAGAGAAACACTAAATAGTGCAATCGCAAAGTATTCAGACCCCTTGACTTTTTCCACATTTTGTTACAGCCTTATTATAAAATGGATTCAATTGGTTTTTTCCCCCTCATCAATCTACACACACACACAATACCCCATAATGACATAGCAAAAACAGGTAAAAAACTGAAATATCACATTTACATAAGTACTCAGACCCTTTACTCAGTACTTTGTTAAAGCACCTTTGGCAGCAATTACAGCCTCAAGTCTTCTTGGGTATGACATTACAAGTTTGGCACACCTGTATTTGGGGAGTTTCTCACATTCTTCTCTACAGGTACATGTGGGGCTCTGGCTGGGCCACTCAAGGACATTCAGAGACTTGTCCCGAAGCCACTCCTGCGTTGTCTTGGCTGTGTGCTTAGGGTCGTTATGCTGTTGGAAGGTGATCCTTCACCCCAGTCGGAGGTCCTGAGCGCTCTGGAGAAGGTTTTCATCAAGGATCTCTCTGTACTTTGCTCTGTTCATCTTTCCCTCGATCCTTTCTCATGATCTGAGAGTCCTTTAGGTGCCTTTTGGCAAACTTCAAGCGAGCTGTCATGTGCCTTTTACTGAGGAGTGGCTTCCGTCTGGCCACTCTACCATAAAGGCCTGATTGGTGGAGTGCTGCAGAGATGGTTGTCCTTCTGGAAGGTTCTCCCATCTCCACAGAGGAACTCAAGAGCTCTGTTAGAGTGACCATCAGGTTCTTGGTCACCTCCCTGACCAAGGCCCTTCTCCCCCGATTGCTCTGTTTGGCCGGGCGTCCAGCTCTAGGAAGAATCTTGGTGGTTCGAAACTTCTTCCATTTAAGAACGATGGAGGCCACTGTGTTCTTGGGGACCTTCAATGCTGCATACATTTTTTGGTACCTTTCCCCAGATCTGTGCTTCGACACAATCCTGCCGCTGAGCTCTACGGACAATTCCTTCGACCTCTTGGCTTGGTTTTTGCTCTGACAGGCACTGTCAACTATGGAACCTTATATAGACAGGTGTGTGCCTTTCCAAATCATGTCTAATCAATTGGATTTACCACAGGTGTAAGTGCTGTTATTGTGAATTGGGAACGTCTAGGAGCAACAACGGTTTTCCCGTGAAGTGGTAGACCACACATGTTCACAGAACGGGACCGGTGAGAGCTGAAGGGTGTAGCACGTAAAAATTGTCTGTCCTCGGTTGAAACACTCACTACAGAGATCGAGGCTGTCTCTGGAAGAAATGTCAGCACAATAACTGTTCTTTTGGAGCTTCATGAAATAGGTTTCCATGGCCGAGCAGCAATGCAAACCATGCGCAATGCAAATCGTCTGCTGGAATGGTGTAAAGCTCTCCGCCAATGGACTCTGGAGCAGTGGAAACGCGTTCTCTGGAGTGATGAATCACGCTTCACCATCATGCAGTCCAACGGACGAATCCGGGTTTGGCGGATGCCAGGAGAACGCTACCTACCCCAATGCATAGTGTCAACTGTAAAGTTTGGTGGAGGAGGAATAATGGTCTGGGGTTGTTTTTCAGGTTTCGGGCTAGGCCCCTTAGTTCCAGTGAAGGGAGATCTTAATGCTACAGCATACAATGACATTCTAGACAATTCTGTGCTTCCAACTTTGTGGCAACAGTTTGGGGAAGGCACTTTCCTGTTTCAGCATGACGATGTCCCCATGCACAAAGTGAGGTCCATACTGAAATGTTGTCAAGATCAGTGTGGAAGAACTTGACTGGCCTGCACAGAGCCCTGACCTCAACCCCATTGAACACCATTGGGATGAATCGGAACACTGACTGTCAGCCAGGCCTAATCACCCAACATCAGTGCTCGAACTCACTAATGCTCTTGTGGCTGAATGAAAGAAAGTCCACGCAGCAATGTTCCAACACATAGTGGAAAGCCTTCCCAGAAGACTGGAGGCTGTTATAGCAGCAAAGGGGGGAGCAACTCCATATTAACGGTCATGATTTTGGAATGAGATGTTCGACGAGCAGGTGTCCACATAATTCTGGTCATTCAGTGTATGTATAATCATGAAAACCGTAATAATGCAATTTAGAAAGTAATATTTCATGATCGACCGTGTCAAAAAAGATGCTAAGAGCGTATTCATCGTTGTTAAGTGCTGTGAATATTTCATCCACAAGTTGCAAAAGAGCCATATCTGTGGAGTAGTTTTTACACAAACCATATTGGTGCTCATATAGAATACAGTGTTGATTTAAATGTTTCAACATTCTCTTATACAACAATTTTTCTAGGATTTTAGAAAAACATGGAAGTACAGATATTGGACAATAATTTGTAAAAGATCTTGGATTCCCAGATTCATAGAGGGGGCTAACCTTGGCAATTTTCTCATCTTAAATTGGCATAGATTTGGTGAAGATACATGTATACTGTACATTAGAGGCTCAGTAATCGAGGAAGACACTGATTTCACCAAAGAGGCACCAATCTCATCATGACCTGCTGCTGATATCTTTAAGTTACCAATTACCTCCATTGTCATCACATCAGGGGGATCAAACTGAAGCAGAGAAGGGAATTGTCCCTCAATGTAATCCAAGGGATTTCCATCAGTTTTCTCAATTCTTATTCACAGAGAGGAACCCACACTCACAAAAAGTTAATAAATGCACATGAAATAACATCAAGATCACTATAGGTCTTATTTATAACAATAAATTGAGATGGAACAATTGTAGATGCCTTTTTCTTATTCAACAGATGATTGAGGATTTTCCAAGTTGACTTTATATTATTTAAGAATTCTTGTAATATTTTAGTAAAATATATTTTTGGGGATATCCGAAGTAGGTGAGTAAATCTGTTCCTATACTTTTTGAAATTTGCAGAATTCAGGGGAGAGTGATTTGTGAGAAACTTTTTATACAACTTATTTTTTTAACTGAGGATTTTTTGAGACCCGTTCAGTGGCGACCCGTCATTCAGGGCAGGTGGGGCAGACCCACATTCTAAGCAAAAAAATGAAACAAAAAAATTAAAATTTTTCATGTTATTTTGGCATTAATACGAGTCACATATCAGTTTGCAAACAATGTAAAAATATGATTATATATCATTGAGTTAATAAAGCCGCATACAAACATGGTCTCTTTTTTTTTCTTGAGTAAGGCAGCTCCAAAATGCAGGTGTTTCAGCCTAGCTCAGCGCTTTCTGTGATGGTGGGGCAAGCCGGCAGAAAATAGGAGCGCTGTGCCATGATTGGCTCAGTGTTCTGTCAGTCATGGGGAAACTACGTCACCAGTTCTTAGTAAGTGTTGACATCGAACATTTTAGCCCTCTGCATCCTCCATATAGTTACATTAGTAGTGCCCTTCCAAGAAGGCTCATGGTCATTGGCCACAGATCAAATAACGTAACTTCACATTATATGTACAGTAGCTTTGATTGGACTGACCATGTCAACATCTTACTTTCAAAATCTTAGCTAGCAGTCATCATCATGAATGAAGTTGACAATCTACTGGCAAATCCTTTTTAATTCTTGTCATATGAAGAGAAATAATGAAGAGAAATTATAGATAAAACGTATCGGTGCTCATCGGCCATTGGACATAAACATAACACAAGTTGGAAATCGCAAATTCAACAATGAGTGGTTTGGAAGGAATCAATGACAGTGGCTAACCGGAATATATACGAACTCAGAATGGGAAAATATGTTTTGAACGGTCATCCAAGAATTGTAAATCTTTCTCTTTCTTTGATGACAAAATTTGCCCACGAAGGACCGCCGCACCACCTTCCTGTTCAAGTGAGCACATCACAACAAGGTGAGTCCAAAAATGTCTTATATGCTGCTGCATAAATGATGCAATATGGCAGGGAGATATGTATACTGTAGCTAAGAAAGTAATACTAAGTGTATATTAGTAGCCCATGCGCCTCACCCTAATAATTTGGTCTATTTTCACCTCTTAATTTCTCCTAACGTTACTGTTCTGACTCGGTGGTGCACATGTAGCCTATAACCTGTTTTAAGAGAAATGTCATCATCTACTTTTGTAAGAGCTTTTATTGTCTGCTTATATGCCCCCTTTATTTATCCTACGCTTCTGACTTGGTGTACAGGGAAAATACTTTAAGAGCAGCCCATGTTCTGCATTCTGACGCTGTACATTTCAAAAGTGAGGAACACATAGTTATATTGACTACGTCCATCTTAGCTCGCTCATTAATGTCTTTATCGAAATTACGGATTGCCTATTATCCGCTCATCGTTCCTTTACGCCATAGTTTGTACATCTCAATTGTCAGTAGAAACCACATTGGTTTAAGCAAGCCATATCAGCTATGTTTTTTAAAAAGGCAGTAAACGAGGCTGAATGAATTGTTTCGCTGCCAGACTAGGCTCCACTTATAGCCAGGTGTAGCATTGGTAAGGATTCACTCCACTGTGCTGGAAAGAAAGCTCTGCTTTAGGTACAGCTTTATGTAGACCCTAACAGTTTGTGGGCACTGCTTGTCATCGTTATAGTGCAATTCATGTATTGTTTAATGTTGTGTTGTGTAGTGGCTTTGCTGGAATGCATCTAAAAGAAATTGGTGGAGTTTTCCCCACCAAGATTTACTTGCTAAAATCACCACTGGACCCGTTGTAAGCCAAGTTTTCCAGAACCCTTCTGCTGCTCTCTTACATGGCTTAACTGAAGGAAAGAAAGCAGTGGTAAAATACAGAATTGAAAGATGTGAGAAAAGTCTGGAAAGCAGACACATCGGCCTGA
>QNTS01001951.1:0-27249 GCA_003317085.1 Hucho hucho
TGTGTGGGGGGGGGTTTGGGTGTGTGCATGCTTGCGTGTGTGACGGAGGGTATAGGTGTGTGCATGCTTGCATGTGTGTGTGTGTGGGGGGGGGGGTATGGGTGTGTGTGTGTGCATGCTTGCGTTTGTGTGCGTCTGTGTGTACTTCTGTTTGTGTGCATCTCAGTTTATGTGTGATAGGAATTCAAAAACGTTATCTTTGTCTTCCACAGATCAATTCTCTCTCCCAGTTGACTCGCTTGACACTAAAACTTATATTATCATCATGACCCGTCCAAGTTGGTTTGGCTATCATTACCAGTAATGTAATAGCCTGGAGGTTTGACTGAGCGCCATAAACATTCTTTTAACATTTACGGAGGCCATAAAAACATGGCTAAGGCTTCTTCCCAAATGGCACCCTATTCCCTATATAGTGCATTACTTTTGATCAGAGCCCAATAAGCCCCGGTCAAAAGTATGGCACTATATAAGGAATAGGGTACCATTTCAGACTAGCCTAAACACCCCACACAGTAAAACAGTACTAATTGGAGGTGCAGGCAGCTGCTCTGGACTGTGCCAGCGGCCATCCATAAACTACCACCAGTACATCGTAAAAACAGGTTAATTAGCTCATCCTGTCAACTACATGGAAGCATAACAACACCGTGGCTAAAGGAAAGGAAAGGAGGGACATTCTCGTTTTGTCATTATTCCTCATCCTCCTTCTCAAATCGCACTGGACGAGAAGATCTGAGGTTCCTCCACTTGGATTTTCTCTTCCAATGAGCTATGAGAAGGAGGTCAAGGAATCAAGTACGCAAGGAATCAAGGATAGACCTTTGATATTCAGCCACAGCACAATGTTTAGAGCAATGGTGGCCCCTATAGACATTTTTACATTTAATTTCTTGTCAGTTGGCCACAGGATGTTAGAGTGAGGGCATCATGTGGCATGAAAAGCCAGACAGCTAAATGTCAGGCATTCCTGGAGTTAATTGAAAACAAGTAGCATACCTTCCTCATTTATTAGCGCTCACTGTAGAGTGAAACACTAGCTAGCCACACTGCTACATGAGAACACATCAATGAGACACTACTTCATTCATAACAAGTGGTCTCTGGGTCATGAAAAGGAGTAAAGGTAATATGATGTATATAAAACAGGAAGTGCCAGATCTATCCATGTTCCATATCCTTCCATGCTTTCTGTAAACTGGTTCATGGGGTAATAATGGCGCATTTAGTATTACTGGTTTTAACAGTGGGTGGTTTCTTAATAGGAAAGGTTTTGTTTTCAGTAAAACCGATTGATTGAAACAAGGCAACAATAATACATTAAATATCAATGAAATATCAATGGAATGAGAGAATGGATAGAAGAGATGGGAACATCATCACCATCAAAAGCCTTCTCCTCTACTCTGTGCGTTAGCAGATGGAGAGAACACCCAATGGGCTGAGCCTGGTCCTCAAAGAGAGACAGAGGGACAGGAAGAGGAGCCTGTGGCTACAGGGCTAGTTGGGTTGGATTGATAACACTGTCCAATGCTCTTCTCCAGTACCCCACTGACTGAGGCTTCCAGATGGTGGATGGAACTGAACTGGAGGATGCCAAGGTTGGATGGTGTCAGTGGAGATGCATGGCCATTTCAATTCAGTCAATTCAGGAAGTAAACTGTAGTTTTAATCTAAACTATTTCGCTTTGACCTTCTAAATTGACTGAATTGAAATTGAATTCACACCAATCCTACACAAAACAGTTTAACAGTAGTCACCCATAGTGTAGTAACAGCCCTGCAGCCATTTGCAGGAGATAGCCGGACACAGTTGTGTGTGTCTCTAAAGGCATTGGTTTTTCATACACGCTTAGAAAAAAAGGTGCTACAGTATATATACAGGACCAGTCAAAAGTTTGGACACACCTACTCATTTAACGTTTTTTCTTTATTTTTACTATTTTCTACATTGGAGAATAATAGTGAAGACATCTGAACTAGAAAATAACACATACAGTGAGGGAAAAAAGTATTAGATCCCCTGCTGATTTTGTACGTTTGCCCACTGACAAAGAAATTATCAGTCTATAATTTTAATGGTAGGGTTATTTGAACAGTGAGAGACAGAATAACAACAAAAAATCCAGAAAAATGCATGTGAAAAATGTTATAAATTGATTTGCATTTTAATGAGGGAAATAAGTATTTGACCCCCTATCAATCAGAAAGATTTCTGGCTCCCAAGTGTCTTTTATACAGGTAACGAGCTGAGATTAGAAGCACACTCTTAAAGGGAGTGCTCCTAATCTCAGCTTGTTACCTGTATAAAATACACCTGTCCACAGAAGCAATCAATCAATCAGATTCCAAACTCTCCACCATGGCCAAGACCAAAGAGCTCCCCAAGGATGTCAGGGACAAGATTGTAGACCAACACAAGGCTGGAATGGGCTACAAGACCATCGCCAAGCAGCTTGGTGAGAAGGTGACAACAGTTGGTGCGATTATTCGCAAATGGAAGAAACACAAAAGAACTGTCAATCTCCCTCGGCCTGGGGCTCCATGCAAGATCTCACCTCGTGGAGTTGCAATGATCATGAGAACGGTGAGGAATCATCCCAGAACTACACGGGAGGATCTTGTCAATGATCTCAAGGCAGCTGGGACCATAGTCACCAAGAAAACAATTGGTAACACACTACGCCGTGAAGGACTGAAATCCTGCAGCGCCCGCAAGGTCCCCNCTACATTGGAGAATAATAGTGAAGACATCTGAACTAGAAAATAACACATACAGTGAGGGAAAAAAGTATTAGATCCCCTGCTGATTTTGTACGTTTGCCCACTGACAAAGAAATTATCAGTCTATAATTTTAATGGTAGGGTTATTTGAACAGTGAGAGACAGAATAACAACAAAAAATCCAGAAAAATGCATGTGAAAAATGTTATAAATTGATTTGCATTTTAATGAGGGAAATAAGTATTTGACCCCCTATCAATCAGAAAGATTTCTGGCTCCCAAGTGTCTTTTATACAGGTAACGAGCTGAGATTAGAAGCACACTCTTAAAGGGAGTGCTCCTAATCTCAGCTTGTTACCTGTATAAAATACACCTGTCCACAGAAGCAATCAATCAGATTCCAAACTCTCCACCATGGCCAAGACCAAAGAGCTCCCCAAGGATGTCAGGGACAAGATTGTAGACCAACACAAGGCTGGAATGGGCTACAAGACCATCGCCAAGCAGCTTGGTGAGAAGGTGACAACAGTTGGTGCGATTATTCGCAAATGGAAGAAACACAAAAGAACTGTCAATCTCCCTCGGCCTGGGGCTCCATGCAAGATCTCACCTCGTGGAGTTGCAATGATCATGAGAACGGTGAGGAATCATCCCAGAACTACACGGGAGGATCTTGTCAATGATCTCAAGGCAGCTGGGACCATAGTCACCAAGAAGACAATTGGTAACACACTACGCCGTAAAGGACTAAAATCCTGCAGTGCCCACAAGGTCCCCCTGCTCAAGAAAGCACATATACATGCCCGTCTGAAGTTTGCCAATGAACATCTGAATGATTCAGAGGACAACTGGGTGAAAGTGTTGTGGTCAGATGAGACCAAAATGGAGCTCTTTGGCATAACTTGCTTGTAACAGATGACATTCATATTCTGACTATCTCTGAAACTCACTTAGATAATACCTTTGACGATACACAGGTAGCAATACATGGTTAAAACATCTACCGAAAATACAGAAATGCCAAAGGGGTCGGTGTTGCGGTCTAAAATCAGAACCACATTCCTGTAAAGCTTAGAGAGGATCTAATGTTAAATACTGTTGAAGTAATATGGCTAAAGGTTCATCTGCCTCACCTAAAGCCCATTCTGGTGGGAAGCTGCTATAGACCACCAAGTGCTAACAGTCAGTATCTGGATAATACGTGTGAAATGCTTGATATGTATGTGATATCAACAGAGAAGTATACTTTATGGGTGATTTAAATATTGACTGGTTATCATCAAGCTGTCCACTCAGGAAAAAACGTCAAACTGTAACCAGTGCCTGCAACCTGGATCCGGTTGCCAGTCCCACCTACCAGGGTAGTTACAAACAGTACAGGAATTAAATCATCAACATGTATTGATCACATCTTTACTAACGCTGAAGATATTTGCTTTAAAGCAGTATCCAAATCCATAGGATGTAGTGATCACAATATAATAGCCATATCTAGGAAAACCAAAGTTACAAATGCTGGGCCTAATATAGTGTATAAGTGGTCATACAATACGCTTTGTAGTGATTCATATGTTGATGATGTAAAGAATATTTTCTGGTCTGTGGTGTGTAATGAGGAGCAACCAGACGCTGCACTTGACACATTTATGAAACTACTTATTCCAGTTACTAATAAGCACGCACCCATTAAGAAAATGACTGTGAAAACTGTTAAATCCCCTTGGATTGATGAGGAATTAAAAAAATGTCTGGTTGAGAGGGGTGAAGCAAAAGATATGGCAATTAAGTCTGGCAGCCAAACTGATTGGCAAACGTACTGCAAATTAAGAAATCATGTGACTAACTAAATAAAAATAAAAATAAACTACACTATGAAACAAAGATAAATTATATAAAGAATGATAGTAAACAGCTTTGGGGAACCTTAAATAAAAATTTTGAAAAAAAAGCCAACTTGGCTCCTTGAATCAGATGGCTCATTCATCACAAAGCCCACTGATATTGCAAACTACTTTAATGACTTTTTCATTGGCAAGATAAGAAAACTTAGGGATGACATGCCAGCAACAAACGTTGACACTACACATCCAAGTATATCGCACCAAATGATGAAAGACAAGAATTGTACTTTTGAATTCCGTAAAGTCAGTGTGAAAGAGGTGAAAAAAATATTGTTGTCTATCAACAATGACAAGCCACCGGGGTCTGACAATCTGGATAGAAAATGACTGAGGATAATAGCAGATGATATTGCCACTCCTATTTGCCACATCTTCAATTGAAGCCTACTAGAGAGCATGTGCCCTCAGGCCTGGAGGGAAGCTAAAGTCATTCCGCTACCCAAGAATAGTAAAGCCTCCTTTACTGGCTCAAATAGCTGACCAATCAGCCTGTTACCAACCCTTAGTAAACTTCTGGAAAAATGTGTGTTTGACAAGATACAATTCCACTATTTCACAGTAAACAAATAGACAACAGAATTTCAGCAAGTTTATAGGGAAGGACAATCAACAAGCACAGCACTTACACAAATTACTGATGACATGCTACTGACTTTGAGTAAAGCCATAGTGTTTATGTATGCGAATGACTCAACACTATACACGTCAGCTACTACAGCGACTGAAATGACTGCAACGCTCAACGGGGGGTAGCCTAGTGGTTAGAGTGTTGGACAAGTAACCGAAAGGTTGCAAGATCGAATCTCCGAGCTGACAAGGTAAAACAAATCTTCTTCGTTCTGCCCTTGAACATGGCAGTTAACCCATTGTTCCTAGGCCGTCATTGAAAATAAAAATGTATTCTTAACTGACTTGCCTAGTTAAATAAAAAAAATAAAAGAGCTGCAGTTAGTTTTAGAGTGGATGGCAAGGAATAAGTTAGCCCTAAATATTTCTAAAACTCAACGCATTGTATTTGGAACAGAACACTCACTAAACCATAAACCTCAATTAAATCTTGTAATAAATAATGTGGAAATTGAGCAAGTTGAGATGACTAAACTGCTTGGAGTAACCCTAGATTGTAAACTGTCATGGTCAAAACATATTGATGCAGTAGTAGCTAAGATAGGGAGAAGTCTGTCCATAATAAAGCAATGCTCTGCCTTCTTAACAACACTATCAACAAGGCAGGTCCTACAGGCCATAGTTCTGTCGCATCTTGACTACTGTTCAGTCGTGTGGTCAGGTGCCACAAAAAAGGACTTAGGAAAATTGCCACTGGCTCAGAACAGGGCAGCACGGCTGGCCCTTGGATGTACACAGAGAGCTAATATTAATAATATGCATGTCAATCTCTCTTGGGTGAAAGTGGAGGAGAGATTGACTTCATCACTACTTTTATTTATGAGAGGTATTGACATGTTGAATGCACCGAGCTGTCTGTCTAAACTACTGGCACATAGCTTGGACACCCATGCATACCCCACAAGACATGCCACAAGAGGTCTCTTCACAGTCCCCAAGTCCAGAACAGACTATGGGAGGCACACAGTACTACATAGAGCCATGGCTACATGGAACTCCATTCCACATCAGCTAATGGGGATCCATAATAAATACAAATACAAATACAGGAAAGGAAGACCCAGAGTTACCTCTGCTGCAGAGGATAAGTTCATTAGAGTTACGAGCCTCAGAAATTGCAGACCAAATAAATGCTTCACAGAGTTCAAGGTAACAGACATATCTCAACATCAACTATTCAGAGGAGACTGTGTGAATCAAGCCTTCATGGTTGAATTTCTGCAAAGAAAACACTACTAAAAGACACCAATAAGAAGAAGAGACTTGCTTGGGTCAAGAAACACAAGCAATGGACATTAGACTGGTGGAAATCTGTACTTTGGTCTGATAAATACAATGTAG
The DNA here is from genome assembly GCA_003317085.1 of Hucho hucho. Lineage (NCBI taxonomy): Eukaryota > Metazoa > Chordata > Actinopteri > Salmoniformes > Salmonidae > Hucho > Hucho hucho. Next base: position 6,594 of record QNTS01001951.1, read on the forward strand.
AATAATAGTAAACATAAAGAAAAAATCTTGAATGATTAGGTGTGTCCAAACTTTTGACTGGTACTGTATATATATATATATTTTTTTGTTATTGTTGTTGTTCAGTATAGAACCTAAAGGGGTTAATCGGTTGTCCCCATAGGATTACATTTTGAAAAACCCTTTTTGGTTCCAGGTAGAACCCTCTTTGGTTCAGGTAGAACCCTTTTGGTTCCAAGTAGAACCCTTTTGGGTTCCATATAGAACCCTTTCCACAGAGGGTTTTATATGGAACTCAAAAGGGTTATCCTATAGGAACAGCCAAAGAACCCTTTTGGAACCCATTTTTCTGTGTAGGAATCAGTCAATTGGTTATAACGTCATTCCCCATGCCTTTCTCAACCACGGCCTAACCTTGGAGATCTGCACTCATTAGGCATAATGTCTGTAGAGACATTTTATCTGCAGGCTAATGTTTACTGAGGGATATGAAACTAAACCTATTTGAGTTTGAATAAAGCAGTGTGCTTTCTAGTAAAGGGATAGTTTGATGGTTTCCTGCAGTTGGGGTTTGGTTTGATTGCATCCGGACCACAGTAACTCTAGATTGCCTGTCTGGCTGAGCTCACACACACCACACACACACACACAGTGTGTGTGTGTGTGTGTGTGTGTGTGTGTGTGTGTGTGTGTGTGTGTGTGTGTGTGTGTGTGTGTGTGCCCATCCCGGTCTCTGCATGCCCCAGATTCAGAGGGCGTGCTGCTAGCTGGCCCCAGCGAAGGTGGGAGATGGAGACTGAGAGGAGATTGGAACCAGATGAATGCTGTGCTTACAGGCTAAAGCCCCATCCGTCCACACACTGGGCTTCTATTCCACATCTCTATCACCTCCAATCCCAGATTAAAACAATGTAGGGAGACACCATGCCAAACACTAGGCTAGAATAGGGTGTGTGTGTGTGTGTGTGTGTGTGTGTGTGTGTGTGTGCGTGTGCGCGTGCGAGCATGTGTGTGTGCGTAAGAGAAAGAGTTAGACTAAGCCCCAGAGGGTGTGTGGAGGATTCTGCTTGCCATAATAACCCTACTTCCAAGTATGTTGTTGGTGTTTAGAATTTTCATTTTGATGTATAACGCTATAGAGACAAGCTACACCAGACACATTAGTAAATGTAGTAAGACTGCTGTATTACTGAAAGGATGAAATAAACACGCTGGCTACAATCGAGCAGAGAAACACCAAAGGGGTAAGTTGTTATTCAGACAATAACAACATGTCCACCCCAACACTATATTGGTAAACAGCTGAGGGCTAGGGAGAGTAAGACAGATGAACTAAGCTCATAAGGCATTTATATGATATATTCTTCAAGAATCAATAGCTGTATATCATTCATTTAAAGTCCATACATGGATGTACCAATCCCAGATTGCCCCTTTAAGGAGTAGTAAGTAGTAAGTGGAAGAAGAAAAATGTTGAAATAAACTTGAACTCAAAGTCTGGAGAAAAAAAAATCCTTAATGCGTGGGCTGTTATGATATCAAACTTGTAGATCGTCCGAGACCTCTCTCCTTGTCTCTCAAAGACATGCAGACAAGCACTCACCACACGCACATGCACACAAACTCCCTCTCTTTCTCTCTCACTCTCTCATGATTAAAATGCATACCTGATCCTCCTTCATTATGATTTGGCTACATACCTCATAGATGGGCACTCAGGGCATTCTTGGTACTTGAAACGTAATCAATGCACAACCCCTTTTAGCTATGAGAACCCTTGAGTACCAAATAAATGGATTGCTTTCGGCACGAAGTGTAAAATCTAATTTCTGCTGCTCCGTCTAATTGTTCCACTTAACTAAAGAGAGGATTGTGTACAACGCCAAAGACGGATGTACCGTGACGTTCTGCTGTCTTTAAGATAAGTGAAGAAGTGAACGCTGGGCTGCTAGCCTGTTGCATTCCTCTGGTTTTGCTGACTCAGAGGCTTTGTCTTAAAATGAATGACTGAGGCCTGTGGCGTTGCGGTGCTGTGTTACTGTGGTGCTGTGGTACTGTGGCCTGTATAGCTGTGGTTCTGTGGTACTGTGGTGCTGTGTTACTGTGGTGCTATGGTACTGTGGTGCTGTGGTACTGTGGTGCTATGGTACTGTGGTGCTGTGGTACAGTGGTGCTGTGGTACTGTGGTGCTGTGGAACTGTGGCCTGTGTAGCTGTGGTGCTGTACAACCTGAGTGTGTATGGGGTCTTAGAGTGTGAATAATCATGAGGATATTTGAATGTCAATGAGGTTCAAGTCTCGAGACTGAGACGGCTATTTCAAAATGTTGATTTTGTGGTCAATTAACAATTTGTTTTGTGGACTTTGATTAGTGCTGGTGGTTATGTTTTTGCTAGAAGATCCACTTGCGGCCAAGTGTAAGCCTCCTGTCAGGCATAACCAGGTTTTTGGTTCAAATGTCCTGGTGCTGGATAAAGTTAATGATGCCATTGACCTTAACAAGGGCCCCAGGACCTGTGGAAGCCAAGTAGCCCCATAACATCAAAGATCCACTACTATATATTACAGTAGGTACGAGGTACTTTTCTGCATATGCTTCTGTGCCTGCATATGCTTCTGTGCCTCTATTTTCATGTCATTTGACCATAGCACCGGCTCCAATCCAAGTGCCAATGCTGTTAATAAAACTCCAGGCGGTGCTATGGTCAGATGACATGTGTGTGTGTGTCCACATCAGCAGACACATCTACATTCCTCCTTCTCAGCCCAGCACTACTGGGGCTGTGTCCCAAATGGCACCCTTTTCCTTTTCCTAAACTGCACTACAAACATAGTGCCCTTTGCAGGGAATGGGGTGCCATTTGGGATGCAGGCAGAGACCCACTGAGGCACCTGAGAAAAATTAGCCGTGCAACTTGGTGGCGTTCAGGCCACTCTGGGGACAAGGAAATTAGACTTTCTCTTCAGCTGGAAAAACAGGACTATTCCACGACTCTGAGATCCATCATCTAGACCTGAGGGGCCGGGACAGGAGGGGGAGAAGGGGAAAGACCCTCAGGGACCAACTCTATACTGCAAATGCTCATTTTAGGGTTGTGTCCACACACATTCATATACAGTGCCTTCAGAAAGCATTGACACCCCTTGACTTTCCCCACATTTTGTTGTGTTACAGCCTGAATTTTAAGAATTTAAAGATTCAATTAATTTTTTGTCTCTGACCTACATACAATACTGTCTTTTTACAAGCTAGGGCCATCTACTTTAGGTGCTGTCTATCTTCCCAGTAGCCTACTTGCAGTTGATTGTTGACACATCCACCAGGATTAAGGGGCAGGGCAATTTGTGACAGTTGTTTTCATAATCAGTGGCTGTATTGGAAGGGGAGTGTTTTTTCTTCTCCTACACAATCAGCAATTAGTACCAGGAGGTGTGCTCTTCACCTTTGCAAGGCAATTAGCAATTAGTATTAGTACTTCAGTCTCTCGTTTTCTCAGTGGCAACTGTAAGTGGTGGTCTTGTCGCAAAACTAAGACCGTCACCAAAACAAAGACGGTTCTGCCGAGTTGTTCTGCAGTTATTCGAAGAAGGTTCCACACCACTCTCTCACTTGAGTATCTTACCTAGTTATTTTTAGATTATCCCATTTTGCTCTTTTGTACACTGAACAAAAATATATTTGCAACATGTAAAGTGTTGGCCCAATGTTTCATGAGCTGAAATAAAATATCCTAGAAATGTTCCATACACACAAAAAATATTGTTAATTTCACATTCTGTGCTCAAATTTGTCTACACCCCTGTTAGTGAGTATTTCTTATTTGCCAAGATAATCCATCCACCTGACAAGTGTGGCATATCAAGAAGCTGATTAAACAGCATGATCATTACACAGGTGCACCTTGTGCTGAGGACAACAAAAGTCCACTAAAATGTGCAGTTTTATCACACAACACAATGCCACAGATGTCTCAAGTTTTGAGGGAGCGTGCAATTGGCATGCTGACAGCAGGAATGTCCACCAGAGCTGTTGCCAGAGAATTTAATGTTAATTTCTTACCATAACTGCCTCCAATGTCGTTTTAAATAATTTGGGAGGCCAACAGGCCAGCCCAGGACCTCCACATCCGGCTTCTTCACCTGCGGCATCGTCTGAGACCAGCCACCCGGACAGCTGATGAAATTGTGGGTTTGCACAACCGAAGAATGTCATCACAAACTGTCAGAAACTGTCTCAGGGAAGTTCATCTGCATGCTCGTCGTTCTCACCAGGGTCTTGACCTGACTCCAGTTTGGTGTCGTAATAGACTTCAGTGGGCAAATGCTCACCTTGGTACACTGGAGAAGTTAGCTTTTTTTCACAGATAAATCCCGGTTTCAACTGTATCGGGCAGATGGCAGACAGTGTGTATGGCGTCGTGTGGGAGAGAAGTTTGCTGACGTCAACGATGTGAACCAAGCGGCCCATGGTGTGGGTGGGGTTAGGGTATGGGCAGACATAAGCTACGGACAACTAACACAATTGCATTTTATCAATGACAATTTGAATGCACAGAGATACCGTGACGAGATCCTGACGCACATTGTCGTGCCCTTCATCTGATGCCATCACCTCATGTTTCAGCATGATAATGGACGGCCCAAGCATCTGTACACTATTCCTGGAAGCTGAAATTGTCCCATACTCACCAGACATGTCACCCATTGAGCATGTATGAGATGCTCTGGATCAACGTGTACGACAACGTGTTCCAGTTCCCGCCAATATCCAGCAACTTCGCATAGCCATTGAATAGGAGTGGGCCAACATTCCCTAGGCCACAATCAACAGCCTGATCTACTCTATGTGAAGGAGATGTTGCGCTGCATGAGCAAATGGTGGTCACACCAAATATTTTCTGATCCCTTTTTTTTTTAAAGGTATCTGTGACCAACAATGCATATCTGTATTCTCAGTGATATGACATCCATAGATTAGGGCCTCCTGAATTTATTTCAATTGACTGATTTCCTTATATTAACTGTAACTCAATTACAGCCTGAATTCAAAATGGATTAGAGTTGTTTTTTTCTCAACCATCTACACACAATACCCCATTATGACAAAGTGAAAACATGTTTTTAAATTGTTTAGAAAATTTATTGAAATGAAATATCAAATGTATCTAGTATTTACACCCTACTTTGTAGAAGCACCTTTGGTGGTGAATACAGCTGTGAGTCTTTTGGGGTAAGTCTCTAACAGCTTTGCTGTCACGTCCAGGCCTGAGAAGACAGGCTGGAGTGTTTAGTTTTGTTTTTGGTGTAGGGTTTTTCTGTTCTAGGTTATATATTTCTATGTTGGGGTAATGGTTCCCAATTAGAGGCAGCTGAGTGTCGTTGTCTCTAATTGGGAACCATATATATGTTTGGGGTTTTTCTATAGTATTTTGTGGGTTATTGTTTGTACATAGCTTGTGTTCAGTTGTGTTCAATGTCACGATCTTCGTTTTCATTTAGTTATTTTTGCCCAGTTACGTTCGTAATAAATATGTATACTGGAAGCATCGCTGCGTCTTGGTCCGTCACTCAAGGAGATCGTGACAGAATAACCCACCACAAAAGGACCAAGCAGCGATGTTTAACCTCTCAGGGATCACTGCACAACTTGACCGTTTTGGAGAGCCTGGCGTGCCCAAAGTAAAATGCCTCCCATTCAGGCCCAGAAAATAGGATATGCACATATTTGGTACCATTGGATAGGAAACACTCTGAATTTTGTAAAACTGTTAACCATTTGTCTGTGAGTAAAACAGAACGGATATGGCAGGCAAAACCCCTCCCTCATGAAAATGCCGATAAAAGGGCATATGAATGCAGTACCTATCGCTTCCTCTGGATGTCCTTAGTCTCTAGAAAGTGTTTTGATGCTGTTCAGATGAATTAGAACAGAGAAGAAGAGGGAATCAGGAAGTGCCTCCTTGAAACTCTATAGTAGTGGGCGCGCGCTCTCGCCAAGCACGCACTGTGTTTCCCTCCGTCTGTAGAGCTCAGTTTATATTCCGGTTGATTTATTATAGTAAATATACGTAAAAGTGTTCCTAAGGATACATTTAAAATGATGTTTGATTGTTCTTGGACAAGTTTATAGGTATAAGTTGAACGAGTTCTAGTCACGTTTCAATGGAGGTGTGGACGCTGTAGTTTCTGATTATAACGCGCGAACCAAATGGAGATTTATGGATAAAATACATGACTTTTTCTAACAAAAGAACCATGGATTGTCTTNCGAGGTCCCCAGTACACCTTCTGGGACCGAGATATCCTGCACCGGTTCTGCGTGTGGGGTCTCCGGTTCGCATCCACAGCCCAGTGCGTGACATTCCAGCTCCCATCATCCATGAGGCAAGGGTGAGTGAACAGCCGGGGAGAGAAGTACCGGCTCCACGCACCAGGTCCCCTGTACGCTTAGAGAGCCCAGTACATCCAGTCCCTGCTCCGCGCACCAGGCCCCCTGTGCGCTTAGAGAGTCCAGCACGTCCTGTCCCTGCTCCACGCTCCAGGATCCCTGTGCCCGTCATGGACCCAGCACGTCCTGTCCCTGCTCCACGCTTCAGGATCCCTGTGCCCGTCGTGGACCCAGCACGTCCTGTCCCTGTTCCACGCTCCAGGATCCCTGTGCCCGTCGTGGACTCAGCACGTCCTGTCCCTGTTCCATGCTCCAGGATTCCTGTGCCCGTCGTGGACTCAGCCCGTCCTGTTCCTGCTCCCCGCACCAGAGTGCCAGTGCGCTTAGTGAGCCCAGTACGGCCGGTTCCTGCTCCCCGCACCAGAGTGCCAGTGCGCGTAATGAGCCCAGTACGGCCGGTTCCTGCTCCCCGCACCAGAAGGCCCGTGCGTGTCCCCTGTCCGGGACCTCCAGAGAAGGTCCCCTGTCCGGGACCTCCAGAGAAGGTCCCCTGTCCGGGACCTCCAGAGAGGGTCCCCTGTCCGGGACCTCCAGAGAGGGTCCCCAGTCCGGAGCCGCCAGAGAGGGTCCCCAGTCCGGAGCCGCCAGAGAGGGTCCCCAGTCCGGCCAATAGCCCAGGGCCTCCGGTGCGGGACATCGAGCCAGCACGGCCGGCACCGGAGCCGCCACCTGGGACAGGAAGGCCCACCCGAAGACCCCCGCGCCTTTGGGGGGGGGGGGTACTGTCACGTCCAGGCCTGAGAAGACAGGCTGGAGTGTTTAGTTTTGTTTTTGGTGTAGGGTTTTTCTGTTCTAGGTTATATATTTCTATGTTGGGGTAATGGTTCCCAATTAGAGGCAGCTGAGTGTCGTTGTCTCTAATTGGGAACCATATATATGTTTGGGGTTTTTCTATAGTATTTTGTGGGTAATTGTTTGTACATAGCTTGTGTTCAGTTGTGTTCAACTTCACGATCTTCGTTTTCATTTTGTTATTTTTGCCCAGTTACGTTCGTAATAAATATGTATACTGGAAGCATCGCTGCGTCTTGGTCCGTCACTCAAGGAGATCGTGACATTTGGATTGTACAATATTTGCATATTATTCTTAAAAACATTATTCAAGCTCTGTTAAGTTGATTATGGCTAGACAGCCATTTTCAAGTATTGCCATAGATTTTCAAGTTGATTTAAGTCAAAACTGTAACTCAGCCACTCAAGAACATTCAATGTCGTCTTGGTAAGCAACTCCAGTGTAGATTTGCCCTTGTGTTTTAGGTTATTGTCCTGCTGAAAGGTGAATTTGTCTCCCAGTGTCTGTTGGAAAGCAGACTGAACCAGGTTTTCCTCTAGGATTTTGCTTGTGCTTACATCCATATTCTGTTTATTATCAACAACAAAAATATGAAGAGTGGTACTCAGTGATGTGTTGTGTTGGATTTGCCCCAAACATAAAGTTTTGCATTCAGGACAAAAAGTACATTTCTTTGCCACATTTTTTGCAGTATTACTTAAGTGCCTTATTGCAAACAAGGATTCATGTTTTGGAATACTTTTTTCTGTCTCAGGCTTCCTTCTTTTCACTTTGTCATTTAGTTGTGGAGTAATCACAACCACTAAACTCTAACTGTTTTAATATCACCATTGGCCTAGTGGTAAAATCCATGAGCAGTTTCTTTCCTCTCCAGCAACTGAGTTAGAAAGGACGTCTGTATCTTTGTAGTGGATGGGTGTATTGACCCATCCAGGGTCTGCTTTTTTAAGTTTTTAAAAATCTATCTACCAATTGGTGCCTATCTTTGCAAGGCATTGAAAAACCTCCTTGGTCTTTGTGGTTGAATCTGTGCTTGAAATTCACTACTACATTGAGGGACCTTACAGATACTTGTATGTGTGGGGTACAGAGATGAGGTAGTCATTAACAATCATGTTAAACACTATTATTGAACACGGAATGAGTCCAACTTGTTATGCGATTTGTTAAGCACATTTTTACTCCTGAACTTATTTAGGCTTGCCATAACAAAAGAGTTGAATACTTACTGACTGAAGACATTTCAGCTCTAATATTGTCAACAAAAAAATCTAATTTGACATTATGGGGTATTGTGGGTTGATCAGTGACACAAAATCTAAATTTTATACATTTTTAATACAGGCTGTAACACCAAAATGTGGAAAAAGTGAAGGGGTGTGAAAAGATTCTGAAGACACTGTAGATCACATCAAAGAACATTGCTACTCCAGCTGCTCTCTCTTCATCTGACTACGTTTCCTCTCATAGTCAGAAAGCATCTGGTATTTTCGGTGGGCTACTCATTTCTCCTAAGTGGAGATTTTCTATTTTTCCCTATCGCACCTGTCCAACTTCCTCATCGACCTCATCTTTACTAGAGGCTTCTCGCCTACTAATCTCACTGCAACCCCCCTCCAGGTCTCTGATCACTACTTTGTTTCCTTTTCTGTCTCCCTTTCCTCCAACCCTAGCCACTCAGCCCCTACCCAGAACGTCATGCACCGTCAAAATTTTCTCTCTCTCTCTCCCACTACTCTTTTCTCTTCTATCCTATCAACTATCCCGTCTGCTAAATCCTTATCCTGCCTGTCTGCTGATTCTGCCTCTTCGACCCTAATCTCCCCGTTTTCCGCATCCTATGACTCGCACTGTCCCCTTTCCTCCCAGCCGTCTCGCCCTCCCCTCCTGCTCCGTGGCTGAGTTACTCATTGCAAGCTTACAGAACAGGGCTGCGGGTAGCTAAGTGAAAATGGAGGAAAACTACAATCCAGAGGACCCATCATCCTTTCACTCCTTCCTCTCTATCTTCTCTTCCTCTGTATCTGCTGCTAACCCCTCTGCATCTAACCCTAGGAAACTATTTTCCATCTTCTCCTCCCTCCTTAATCCTCCATCCCCTCCCTCCCCCTTCTCTGTGGATGACTTTGTCAACCACTTTGAAAAGAAGGTTGACAACATCCACTCCTCATTCACTCAGCCTATTGAGTCCACTGGTCCCACTCACTCAGAACTACTCTACGTCTTGACCTATCTCTTTCTCTTTTTTTTTTTACACTCAACTACATTTCTCCTTCCCCCTTTCTTTCACCCAGATGGCGACACGCATCTCTGCGTGCCTGACATATATTTCAGCTTGGATGTCGGCCCACCACCTCAAGCTCAACCTCGACAAGACGGAGCTGCTCTTCCTCCCGAGGAAGGCCTGCCTGCTCAAAGACCTCTCCATCACGGTTGACAACTCTACGCTGTCTCCTTCTCAGAGTGCAAAGAACCTTGGTGTGACCCTAGACAACACCCTGTCGTTCTCTGCAAATATCGAAGCAGTGACTCACTCCTGCAGGCTCATGCTTGACAAATTTCGTAGAGTATGACCCTACCTCACGTAGGAAGCGCCACAGGTCCTAATCCAGGCACTTGTCATTTCCTGTCTGGACTACTGTAACTCGCTGTCGGCTGGACTCTCCACTTTTGCCATCAAACCCCTGCAACTTATTCAGAACGCTGCAGCCCGCCTGGTGTTCAACCTGCTCCTCCGCACAGTCCATCGGCTTCCAGTCGAAGCTCGCATCCAGTACAAGACCATGGTACTTGCCTACGGAGCAGCAAGAGGAACTGCCCCACCCTACCTTAACGTTATGCTCAAACCCTACACCTCAACCCGAGCACTCCGTTCTGCAACCTCTGGTCTCTTGGCCCTCCCACCCCTACGGGAGGGCAGCTCCCACTCAGCCCAGTCCAAGCACTTCTCTGTCCTGGCACCCCAATGGTAGAACCATTCCGAAAAAATCTGAAACCCTACCTCTTCAAAGAGTATCTTAAATAATCCCAAAGCAAGTTTTTCAGGATAAAAAATAAATGGAATGTAGCTAAGCACAGGCAAAATCATAGATGAAAACCTGGTTCAGTCTGCTTTCCACCAGACACAGCAAGACAATTACCTAAAACAAAATGCCAAATCTACTCTGGAGTTTATCAAGAAGACAGTGAATGTTCCTGAGTGGCCGAGTTAGTGTTGACTTAAAAAAACATGAAAATCTATGGCAAGACCTGAAAATTGTTGTATAGCAATGATCAACAACCAATTGGACAGAGCTTGAAGAATTTTGAAAAGAATAATGGACGTTGCACAATCCAGGTGTGGAAAGGTCTTAGAGACTTACCCAGAAAGACTCACAGATGTAATCGCTGCCAAAAGATGCTTCTACAAAGTATTGACTCAGGTGTGTGAATAACTATGTAAATTAGATATTTCCCAAAGATTCCTAACTTTTCTAAAAACATGTTTTCACTTTCACTTGTCATTATGGGCTATTGTGTGTAGATGGGTGAGAAAATACATCCATTTAACCCATTTTGAATTCAGGCTACAAAACAACAAAATGTAGAATAAGTCAAGGGGTAGGAATACTTTCTGATGGCACTGTACATGTACACACACACAATACTCCAACGCGCACACACACACACACACACTTCTATGCATCCATACACTACATAAATATTCACACACACAGACATCAACAACCTCCCCCCCATTCTTTCTCTCCTGCAGCCACTCTGCGCGCACACACACACACACACACACAACAACACACTAACACCAGGGCTGTGAGAACATCGCCNTTCTTAGGGATCACTGCACAACTTGACCGTTTTGGAGAGCCTGGCGTGCCCAAAGTAAAATGCCTCCCATTCAGGCCCAGAAAATAGGATATGCACATATTTGGTACCATTGGATAGGAAACACTCTGAATTTTGTAAAACTGTTAACCATTTGTCTGTGAGTAAAACAGAACGGATATGGCAGGCAAAACCCCGAGGAATTTCTGTCCTGGAGAAAGTGGTTTTCACAGAGTGCCTCATTTGGAACCCCTCCCTCATGAAAATGCCCATAAAAGGGCATATGAATGCAGTACCTATCGCTTCCTCTGGATGTCCTTTGTCTCTAGAAAGTGGTTTCATGCTGTTCAGATGAGTTAGAACAGAGAAGAAGAGAGAATCAGGAAGTGCCTCTTTGGAACTCTGTAGGACTGGGCACGCGCTCTCGCCAAGCGCGCACTGTGTTTCCCTCGGTCTGTAGAGCTCAGTTTATATTCCGGTTGATTTATTATAGTAAATATACGTAAAAGTGTTCCTAAGGATACATTTAAAATGATGTTTGATTGTTCTTGGACAAGTTTATAGGTATAAGATGAACGAGTTCGCGCCACGTTTCAATGGACTAGTGGAGGCTGTCGTTTCTGACTATGACGCGCGAACCAAATGGAGATTTATGGATATAATACATGACTTTTTCTAACAAAAGAACCATGGATTGTCTTCGTTGGACACTTAGGATGACCTCAGCAGAAGTTCTTCAACAGGTAATTGATTTGTTTTTGCTGTGAAATGTGTTATGTGTGTGCCACGCTGGCTAATGAATTCATGGCTATGAGAAAGTATGTGAGGTGATGCCCTCAAACAATCAAATGTAGTGCTTTCGCCGTAAAGCCTTTTTGAAATCTGACAACGCTGTGATATTGCCAAGAAACAGAGCTTTTGATGAGTATGAAACACTTGTATATTGGTGGATTTTTAATAATTCAACTTTGGGATTTTGAATTTGGCGCTTTACATTTTACCTGGTGGTGTCGGGAGTGGGTCGCTAGCGCCCCAATGATCCCTGAGAGGTTATATAAAGCAGGCAGACAGGCATCAAGGCATTCAGTTACTGTTCGATTAAACGTTAGAATGGTCATAACGAGTGACCTAAGCGATTTTGAGCGTGATATGATCATCGGTGCCAGGTGCGCCGGATCCAGTATTTCAGAAACGTCCGGCCTCCTGGGCTTTTCACGCACGACAGTGTCTAGGGTTTACCGAGAATGGTGAGACAAACAAAAATCATCCAGTCAGCGGCAGTCCTGTGGGCGAAAACAGCTCGTTGATGAGAGAGGTTGAAGGAGAATGGAGAGAATCGTGCAAGCTAACAGGCGGGCCACAAACAGACAAATAACAGCGCAGTACAACAATGGTCATGGATTGGCTATTGCAGTAGACGACCACACCGAGTTCCACTACTATCAGCTAAAAACAAGTAGAAGAAATGGGCACACGATCACCAACACTGGACAACTGAGGAGTGGAAAAACATTGCCTGGGACATGACAGCGAGCTCAGTTTACTTGAGTGGCCTGGTCAGTCCCCAGACCTCAACCCAATAGAGCGTCTTTAGTATGTGATGGAAGGGGATGTTCGCAGCATGAATGCATCGCCGTCCAATCTGCAGCAACTGCGTGATGCCATCGTGTCAGCATGGACCAACATCCCTGTGGAACGTTTCTGACACCTTGTAGAATCCCCCGAAGAAGTTAGGCTGTTCTGGAGGCAAAGGAGGGTCCAACCCGGTACTAGATGGGGGTACCTAATAAACTGACCAGTGAGTGTACATGCACACTGACACGTGCACACAAACCGTTTCCAAAAGTTTTCAACTATAATCACCCTGAAAACATATTTAACTAATGCAGAATTCCAGAACAGTCCATCCCAAAACCACCAGTCCAGAAAAAAATTGCCATTTACAGCTACAATAGTCATTTACAACATTAACAATGTCTACACTGTATTTCTGATCAATTTGATGTTTTAATGGACAAAACATTTGCTTTTCTTTCAAAAACAAGGACATTTCTAAGTAACCCCAAACTTTTGAACGGTAGTGTATATATTCTACTACAATGGACAATACAGTACTTAAATTGATTGTATGTATTTATTGTTCTATTTATTTACATTACATTTGTGCTGATGGTGTAGGCTACCACTCATATCCATGTGTCTGTGGCAGAAAGTAGTCAACAACAACAGAGAGGCTTGCATGTGTGGTTCAAATGTTCAAAAGTTCAAAGGTCATTACGAGTTCGATAACCTATTGCCCTCAGGTCATTGGCCATGTGTCAGGGAACATGACGCTGGAGAGACGAAGCAGGTACGGGGAGTAAACATTTAATAAATAACGGACAAGACAGAAACAGCGTCAGCAAAAGAATACAGACAAAACAAATCTAATGCAGCAGCGGGGAACAGAGCTGGGGAACAGACAATTATAGGGGAGGAAATTAACAGGTGATAAGTAAGTCCAGGTGAGTCCGATTACGCTGATGCGAGTGATGAGGGAAGGCAGGTGTGAGCGATGACGGCAGGAACGTGTGATGCAGGGTAATCTGGCGCCCTCAAGCGCCAGGGGAAGGGAAGAGCGGGAGCAGACGTGACAGTACCCCTCCCTCTTGGGACGCCACCCGGCGTCCCACCTGGGCGAACCGGCCGAGACTTGGGCGCCGGGCAAGCTGGTTTGGGCGTGGAAGCCTGACGAACCAGCAGGAGCGTGGGAGCCTGGCGAGCCGGCTCAGGCATGGGAGCCTGACGATCCGGCTGAGGCAAGACGCCTGTCGATCCCGCTGCAGAGGCTGGGCGAACAGAAACTGACGATCCGGCTGAGGTCCGAAGTGGGATGGGCGCCATCCGAGCCAACCGGGGCAAGGAAACCTCTCGAAGCCAGCTAGAGCATGGAAGGCCGACGAGCTGGCCAGGCACCCCCGGTTCCATCGGCGGCGACCCAGAGCCGATGCCACCATTCCAACCGGAACGCCAGTACTCCCCGATGCTTCGTAGGTGGCTGCTGCATTCTGTCACGGAACATGACGCTGGAGAGACGAAGCAGGTACGGGGAGTAAACATTTAATAAATAACGGACAAGACAGAAACAGCGTCAGCAAAAGAATACAGACAAAACAAATCTAATGCAGCAGCGGGGAACAGAGCTGGGGAACAGACAATTATAGGGGAGGAAATTAACAGGTGATAAGTAAGTCCAGGTGAGTCCGATAACGCTGATGCGAGTGATGAGGGAAGGCAGGTGTGAGCGATGATGGCAGGAACGTGTGATGCAGGGTAATCTGGCGCCCTCAAGCGCCAGGGGAAGGGAAGAGCGGGAGCAGACGTGACAGTACCCCTCCCTCTTGGGACGCCACCCGGCGTCCCACCTGGGCGAACCGGCCGAGACTTGGGCGCCGGGCAAGCTGGTTTGGGCGTGGAAGCCCGACGAACCAGCAGGAGCGTGGGAGCCTGGCGAGCCGGCTCAGGCATGGGAGCCTGACGATCCGGCTGAGGCAAGACGCCTGTCGATCCCGCTGCAGAGGCTGGGCGAACAGAAACTGACGATCCGGCTGAGGTCCGAAGTGGGATGGGCGCCATCCGAGCCAACCGGGGCAAGGAAACCTCTCGAAGCCAGCTAGAGCATGGAAGCCCGACGAGCTGGCCAGGCACCCCCGGTTCCATCGGCGGCGACCCAGAGCCGATGCCACCATTCCAACCGGAACGCCAGTACTCCCCGATGCTTCGTAGGTGGCTGCTGCATTCTGTCACGGAACATGACGCTGGAGAGACGAAGCAGGTACGGGGAGTAAACATTTAATAAATAACGGACAAGACAGAAACAGCGTCAGCAAAAGAATACAGACAAAACAAATCTAATGCAGCAGCCGGGAACAGAGCTGGGGAACAGACAATTATAGGGGAGGAAATTAACAGGTGATAAGTAAGTCCAGGTGAGTCCGATAACGCTGATGCGAGTGATGAGGGAAGGCAGGTGTGAGCGATGACTGCAGGAACGTGTGATGCAGGGTAATCTGGCGCCCTCAAGCGCCAGGGGAAGGGAAGAGCGGGAGCAGACGTGACACCATGTCCTTCCACTCTTTGTTATTATGAACAAAACATCATAATGTCGCTACCGTTATACTTCTATATGTCATTACTGTTATACCCTTATATAAAATGTCAAGCGCTATACGGTGACAAAGACACAATGTCCCCCTCACATTGTTATCTGGTCTTGAACTGACTCAGTGCTGGCATGTTATTTTAATTGGACACAGTGAATGGGAGTGTCATTTCTGAATGACAGTGGCAGGAACCACTATGGCAGAAGAGGCTTGAGACAACACAGACACCGAAAATTAATAAAAAGTTGATGTCTTCAAAGGATTCTGACAACCGCTCAATAAAAAGGGTGAGAGAAAAGTCAGCAAACAGCCCATCAGTATAGGGAAAAGCAAAAAGGAGAAGAGTAAGGAAAAAGAAAAGAACAAAACAAAAGCAGGTATTGTCTTCCTGAAAGAGAACCTTGCTCATTGTGCTACATTAAAGAAAAGAACGAAACAAAAGCAGGTATTGTCTTCCTGACAAAGAAGCTTGTGCTACATTTTTGTATGGCAACACAATTTAGTCACATATTTAGTGTTTCATTACTATGACAAAACTAAATTGTTTCAAGTTCAAGTTCACTACTTAAATGACAGAAAAGTATCTTGCTTGCTCATTGGGCTTAATTCCAAGCAAAGTCCATATTCTGACCAGATTCTGACCAGATCTGACTACATTGGGGAGATGGTGATTCATTGTCCAAAAATCCCAAACCATCAGAAACACTTTTAGAAGTCACGGCAACTGTGTGTGTGTAAGTCTGCCTGTGTGCGCTAGTGTGTGACAGACCACATTCCAATGAAGTGTGTGAGGTCAGTGTTTAGATTATAGCAAGACCAGAGTCTGAGGGAGATGTCTCGAAGTGGCACCATAGCAACAAAAAAAGTAAAATAGTATGAAAATGTATCCACTCACTTCTGTACATTGCTTTGGATAAGAGCTTCTGCTAAATGACTAAAATGTAAATGTAACCTTGGCTTTATGGAGACCCTCTTCCCCACGCTACACAATCAATCCCCTTATCTCTTCTCCTTTACTCTACCCCTCCTCTCCTTATCTTCCTCTCCTGTGCTCTACTCTTCCCTTCTCTCAGGTTCTCCCCTCTCTCCTCTCTTCTCCTCTCTGTTCTTCTCTCTTTTCCTTTTCTTGCCCTCCATTCAGTTCTTCTTATCATGTCACCTGTAGACTTATGGAGGTATGATGAGGGCCATCTGTTAAACCAGTGTTCCTCAACACATTCTGTACCAGGTACAGGTGAGCTATGGTCTTCTTTAGGGACTCGATGGATTAAAAATAGCACTCAAGGACTGACTGAATCTTTTAGCTATGATTTGATGGACCACTTCTGAGCAACTGACATGGACTTAAGAAACACAGTGTTTTCATTTTCTTTAGCAGTCAGAAATGGGTGGATGGAAACTATTGTCCTTCAAGAGGATAGTTTTACTATCTGATACCATACTGTACTAACTATGAACTGTACTAATCACTGTATAGCAAGGGAGTCAATATTCTACTAAAATATCATTTGAATGCCAATGTATTCATGAGAGCATAGTAAGTAATCAACACAAGAACGTAACAAAGTTTTTTCCTCAGAGCTCTCAGTGTACCTTGACTTGAAAAATGTACTTTGCAAGAAATTACTGAAACACATAGCTGCATAGATTTACATTTAAAAATCAAGGTCAGAATATTTATTCTTAAAACAGCTCAGGTTATGTATCTATTTCTTGCCAAGCAACATTTTAGCATACGACCTCTGAAATCACAAACAACAGCCAGCATTTCAACTCTTGGGCCGATCGTGACACTGATTTTAAGTCGCAGGCAGGGCTACGTCATCACACGAGCGTGAGTTCGACTCACCCCAGCAACCTTAATTTTATTCTTTCAATTCTGTCTTCATCACATAAGCAAACGTTCTGGATTCCTTAGGACTCCTTGTGTCTCAAGGCCATAGATGGGTTAGCTGACAAAGTCACGAAAATGATGTGCGCGATCCAATAGGGAAAAAGTCAGTGTGTTGTTGTGATTCTGGATGGCCAGATGGCAGCTTCTTGTCATTGTTGTTAGCTATGTGGGGAATCGTAGGTGGCTTGTTTCAGCTATTTTTTTTATCTAGTTCTTGATAACATGTCTTGTTTTGAGGTGTTTTGACTGATGTCATGTCTATGCTAATATGGCAAAAATTTGCTAGCTAGCTAACCAGCAAATGTAACAACGTATTTGAGAGACAACAAGTGCTCCTTGTGCAAATGAATTTATGTTTTCAATAAGCATTGGAGACGAAATATAGTTCACATGTTGTCAACAATCTAAGCCAACCCCGTCTGTTTTGCCCCATAGTTGCGCACATGTCGGTTTTGTTGCTAAACAACCAACCCGTCTATAAAGGTTGTTATGTCTCTAAAACTCTTTCATAAAAGAAAGAGGGAAGGAAGTATGAGAACGAGGGAGGGGAGTGCTGACAGTCGAGAGATGGGCTTTGATCATGATTGATCTCTACAACGTTTAACGTTCACACAAGACACACTCCTCCGCACACACAGTCCTCCGCACACACACTCCTCTGCACACACACTCCTCTGCACACACACTCCTCCGCACACACACTCCTCCGCACACACTCCTCTGCACACACACACTCCTCCACACACACACTCCTCCACACACACACTCCTCCGCACACACACTCCTCCGCCCACACACTCCTCCGCACACACACTCCTCCGCACACATACTGCCAGGGGACACGGACGTAACTGTGTGACGCACACAGCCCTGAAAACACCCAACAAACTCACAGCATAATCCATATACTAAATCTCAAACTTTTCAAACCGTATTCAAAGAGGTTAAACTTCGAAATGCAGCTCAAGGACTTAACCATTTAACATTTCTTTGGTGACATTGCCTTCTGATTGTGTCCAATTGATCTGTTCAACTGCTGATGTGATTTGGCATGGTATCCAGCTGTAAGGCTTGTTTAGTATTCACTAGATTTAATGAGGACAACAGTGACATGTAATTCCCCTACACTGCAGATAGACTGACATCATCATCATCATCATCATCATCATCATCATCATCATCATCATCCTCATCATGTACTGAGGCTGTCTTAATGTGAACACTGTAATCATCAGCAGCTGCAGCAGCATCATCAGCCCCATTGGTATAGTGGTGGAGGTACAGTAGTCATGGTCTAGTCATGGTGCTATCATCAATGGTCACATAACCATGTTTGTTCTTGTCATGGGTCAAGATGAAGGCAACGAAGGCCACCTTATGCGTTGACTATCCACCGAAGAGTGCAGCTTGAGGGAGCTGATTTGTACCCAATCGTAAGCAAGCTTTTTTGTATAGTAAATGACATTGGATGAAAAGTAATCTCAATCAAGCTTGATAGTAAGAAATGGGTGCATAACCACTCCAAACTTAAGAGTTATTTACAGGGTGATTGACATTACCAAATTGTAGCCCAATCTTAGCTCCAGCATGATAGTGATATAAGAAGTAATTACACTACTTCCACCCAATCCCAGCTAGGCTCAGTAGCAAGGTTAGGGAGCTCACTTCTTATCCTCAGCCTCGCATGTTAGCACCATAAAAGGTGATTGACATGACTTCTACCCTATCACAGCCCAGCTTAAAGTCAAACCGAATCATAACCTCTTCCTGTACCTGTGGAGAAGAGAAGAAAACAGGACGTACCCCACAGCCTTGTTGTCGTGCCTCTGTCTGTTTCAGTCAGTATGACTAACACTAACCAATGCAGGGACGTTGGCCTGCGCCCAGGGTGCCATTTGAGATTGGCACAGTCAGTGGCATGTTCACGAGCCGAGTTTGACACGGGTTGAAAAACATGGAATGACTCTGCTTGAAGCAGGACGCTGCTTGAAGCGCACGGTGCCGCACATCTCCCAGCCACCAGGGTGGTAATAATACATCTTCACAAAGAAGATGAATAAGCGTGATTTAGAATAATGAGGTATTAGGGGATATTATGCCTCATGAGAACAGAGGGAAAATACCAAATGACTTTGCTTGGTGCTGCTTGCCTCCTAGCCTCCTTCTCCCCTTCAACCACCCAGCTCTATGAAAAACTCACCTTCTGTACTCACAACTGTACAAACGGATTACAGACTTTTCCTCACAGCAAGTTCCTTGTCAAACAAATCTGTGTGGGGCTCACTGTGCAGAATAATTGGTTGTAATAGCTTTGCTTGTTTTGAACGGCAGATACGCTATTTCGAGCTCCGACATGAGATCAAATGGACGGGAATTCAAAGGAAAACAGAGGAGCGCTTTCTCAGAACAAAGAGAACAAATTTGACACATGCCGGTCTCTTTGAGTTGGAGGTAATGGAGTGAGAAGACACTAGAAATGGGAAATCCGTATGCCGGAGAAGTGTGGAGAGCAGCACCGAGCAGGATCTAGGCCAATAGAGAATACTGTAGTCTGACCTGAAACCAACTCTCAACCTCATCGGGACCAATGAGATGACAGCAAAAAGAGATTGGGGTTCGGCACCGGAATTGGACCGGAATCGTACAACTCTGTTTGAGAGTACGGACGGATGCATTTGGGTTTGGGACCGTATAGGGACAATATTGTGTTTTGATACTGCTACTGGGACCAACCACAATATTAGGAAGTCACAATGGCAAACCTGGTCCAGAAATTTCACGATATTGGCCAGTTGTTCCCTATAGTACAGTAGCAGTGTGGAGCTTTGTTAATGACAGACAAAATGGTGGATAATTGTTGTGTGTCTAAGCCTAAACTCAGTGGAGATTCAGATTATTCATATGGGTATGATCCCCTTATTCAACCATCCAGGAAGTCATATGTTGCTGATTGTGAGGTACTTGAGTACTGACCTGACACACCGAAAAGCCTAGTTGACCCTTCACTCTTATCATCAATGATAAGCGGGGACTGTGAAGCAACACAAACATTGACATAGACACATGCGTACACACACACACACACACACGATAACATACGCACTATACAGTGGGGCAAAAAAGTATTTAGTCAGCCACCAATTGTGCAAGTTCTCCAACTTAAAAAGATGAGAGAGGCCTGTAATTTTCATCATAGGTACACTTCAACTATGACAGACGAAATGAGAAAAAGAAATCCAGAAAATCACATTGTAGGAGTTTTTATTTATTTATTTGCAAATTATGGTGGAAAATAAGTATTTGGTCAATAACAAAAGTTTATCTCAATACTTTGTTATATACCCTTTGTTGGCAATGACAGAGGTCAAACGTTTTCTGTAAGTCTTCACAAGGTTTTCACACACTGTTGCTGGTATTTTGGCCCATTCCTCCATGCAGATCTCCTCTAGAGCAGTGATGTTTTGGGGCTGTCGCTGGGCAACACAGACTTTCAACTCCCTCCAAAGATTTTCTATGGGGTTGAGATCTGGAGACTGGCTAGGCCACTCCAGGACCTTAATGTGCTTCTTCTTGAGCCA
>QNTS01001951.1:28547-115449 GCA_003317085.1 Hucho hucho
TCCTTTGTTGCCTTGGCCGTGTGTTTTGGGTCATTGTCATGCTGGAATACCCATCCACGACCCATTTTCAATGCCCTGGCTGAGGGAAGGAGGTTCTCACCCAAGATTTGACGGTACATGGCCCCGTCCATCGTCCCTTTGATTTGGTGAAGTTGTCCTGTCCCCTTAGCAGAAAAACACCCCCAAAGCATAATGTTTCCACCGCGATGTTTGACGGTGGGGATGGTGTTCTTGGGGTCATAGGCAGCATTCCTCCTCCTCCAAACACGGCGAGTTGAGTTGATGCCAAAGAGCTCCATTTTGGTCTCATCTGACCACAACACTTTCACCCAGTTGTCCTCTGAATCATTCAGATGTTCATTGGCAAACTTCAGACGGGCATGTATATGTGCTTTCTTGAGCAGGGGGACCTTGCGGGCGCTGCAGGATTTCAGTCCTTCACGGCGTAGTGTGTTACCAATTGTTTTCTTGGTAACTATGGTCCCAGCTGCCTTGAGATCATTGACAAGATCCTCCCGTGTAGTTCTGGGATGATTCCTCACCGTTCTCATGATCATTGCAACTCCACGGGGTGAGATCTTGCATGGAGCCCCAGGCAGAGGGAGATTGACAGTTCTTTTGTGTTTCTTCCATTTGCGACTAATCGCACCAACTGTTGTCACCTTCTCACCAAGCTGCTTGGCGATGGTCTTCTAGTCCATTCCAGCCTTGTGTAGGTCTACAATCTTGTCCCTGACATCCTTGGAGAGCTCTTTGGTCTTGGCCATGGTGGAGAGTTTGGATCTGATTGATTGATTTCTTCTGTGGACAGGTGTCTTTTATACAGGTAACAATCTGAGATTAGGAGCACTCCCTTTAAGAGTGTGCTCCTAATCTCAGCTCGTTACCTGTATAAAAGACACATGGCGGCCAGGAATCTTTCTGATTGATAGGGGGTCAAATACTTATTTCCCTCATTAAAATGCAAATCAATTTATACAATTTTTCACATGCGTTTTTATGGATTTTTTTTGTTATTCTGTCTCTCACTGTTCAAATCAACCTACCATTAAAATTATAGACTGATCATTTCTTTGTCAGTGGGCAAATGTACAAAATCAGCAGGGGATCAAATACTTCTTTCCCTCACTGTACACATGGATTTAGTACTGTAGATATGTGGTAGAGGTGGAGAAGGGGCCTGAGGGTACACAGTGTGTTATGAAATCTGTGAATGTATTGTAATGTTTTTAAAATGGTATAAACCGACTTAATTTTGCTGGACCCCAGGAAGAGTAGCTGCTGTTTTGGCAACATCCACTCATCTTTCCTCCTCTCTACCTCTCCTCTGTCTGCCTCCCCTCTCTCCTTCACCCATCTACTCATCACCCTTCTTCCGTCTTCTTCTCCCTCCTCTCTACCTCTCCTCTGTCTGCCTCCCCTCTCTCCGTCACCCATCCACTCATCACCCTTCTTCCCTCTTCTCCTCCCTCCTCTCTACCTCTCCTGTCTGCCTCCCCTCTCTCCTTCACCCATCCACTCATCACCCCCCTTCCCTCTTCTCCTCCCTCCTCTTCTCTCCCCTGCTCCATTCTCCTCTCACCTACGTCTAGCCCTTCCTGTCCTCCAACTTTTCTCTGTATGGTAAGTTATAGGGCCATGGATCTGCCTGTTTCCAGGCCACAGCACTTCTGCTTGCCCCGCTGGCCTTCCTTTATTAGACCCACCCCACCACTGTAAATTTGACCAGACCAAATCCCTACTAATGTTTGATTCATACCTCAAAGCAAAGGTCAAGTTATCCTCTCCTCAATAATTCAAGACAGCTGCTTTTCTAAAAAACCCAGGACATATATTAGCAGGGGTGAAATAGAAGCCAAAGACACTCAATAAGCCACCTACTCAAGAACTGCCTATGCTTCTGTTTTTTCTCTCTCTGCACATTTCCTGGCAGCCCTTCAGTTGAAACAAAACCACCAGTCATAGTCTGTGCTGCATTGCAGTCCAGAGCCCAACTCCCGGAGAGAAAGCTGAGTAGAGGTAGGGTGTGACTGAAAGTAAGAAAATAACAGTGGTATGGGAGCAGTGTGTCTGTGTGTGAGAGTACGTGTGCACACGCATGTGTATCCATGTGCCCATGTGTGTGCGAGTTGAGCAATTTATGGCGTACACTGAACGCAGAGGAGAGCCCATGCGGTGGAGCCCAGTGCAGCTGGTGACAGGGTGATGGTGTGTGAAAGAGAGGTTTGACTCTCTGCCAGATTAGTGCTGTCTCATGTACACTGCGATTAATGCCTAGCCCTATGGTACACAGCAGGCAACGCAGTATGGAGGGAACGGATACTGGGGGCTTGGTCTCATTCAAAATACAGGCACATCACAGTGTTTGGTGTCAGACAACCAAAGCAAGGACAGCAGGTAGCTTAGCGGTTAAGATCATTGGGCCAGTAACCGAAAGGTTGCTTGTTTGAGTCCCGAGCCAACTAGGTGAAAAATATGTCAATGTGCCATTAAGCAAGGCACTTAACCCTAGTTGCTCTGGATCAAAAAAGTGTCTGCTAAATAACTAAAATGTCAATGCAAGGGATGACCTTCACTTCACACGAATACATGCCTATACCAACCCTACAAACATCTTGTTGCAATGACATTGAATGAGTGAATGCATCCAAATGGCAGGGTTCTCCCCCTCACAGCAAGAACCTATCCCGCACACAGGGCTCCATCTGTACACACTCTGTTGGTGGGTAGTCCTTTTCCCTCCGGCTGGGACTACACTATGGATGCATTCCAAATGGAACCCACAATGCACCACTTTTACGGCTCTGGTCAAAAGTAGTGCACTACATAGAGAATAGGGTGCCATTTGTGACCTAACCTGAGGTTTTCTAAGGGCCGCTGCCCTCGCTCTGAGTGTGTAAATACTGCACATCACCTTGTATTTTAATCAGGCAGCGGAGATTGATGCTTACGGGCCGTCATGTTAACGGTGGGCATCCATCAAATATGCCCCCAGCGTTTCACTCCTGTCAGCAGGGCTGGAGGGAGACACACTGCCACCCCGGGTTGAGTTAGGAGGTCCCCACCTAAGCATTATACAGTGGACACACACACACACACCAGCATTGAGACACCAACATAAACACACACATGCATGCACACACGCATATACACGCGCACACATGCTCACAAACACCTGCATAAACAGACACTAACATTAACACAAACACACCCCAACATAACATAGATCAGATCCGCCCAGGCCACATTGACAGGTCATCCCGGGAGACAGATTTTGATGGATGTGGATATTGATCAAAGCGCTTAACCTCTACTTCGCTTAGCGGTCCCAGTTAGGCCCAGCCAAGGAACAACAGAGTCATTCCCACTGCCAGGATCAAGAGGTCAACTCATCAGAATATTTGATAAACACAACGGTGTGGGAGACACACACACACACTGCAGGCAAATAATTCCTTTAGACAGATAATGCTCAATGAGAAGGAAAACTGTGATGTGCTATTTCAAGTGTATTGTTCAAAATTGAGAATAGCTCTGGGACGTATTCAGTCAAACCAAGTGAAGTTGGGTTTCGAGGATGAGGGAAATAAATAAATATTAAAATAATATGTATTTAAATGACGTTGTGTTCCATGTAGTAACCTTTTGATAGCCTGGGTGTCAGTCGATTTCTGTTCTCTCGCCAACTCCTTATGGAATTGTCATGCAAAACATGTTTGACTTGACAATGACAATGGAGTTGGTAGGAGCACAAACAGATCTGGGACCAGGCTAACATTTAGAGTGCAAATTCAATCAAACTTGGAAGGAGGAAAAACATTTAGGACTGCAGTTACTAGGTTGTATAGAGCTCTACAGTATTCCACTTCTAACTCATTTGCTGTCACAATGACACACGCCTATTATCCACTGTTCTAGTGTAAAAATGGCATAGAAACAAGATGGAGGATCATAAAAATAAAAAAACACAGTGTTGAGTTAGTGTTCCTGCAAAAGCTCCAGCAGTCTAGCTTAGCGGCCATAGAACCAGTTATGATGAGCAATACTTTAAAAGCCCTGTTGAGGCTGCTGTGTAACCCAACCACAGCCATATGTGAACTTGTTTATAAGCAAGCAAACAAATGACAAGGAATCTGTCTCACTCATACATGTCTGTATACGAACGCAACATTCCCCCATCAATGTGACATAAACACACACTAATTCATTCATTCAAGCATGGTCCAATTCCAGTGTTTGTCTTTTCATTACTCATATGGGATGACCAGGCCACTCTGGCTTGCGCCATTGAGTGCATCCTAAAGATAGTTGGCCTATATCGGTTTCAACTGAATGTTTAGGTGTTTACGGTTTCCTTGTGGAAATACTGTCACCATTGAAAGTGCTATACAAACAATAGTTTCTTGTTAGTCTGAACCAAAACTGAAAGAATAGCACGGATAAAAATAAATTAATGAAAATCAAGGGATTGTAACAGTAACTGACAAAGGGAGACAAAACAGGCAGCTTGAAAGAAAAAAGACAAATGGCGAGAGAACGACCGGACAGGGCGAGCCAATGGCTGACTAACTGAGTGAGCGAGCAAGAGAGTGGAGGAGCTCGCTAACGTAATTAATGTCCACTCGCCCTCTCCTCGCTTACTGTAACTGTCTAACACATTTTCTCCCCTCATGTACTGAAATGCATATGCGAGTGAGAGAGCGGGGCCGGCTGTCTGGCTGGCTGTGCCGACGGGAGCAGCTGGTGTTTTTGCTATTTTTCGCAGAGGACGTTAACATAACCTTCGATGCGGTTCTCCTCTGTTTTTTTTCCAAGCTTGTATCAGGGATGTTAGCTAGCTAGCTATTTTCTATGCTTGGGCTAAGAAGCATATGTAGCCTGCAGCCATCTGGGGTATTGGGGGTGGAATACAAAACATCCAGGGGGGTGAGGGAGCCCAGAAGCCCAGCAGCAGACTCCTCTCCAGCCCAAAGCGAGTAGAGGAAAGTCCAGAGACATGAAATAGACTGTGTCCCAAATGGTACCTTATTCCCAATAATGTGCACTACTTTTGACCAGAGCTCTATTGGTCCTGGTCAAAAATAGTGCCCTACATAGGGAATAGGGTGCCATTTGGGTCGGATGCATGTAATGGCTCTTTCTCCAGTGCCAGGGCCATAAGCCAGCAGGAAATCCTGGATGAGTGTCTAACAGTAACACTATAGAGAACTGAATCCCTCCTGTCCTGTCTAGAGATGTCATGCCAATTGAAACTGATGAGACGTGCCATTTGACCACTACAAATACACAATATATGGTTTATTTTGTGTATAATTAATCTAACATTTGGCCATCAGTGCCCCCTTAAAAGATGCCTCTGCTTCTATGTGTCCAATAAATGACTGTGGTGGCTGATCACGATCTTGTGTCTGCTCTGTCTGCATATATTTTAACTTCAACATCAATAGAACTTTCAATCCATTTCTTCAATGTCAATGCCCCGTGTCCCTTCAACAGTGCTGACGCAGCAACAGTGTAGATTTAATTGGGGCACCATCGTAACTAACTTGCTCACCACTGTGTAATCATCACCATTTGAACAAGTACAGAGTTCTCTTTTAATCTCAGTGTTTGACTAGTTTGACAGAGGAGGGCTTTTGCATGAGACAAGCTGAGATCGCTGAACCACTTCTCTCTTTGCATCCCAAATGGCACCCTATTCCCTATATAGTGCACATATTTTGACCAGAGCCCTATGAGCCCTACTTAAAATAATTGCACTAAATGGAGAATATGGTGTTATTTAGGATGCAGCCTCTGAGGAAGAAATCAAGACCGAGAGAGAAACAACCCTAACTGGCCTGGTAGTGGTACATTCTTAAGAAACATCTTATTGTAATATTCTTACTGAGAAAGGAGTGAAAAATCTATTTAGAGGGTAGATCCCAGTTCACTAATGAACTACGTACTTTCACAGTCCAATGTTAGTGAGGACAATGCTTAATGCAGCTGTAGCGTTTAATTAACATCAGAGAGAATATGAATTGAATAGGGATATACAAAATATAGAGCGTCAGCAAGACAGCCATATATATATATATTTTTTAATTATTTTAAAATTTTTATTTCACCTTTATTTAACCAGGTAGGCTAGTTGAGAACAAGTTCTCATTTACAACTGCGACCTGGCCAAGATAAAGCAAAGCAGTGCGACACCAACAACAACACAGAGTTACACATGGAATAAACAAGCGTACAGTCAATAACACAATAGAGGGAAAAAAATAAAGTCTACATACAGTGTGTGCAATTGGCGTGTGGAGGTAGGCAATAAATAGGCTATAGTAGCAAGGTAAATTACAATTTAGCAGATGATGATGTGCAAGTAGAGATACTGGTGTGCAAAAGAGCAGAAAAGTAAATAAAAACAGTATGGGGATGAAGTAGTTAGATTGGGTGGGCTATTTACAGATGGACTATGTACAGCTGCAGCGATCGGATAGCTGCTCAGATAACTGGTGTTTAAAGTTAGTGAGGGAGATATAAGTCTCCAGCTTCAGCGATTTTTGCAATTTGTTCCAGTCACTGGCAGCAGAGAACTGGAAGGAAAGGCGGCCATAGGAGGTGTTGGCTTTGGGGATGACCAGTGAGATATACCTGCTGGAGCGTGTGCTACAGGTGGGTGTTGTTAGTATATCGTTGTAGACGATATACTATATATAAGCCGATGAACTGTATATTAGTACATCACTGGGGCCGTGCTCCCACCTATCCAGGATATCTAGTTGAAATGATGCCTGAGGAAGGCCCACAACATAATCAAAGACCCCACAAACCCAAGCCACGAGCTGCTCACTCCCTTACCGTCAGGCAGACTGTATCGGAGCATGAGGTCTGATACCAACAGGCTCAGAGACAGTTTCTATCAACAAGCCATCAGACTGCTGAACACTTGAACTGGACTGACCACCTGCACTGACTGTCTGCACCATAGCACACATGCACTCACCTCTTCCCAAAAATGTTAATAAATTGTGCCTTCCTGTATTTATTCTATTCTACTAAGCCATTTACTTTATTCTATTCTACTAAGCCATTTACTTTATTCTATTCTGCAGTAATGCAGATTCAAATGTTTTGTCTGCTGAAGAAAAAGCACTAAACAGACATTATTGTTCAGGTTGTAAGATATAAAAATAAATAATTTACTCACTACAGCAAAATCAGCAAACAACCACAATTGTATTCCCAACCAAATGAAGGGCACATTTGGCTGCACTTTTTATTCACCTCACGTTGTTTAAGCTGCTCCACAGCTCGTGAAGCGAAAACAAGCGAAAACCACCAACAAAGGAGAACTTCAAAGGACTGTTCACTGACTAACCCACTAGAGACACTGAGAAAATAATTTCACTGCTTCAGAGAAACAATGTTTCTAAAGACATGGAAACAGAGGCTCTGTTCATTAACTTTGCCATACCCTGTATGAATGAATATACATTATCCCCAAAAATACCCTAATTTCAAGAAAGTAGACTAATACCGGTAAACAACATACTTGGTTCCAATGCTGTTTTTTAAATGCATCAGTGATTTTGCAATATCTAACAACCAAAAGAGGAGATGTAGAGGAGTGTATTATTGTGCTGGAGTACCTCTTGAATGACTAACAGTTAACGGACACTGACACTATTTCCTGCATCTACACTATATATACAAAAGTATGTGGACACCCCTTCAAATTAGTGGATTTGGCTAATTCAGCCATACCCGTTGATGACAGGTGTATAAAATCGAGCACACAGCCATGCAATATCTATAGACAAAGACAGTAGACAGTAGAATGGCCTTACTGAAGAGCTCAGTGACTTTCAACGTGGCACCGTCATAGGATGCCACCTTTCCAACAAGTCAGTTCGCCAAATGTCTGCCCTGCTAGAGCTGCCCCGGTTAACTGTAAGTGCTGTTATTGTGAAGTGGTAACGTCTAGGAGCAACAACGGCTCAGCCCCGAAGTAGTAGGCCACACAAGCTCACAGAACGGGACCACAGAGTGCTGAAGCACGTAAAAATCGTCTGTCCTCGGTTGAAACACTCATTACCTAGTTCCAAACTGCCAGGACAAGAACTGTTCGTCGGGAGCTTCATGAGATGGGTTTCCATAGCCGAGCAGCCGCACACAAGCCTAAGATTACCATCTGCAATGCCAAGCGTTGGCTGGAGTGGTGTAAAGCTCGCCGCCTTTGAAGTCTGGAGCAGTGGAAACGCGTTCTCTGGAGTAAGGAATCACGCTTCACCATCTGGCAGTCCGACGAACAAATCTGGGTTTGGCGGACGCCAGGAGAACGCTACCTGCCCCAATGCATAGTGCCAACTGTAAAGATTGGGGAGGAGGAATAATGGCTGTTTTTCATGGTTTGGTCTAGGCCCCTTAGTTCCAGTGAAGGGAAACCTAAACGCTACAGCATACAATGATACTCTAGACGATTCTGTGCTTCCAACTTTGTGGCAACAGTTTGGGGAAGCCCTTTACGGTTTCAGCAGGACAATGCCAATGTGCACAAAGCGAGGTCAATACAGAAATGGTTTGTCGAGATTGGTGTGGAAGAACTTGAGTGGCCTGCACAGAGCCCTGACCTCAACCCCATCGAACACCTTTGGGATGAATTGGAACGCAGACTGTGAGCCAGGCCTAATCGCCCAACATCAGTGCCTGACCTCACTAATGCTCTTGTCTCTGAATGAAAACAAGTCCCCACAGCAATGTTCCAACATCTAGAAAAAAGCCTTCCCAGAAGAGTGGAGCAAAAGGGGACCAACTCTATATTAACGCCCATGATTTTGGAATGAGATGTTCGACAAGCAGGTGTCCACATACTTTTGGTCATGTAGTGTACCTCCGCTGAGGCTACCACACATGTGGGGAATGCAACGAGTAGAGAGAAAATAAGATGGAAAATAAAAAGCAGGGTATAAATAGCTCAGACCAAACTAAACATTAACAGTCACAAATGAATGTGATAAAGAAGTACAGGTTAGACCCAGGGGGCATTCAAAACCAAATCAAAATATATTTTATATTTGAGATTCTTCAAAGTAGCCATCCTTTGCCTTGATGACAGCTTTGCACACTCTTGGCATTCTCTCAACCAGCTTCACCTGGAATGCTTTTCCAACAGTCTTGAAGGAGTTCCCACATATGCTGAGCACTTGTTGGCTGCTTTTTCTTCACTCCAGCTCATTCCAAACCATCTCAATTGGGTTGAGGTCGGGTGATTGTGGAAGCCAGGTCATTTAAAGCAGACAGTCCATCACCCTCCTTCTTAATCAAATAGCCTGTACACAGCCTGGAGGTGTGTTAGGTCATTGTCCTGTTGAAAAACAAATGATAGTCCCACTAAGCACAAACCAGATGGGATGGCGTATTGCTGCAGAAATCTGTGGTAGTCATGCTGGTTAAGTGTGCCTTGAATTCAAAATAAACACTGACAGTGTAACCAGCAAAGCACCCCCACACCATCACACATCCTCCTCCATGCTTCACGGTGGGAACCACACATGTGGAGATCATCCGTTCATCTACTCTGTATCTCACAAAGACACGGCGGTTGGAACCAAAAATCTCAAATTTGGACTCATCAGACCAAACAACAGATTTCTTAGCCCAAGCAAGTCTCTTCTTCTTATTGCTGTCCTTTAATAGTGTTTTCTTTGCAGCAATTCGACCATGAAGGCCTGATTCACGCAGTCTCCCCTGAACAATTGTTGAGATGTTACTTGAACTCTGTGAAGCATTTATTTGGGCAGAAATTTCTGAGGCTGGTAACTCTAATGAACTTATCCTCTGCAGCAGAGGTAACTCTGGGTCTTCCTTTCCTGTGGCGTTCCTCATGAGAGCCAGTTTCATCATAGCGCTTGATGGTTTTTGAGACTGCACTTGAAGAAACTTTAAAAGTTTTTGAAATATTCCGGATTGACTGACCTTCATGTCTTAAAGTAATGATGGACTGTCGTTTCTCTTTGCTTATTTGTTCTTGACATAATATCAACTTGGTCTTTTACCAAATAGAGCTATCTTCTGTATACCACCCCTACCTTGTCACAACACAACTGATTGGCTCAAACGCATTGAGAAGGAAAGAAATTCCACAAATTAACTTTTAACAAGGCATACCTGTTAATTTAAATGCATTCCAGGTGACTACCTCATGAATCTGGTTGAGAGAATGCCAAGAGCGTGCAAAGCTGTCATCAAGGCAAAAAGGGGCTACTTTGAAGAATCTCAAATATAAAATATTTGGATTTGGTTACTACATGATTCCATGTGTGTTATTTCATAGTCTTCACTATTATTATACAATGTAGAAAATAGTAAAAATAAAGAAAAACGCTGGAATGAGTAGGTGTGTCAAAACATTTGACTGGTATTGTACGTACATATGAAGAACAGGGCGGACCGACCAAATTTCAACAAACAACATCCATGGATGTCAAGCGTCAGTCGGTGGTCACCGGGATTGGCATGGTTTACTGGAACACAAAGAAGGACTTAGCGTTTTTAGCTGAACATACAGTATGGGCGTAGCTGAACATACAGTACATTCCTATCTGAAGGTGATCCTGTGTGACTCAGTTGGTAGAGCATAGTGCTCGCAACAGTAGGATTGTGGGTTTGATTCCTGCAAGGGCCACCCATACAAAAATGTATGCACGCACTACTGTAAGTATCTTTGAATAAAATAATCTGTAACATCACCTATACTGTGCACAAGTCTCAATAGTCAATATATTATTAATGTGAAACCCAGTTGACTTGGTGCCATGCCGTGTTGTTCTTGTTCAAAGCAGACCCACTGCGGAGTCGTAGGTAGGTGAACCTGCGGTCTTCTCTGATCATCTTTTGACATCTGCTTCCAAAATGGTAGCCTATTCCCTATATAGTGCACTAGTTTTGACCAGTGCCCATAGGCTAGGGTAGTGCACTACCTAGGGAATAGGGAATGGTAAGGTACCATTTGGTACACAATCTATGTGTGCTCTCTGGCATGCGCCAAGCCTATAACTCAATCACCTACGCAGCAGCTCCCCTGGTTTTGAATAGATTTTACACAGATACTTCAACAATGAATTGACTTGCGCCAGCACATCTCCTAACGAGCGGGCAGAGGGAGATTCATTTAAAAAGCTGCTGACTTAGGAACGAGCGGGCTGATGGACGTGACAGTGTGGAGGCGCTACGATCACTGTGATGACCATTACAGCCCTGTTTATTTGCTGTCAGCATGTTGCGTGGACGGTGTCCGGTTTGCCAACTGGGGTGGGCCTGCGGGGGTGGGGCATGGATAGCCCTGGATGTCGAGGGGGTGGTGAGAGAGGGGTAAACGTGAGATGGTTCCTTGGTGGATGCAGCCCAACCCCATCATACTTTTCTCCCTCCTGAAACACACACACACACACACACACACACACACACACACACACACACACACGACGAGCCCTCTTTAACCCCAATGACTCGCATGAAAATGTCAGGATTATGCCACATATGGTGGTGACATTAAGACAAGGGAACATTTACCGCATTTCCTTAACCATTTGTTAAGGTGAGGTGGGGGTGGAAGGATTCTGGTGGGGGGATAGGTGGGCGGCTCGCGGGTACGATGGGGGAGTGCGGGGGTGTACAACACATGGGTGGGTCGTGGAGCAGTTAGTGGTGGGCAACTTGCAGAGGGGCAGGCTGTTCTGCAGAGGGGATGAGGGGGGAGGTGTGTTTGAGAGAGAGACTGTGTGTGTTTGTGTGTCTGTGTGTGTCTGTGTGTGTGTGTGCGGAAAGGTCCTCCCTGTGTGACGACAGTGCAGTACTCCCGGAACAGGTGGGGCCCAGAGCGGAGCGTGCCAGCACTGCAGAGGGGATGTGAGAGGAGGGAGGAGAGAGGAGATGGAGGGAGGGAGAAGAGGTGAGATAAAAAGAGATAAAAAGAGAAAGGTGGAGACCTGTGCTCTGTCAGAGAGAAGCTGGATGTGTGCTTTCCAGGGCAGACAACCTTTCTACCTTTCTACCTCTTCTTACTTTTAGTCTCAATCTCTCCCTCTTCTTCTCCTTCTCCTCCTTCCCCCTCTCCGACTCCCTCTCTCCTTCTCCCTCTCTCCTTCTCCCTATCCATTTCCTTCTCCCTCTCCCCTTCTCCCTCTCTCCTTCTCTCTCTCCCTCTCTCCTTCTCCCTCTCCATCTCCCTTTGATTCTCCCTCTCTCCTTCTCCTCTTTTCCCCACCTCTCCCCACTCTTCTCCTCTCCTTATCCCTCCTATCTTTCTCCCTTTCCTCTCCTCTCCCCTCCACTCCACTCCTCTACCCCCTTTCCTCCCTTTCCTCCCTTTCCTCTCCGCTCCTCCCCTCCTGCCTCCTCTCTTTTCTCTCCTTCTCCTAGTTGGACAGTGTAATAGGATAGTCTTCATTGGGCAGTAAGAGCCCAGCATGCCAGCCCTACCAGCCTTCAGATCCATCAGCTGCAGCAGGTTGAAGGGAAAGGCAGAGCTGAGATTTCTCTCTAAAACAGCATTTCCCAAACTTGGTTCTCTGGACCCCAAGGGGTGCACGTTGTGGTTTTTGCTCTAACACTACACAGCTGATTCAAATGATCAAAGCTTGATGATTATCTGATTATTTGAATCAGCTATGTAGTACTAGGGCAAAAACCAAAAAGGGGGTGCTCCAGGACCAACTTTGGGAAACCCTGCTCTACACACACGGAAACACGCACACACACACACACACACAAACTTACTGGCAACACGCACACAAACTTACACACACACACACAAACTTACAAACACAAGGACGGACACACACTAAAAAACAAACACACACACATTTCTCAGTTCGAACACCTTCCTGTCAACAGATTGATGGGGGTGGTTGTGCTGAGTCATCGCTCACATTAGCAGAGAGAGATGCAGTGTTTGGAACAGACACCTACAGGTAACTGCTAAAATAAAGGAAACACCAACAAAGTGTCTTAATAGGGCGTTGGGTGACCACAATCCAGAACAGCTTCTATCCGCATTGGCAGAGATTCTACAAGTGTCTGGAACTTTACTGGAGGGATGCAACACCATTCTTCTATGGGAAATTATATAATTTGTCTCAGGCGAAACTCCAGATTCTCCCATAAGTGTTCAATTGTGATGAGATCTGGTGACTGACACACACACACACACACACACACACACACACACACACACACACACACACACACACACACACACACACACACACACACACACACACACACACACACACACACACACACACACACACACACAANAGTCACCGAGACCTCTTCTTCTAGCCATGGTAGCCAAAATAATGGGCAACTGGGATTTCTTTTACCTGTGTGGAAGCACATAATTTCAATATACTTTGTATATTTACTCAAGTATTTCCTTTATTTTGGTAGTTACCTGTATGTGCCCTTCCAATGGGACAGACAGGCAGAGTAACGATGGCACCATATTTCCTATGGGCCCTGGTCAAAAGTAGTGCACTATATAGGAAATAGGGTCCCATTTGGGATGAAGCCACAGGCATGGAGATGCTTTTCAAGGACAGAGGGAACACAACACACCAGTCGATGAGGGACAAAATAACAGTCAGAGTGATTAGCAGTCACAGCGAGCAAGTCCTGGAAAGCAGGAGTAAAAGAGGGACAGAGGGACAGAGAGATATACAGAGAAAGAGCGAGTAAGTGGGTTGTTGCATTTCCACAGAAAGAGAGTGAGAGTGAGGGAGAGAAATACTATATAGACAGGGAAAACGATAGGTGGAGAGGACCAGACAGATAGAGAGAGAGGAGAGAAGGAGTGAGTGAAAGAGAGTAGGTGGGGAGGACCAGACAGAGAGAGAGAGAGCGAGAGAACGAGAGAGAGAGAGAGAGAGATTCAGAGACCGACAGAGTGAATGTCAATGTCACAGTCACAGCTCCGTGTTCCTCTGTGGGCACGGGACGGCCAGTGTTCATGATAGATGAACTGCACACACACACACACACACACACACACACACACACACACACACACACACACACACACACACACACACACACACACACACACACACACACACACACACACACACACACACACACACACACACACACACACACACTGTAACATCCAGTGAGCTAGCATCAACCCCAATCTGCTACACTGAGAGTCACCAGGACATGTCGGGAGGTATGGCACCAACTCCATACTTCACACTGTTATTCCAGGTAACATTGTCAGTAACACAACCGCGTCTAATCCCCCGTCCCCGTCCCCACCCCCCAACCCTGCTTTCTGCCCGATCAAGCCATCCTGAGAAGGGGCAAAATTGAACTACCGGCCCCATATCTCCTTAATAAGCATATTAAAGGTCAGTAACACTCTTGAGAATCATATTTTTCCACGTCTCACAGCTACACCACATGACCTCTTCACATCCCGGGAAACGTTGGATGTGGCCACAGTGGTAAAAGAGAGGCTTAAAGAGTGACAGCACAGTACGGTACGTGTGCCGCTACAAGGGATATCTCATATTTGGTGGCTTCGTTCTCACAAATAAAGTATGAATGCACCATATTAACTTGGATGGTAGAAATGGAATCCCATCTCGTGCCTGTGATCCGCCATCTCTTCTCATCTATAAATACATTCCCCACCCCGCTCAGTCCGCTGTGCTGTGAAATTTGGGGACAGACACCCAATTCATTTTCAACCCACTGCGAAGTTGACGTGCTCAGTGGCGCTGACGACCAGGCCTCGTCTGACCATGCATGCTGGGATTCCTTCACACACCATAGTGGATCAGCCATCGTTTGAGTTAGGGAGTGGGGGCATTAATCCATTCTTAAAACATATTTGACACATTCTGCACACTCTATCCATTCGTTCCTTGACTAATGCACTATTTCCTCCAATAAAGTCGATCTGGTCTTTTTTCTCCTTCATATGACTTAGACCGGATTATGCCTTCTTACTGAAAAACACTGTATGAAACCTGAAATATGCAGTGGAAACGGGATTACTAGGTAATGGATTTATTCAAATGCTGAATGGAATACAAGATAAGACAATAATAATATTTCCAGAAGCGGTGCTATCTAAGACAGAAAAACAATGAAATGTGCAAAAATAATAATTTGAAGGACATATTAATGACATAGACTCCCATACAAGAGATCTTTAGGACTAGTCTTCACAATTATATCTCTATACTCAATTATATCTCTGTAGGTGTAGTTCATGCTACACCTACAGCTCAGGCATTGCTATTAAAAAGTGAACAAAGATATATTTAGCTAATCAACACCAAGACGTGGGAACACAAGCAATTATCATTTGTAGGGAGGCTGATCCTATAAAAAGCATCTCCCTCATGCCCTGTTGAAGCACAAATTACTTAATAAGATTGGGTTGGTGTACATCATACCTCACAAATTAAACTGAGGCTGAGAAACGAGAAGGGTGCTCAGGAGAGCCAGCCTGCTAAAGATGCCACAGACACCTCTCCTTTAGGCCTTTGCAGTAACTCTGTGGGCTTGACGCTGCATGTCTGGGAAGCTCTACGTGGTTAATGATGGTTTCCACAGAATGTTATGGGGTTGAAAATGTCCAATGAGGCATTGTTGCCCGGTCTCCGTGAAGTGATACTGGGTTGGCGTCGTCTTTGAAGCGTTACGGTGTTGATAGTTTTCTGAAACGCTACCGGGTTGACACTTTCTTTGAAAAACTATGGAGCGAACATTGGGGATTTCTTTGTAACCTTACAGAGTTGGGGCTTGCTTTGAAATGTTGACGCCATGCCACAGACATTCCCTTTGTGCATATTGTATAACGTTATTATGATGATGCTACAGAATATGCCTTCTTTGGTTCTACCTATGGAACAATATGGGGTAGAGAGAGTAGCTGAGGCAGCAGGCATCTCTTTGGCATTTCTCACAGCTAAACCAAACCAGAGTAGGGGGACATTTTATTGGTTTGTTAACAAGGATGGGGAGTGAGGGGATTGTGGAGGGAGGGCATGGAGGGTCCAGTGCTGACTCATTCACTGTCAGGAGTGCATCCGAGTGTAGCGGTTAATAGAGTGGATGGCATCTTCCCCACCTGACAGGAAATGTTTTTTTTAGACGAACATCTGTAGACCATCATTGCCGCCGTAACGTCAGATGGTACCAGTCACTCGTTTTATCCCATCATTCCACTGGGAAATAGTGCCGCTAAAACAAGGAGGATGCCATGAGCTGAAGATACTGGAGTTGTAATTGTGATTATTTCTCTATTCAATTGTTTTGTTGTTGCTGTTAGGGAGGAAATAAAATGCTTCAGTTCCAAGAAAAATGCACTGTTGGCTACTACCTGACTAATTTACTGGTATAGAAAAAGCACATACATATAATATCACAAAAGCTTTATTTCAAGAATCAGAGATGTCCTTCCTATAGCTTTATAATGACTAAGTCTTGTATGTCACATCTTATACATCATATCTTACATTCTACAAGGACATTACTAAAGCAACATTGATTTATTTTTGTTACTCTGACTCCTGTAAATGGCATGTATTTTCCTCAATGCCACATTTCAGCAAACACAAAGCCAAGGTAGGCATCTGAGATGGACCTTAGCCTTTAGTCGTCTCCGGAAGCCGTGTACACTGCAGCTAGCCTGTCAGACTGCATGATTACCAAGATAAAGAGGCCAGAAATAGACGTAGCCGAGACAGCGAATGAATAAACAATGGAGGCAGGGCAGAGGGAGGGGGGAAACAGTGGCATTAACCTCACACGTTTCCGCTAAAACCCCAAACAGGCTCAATTTGTTTCTGCTATAAAAGGGAGCAGCAGCGCATAACCACAACCACAATGGTTATTTTTTTTCCTTCCAAGGAGGAGTCATGTCAGGCCTTAAAGAGATGTGATAGGAACTCAGGAAGTTTTTTCATTGAGGGAGATATTGTGTTACCTCAGTCTGGGTCCATTGGAGAAAATCCTTTAATGAGACCCATGGAGCAAATTTTGGGCCTGTGCCATGCCTGCCCAGAATCCAACCACCACACCACGGAAACATAAAACCAGCGAGGATACACATCTGCATGTACAGCATGGCGGAAAGGCTCCATTTCACCCCGAAGTTAAGTCTAACGACTCGTAAAGAAACAGGAATGGTGGTACCATCTGTTCGGGGGGAGAGCGAGATAGAGAAGAGGGAATAAAAAGGGCTACTTCAGCAGAGTTTTCTGCTCTATAAGCATGGTGGTTCCCTAACCTAAGCTTAATAGTAGGTGACCTAATATCCTAGCACAAACAGGATCATCCTTTCCTATCCTATCCCCACTGTGTTTTCATTTTCACTGTAGGTTGAGGCACTTTCTTTCTGACACACAGAGCAGAGCGAGCAGAGCGGAGCAATCACCTGCCGCGGGGAGTTAATGTCACTCTGCTGTGCATAAAACTTATTTTGTCATCCAAAAAAACAGGTTCAGGCCTCCCGAGAGGCGCAGCGGTCTAAGGCACTGCATCTCAGTGCTAGAGGCATCACTACAGATCCGGGTTCGATCCTGGGCTGTGTCACAGCTGGCCGCGACCAGGAGACCCATGAGGCGGCGCACATTTGGCCCAGCGTCGTCTGGGTTAGGTGAGGGTTTGGCCGGCCGGGATGTCCTTGTCCCATCGCGCTCTAGCGACTTCTGTGGCGGGCCGGGCGCATGCACGCTGACATGGTTGCCAGTTGGACGGTGTTTCCTCCAACACATTGGTGCGGCTGGCCTCCGGGTTAAGCGGGCAGTGTGTCAAGAAGCAGTGCGGCTTGGCCGTGTTTTGGAGGATGCATGGCTCTCGACCTTCGCTTCTCCCGAGTTCGTACGGGAGTTGCAGCGATGGGACAAGACTGTAACTACCAATTGGATATAAAAAAACTGGTTCTGGTATGATCTGTGCGATCTACACATTAGGACAACCTCTTGCTGAGACAGAGGCTGCCCTATTATGCAAACCGTATTTGTGGCATCAATGAGTGTACATCTCATAATGCCAAGATCTCTAGTCAATTAGTAAAAAGAGTTCCCAACATTAACCTTAATACAAAGCAATAGACTACTCTAGATAATACACCATCAAATACGGAAAAGTCAAACTAAGGTTTTTGGACTAATGTAAATGAACATTAATGAACAGCAACGGAATGAATCATTGAAACATGCCATCACCATTATATTTGACTTTCATGGATATTTACTTCTCTAGCTAAACACTTTGGAACGACTCTGTTTTCATAGTTAAGTCCAAACCCACAAGAATGACAGTAAATCATGCTGTTGATGTGCTTGCATGCAAACACACACACAAACAAGAGAGTGTCTCACTAGTCTATAAATCTGCAGGGTGGGGTTGACAATGCAAGACAAATATTTTGTAAGGGAATTTTAGCTCTGTTTTTTCACTTTGAAAGCAAGATGTGCATATGGTTTGAATTACAGTAAACTCAAACCATTAAAAAAACATCTCTCAACGCTTAAGTACTGTAAACAGGGCAGTTCCTTTTCCTCGGCACTCCAAATGCGGTTGTAATTTAATCACTCATAGTGAGGTTTGGTTAGTGGGTCACAGTTAGGGCTGTTGCGGTGACCGTATTACCGCTAACACCGGCGGTCACTAGTCATGAAGGCAGTCAAATATCATGTGAACGTTTAGTCACGGTAATTAGGCTTCTCCAAGCTCTGACGTTGCTGCTGATCATTAGTAGCCTACCAAACTTGTTAACTGCCTGGTACTCTGCACTCTATTGTGTTCGAAAATCTAATCAAACACTTCATTAGAGCCCATGAGTTCATATTGCGCAACATTTTTATAGACTATGCAATTGCGCGAGAAAACAGAGTGATGATGTGATGATCCCATCAACTTTCTATAGGCTCGGCCTACGTTATTTATTTCTCAACTTTCCTAATATTAAGCACATTGTTTATCTTTACAACAGCTTACCTGGCTGGCATGAAAATGAACCACGTCAAAAGCATCCTCCATTCGCTATTTAAGTGCATAGATGACATGTACCTGTTTCGAGACAGGTGTATGATAATGGTCCATTCTAAATCAAAACAAATTTCACACATATATTATTTAGTATATGTAAAGACAAGATTAAATTAAGAATAGTCTGATGGGTGACAATAATAGCCTATCACGTGAATGATATATTATCACTTGTGAATGATGCCCAGCATAAGAAACTGCCTTTTTTTATGCAACTTTTCAAATCATAGTCGCACATCTCATGTAGCCTAGCACACCTCATGTAGCCTAGCACATCTCATGCAGCCTAGCACACCTCATGTAGCCTAGTAAACCTCATGTAGCCTAGCAAACCTCATGTAGCCTAGCACATCTCATGCAGCCTAGCACACCTCATGTAGCCTAGCAAACCTCATGTAGCCTAGCAAACCTCATGTAGCCTAGCACACCTCATGTAGCCTAGCCCATAGGCCTATATGTTTTGATAAGGTTTGTATCACAACTAAAGTGGCCAAATAACTTCTTAAAATTAAGCACAACAATCCGCTTTACAAGGAGTTTACAGCCTAACTGGCATACATAAGCAGCGTGTGAGTTTCAAGTTTGGATTAGATCATTTTCACCATAAAAATGCACCTTTCTAATAAAAGCATTACATGTATAATTGCACTTGCAGCCACTTTTTATAATGATGTTTTCCCGCTAACAGCTTATAGCTGTATTTTATTTATTTTACCAGGCAAGTCAACAACAACTTCTTATTTTCAATGACGGCCTAGGAACAGCGGGTTAATTGCCTTGTTCAGGGGCAGAACGACAGATTTTTATCTTGTCAGCTCTGGGATTTTATCTTGCAACCTTTCGGTTACTAGTCCAACGCTCTAACCACTAGGCTACCCTGCCGCCTGCCTACGCGGTGAAGAAATAGCCTAATACTTTATCAAAATGTTAAGCTAAATGTTCTGATCTGTCGCATCAGCCACATTGCGTAAAAAAGTTGTTTTGATGCTAGTGATTGTATTAATTTGGGTTCTATTGCATCCCACAACTATCCCAGACTATGTATTTCTTGCACAGAATAGAATAGGTAGACTTTTGTACTATGGGGGATAGTAGATTGACATAGGCTAGTGCTTTTGCTGTTCGTTAGGCCTAATCATCTTGCTGGCTAACAAAAAGTATATGTGGACAGTTCTTCCAATATCTTCAATATGCACCTTGTAATTGGATAAGAACGCGTGCAGTTGCGTCCCCGATGTGTCTGTCTTCACTTGTAGCCTGTGAGAAAGACCCGATCACGTGATGGGAGAAGGGAAAAACGGCCACTGGCCTCAAAATGCATGGATTGTCAAATTGTGAATGACAGACTAATGAAGTGTGTACAGCCTGTGCAAAAAAACAAAGCAGAGCTCATGCCTTTCAAGCTACTTTTTTCAAATCCTCATTAGAGTTGCATCATGCAGCCTTACAATGTATTAAAATTCTAAACATATAGCCCAATGTGTGAAGAACAACTAACTTATTTTTATTTTTTATAAATACATTTTTTTATCATTTTTTCTCCAGAAATTTGAGGTATCCATCCATTTTGTGGTATTTACAGTCCTGTCCCATCGCTACAACTCCGTACGGACTCGGGAGAGGTGAAGGTCGAGAGCAATGCGTCCTCCGAAACACAACCCAGCCAAGCCACATTGCTTCTTGACACAAAGCTGGCTTAACCCGGAAGCCAGACGCACCAATGTGTCGGAGGAAACACCGTACACCTGGTGACCGTGTTAGCGTGCCTTGCGCCTGTCCCACCACAAGAGTCGCTAGTATGCGATGGGACAGCAACATCCCTGCCGGCCAAACCCTCTCCTAACCCAGACGACGCTGGGCCAATTTGTGCGCCGCCCCATAGGTCTCCTGGTCACGGCCGGCTGCTACAGAGCCTGGACTCGATCCAGGAGCTCTAGTGGCACAGCTAGCACTGCGATGCAGTGCCTTAGACCACTGCCCACTCTGGATGCCCGAACAACTAAAGTTATATGAATAATTCTAAATTAAGCATATAGGAGTACCTATTTCTTTGTTAACCACTCAACACAGAATAGCCGTATGTGTGCACTCCCTCAAATCGTTTGTAGAAAATATTTATATTTTATTCAGCTTTGTTTAATTGTATTCTTAATACTATAAAATAATGCCACGGAATTCTAAGCAAATCTTGTCTGCTAAATGAACTACACATTTGGCATAGCCAGATTCGGACCTAGGAAGCCACAGCATTTCGATGGGGTACTGTCATACTTCTCCAGAAGGGACAGTTGGGCATTGCTGACCTGGGCGGACGGCTGAGCAGGCTTGGGGACTGGCTCACTGTACGATCCATGGTAAGAGGGCCTCTGATAGGCGAATGGAGAGTCTCGCTGCTGGTGTCGATGAGGTGGAGAACGAGGTAGACCTCCTCCATGGCCATACCTAGTTGTGTCAGCTGGTCATGGTGTTGGTGGAGTACATGACCCTGTTCGTTGACCATCTGGAAGAGGGTTTTATCCTCTGCTGCTTCCATATTGTGAGGTAGTATTCTGTAACGTATATGCCGGGAGTCAGGAAGCAGGTGCAGAAGGTGAGTTTAATAATGGAATGATACAAATGAACAAACATGAGAAGCGTACTGAACATGAGAGAAAACAATAACACCTAATGACGAGTGAGGGCAAAATAAAGGGGGAGGGATCAAGGAGAAACTACTGACCAGGTGTGCGTAATGATGGGGAATAGGTGTGCATAATATAGTTGCCAAGGCCAGTGGTTAGTAGACCAGCGACGTTGAGCGCAGGAGGGAGGGAGCAGGAGTAGGTGTGACATTAACACAAGGACAACTCAGTATGCTATTCTGTTCTTCTGAAATAGACTACATTTTCTCTTTAGACCTGTCTAAAATATATTATGAATTTATTGTGAAGGTGTAGGCTATATTACATGGATCTATTAGACTTTTAAAAATGTACATGTTCCAAAGGTCTGCATCAGTGGCTTGTAGGCTATGTGTGGAAGCCAGGAGATGCTATGTGTTTATGTTAATTAGCTGTCAATTATCGTGAGACCGACAGTTATTTGCTTCACAATCACCGGCTGACTAAATTTTGTGACTGCCACAGCCCTAGTACTACAAGAACAAGTTTATTATTTATTGGGATCCCCATTAGCTGACGCCTTGATGACAGCTAACCTACCTGGTGTTCATACAAACAAAAAAAATACATTACAGACTATAAAAAGTTGAGTTGATATTAAAAGACAGTCACACAGGCCTCCCGAGTGGCGCAGCAGCCAAAGGCACTGCATTGCAGTGTTGCGGCATCACTACAGCCTGGGGTTCATTTGGCCGGGGGGGCTTTACTTGGCTCATCGCGCGGTAGCGACTCCTTGTGGCGGGCCGGGCACCTGCAGGCTGACCCCGGTCGTCAGTTGAACAGTGTTTCCTCCGACACATTGGTGCAGCTGGCTTCCGGGTTAAACGAACGGGTGTTAAGAAGCATGGCTTGGCGGGTCATGTTTCGACTGATGACGCATGACTCGTCCTTCGCCTCTCCCGAGCCTGTTGGGGAGTTTCAGCGATGAGACAAGTTCGTAATCATGACCCAAAAATTACTAACAAAAAAAGACAAGTCACACAATTGAGTAAAGACATTAAATAATTTTTTAAGGGACACAGAGACAATAGGAGTCAACAAACACTAGACATGTTAAAATAACTAGAAGTGCTTTGATGGAGAAAAAAAGATACAAGTACAGAGCATCCATCGAATTGATACAATTTGTGCAGAGCATGAATTCCATACCAGGCATTGTCCAGGGCAACCATACATGTAATTATGATTAGGTTGCATAAGCTGACAATAAACTGTTTGGGGCATGTGAATGGACTTTAAATGAAAATCAAACAAATGATGCATAGCATCTTTCCACCTACACAATAAAGCCCTTTCAAGACCAGAACAGGCTAGATTAATGATATGAGGAACTAAAGCAGATTTTAGGTAATCCTGTGACATATGTCACCATTCTACTGGGGTAAAGTTATCACCAGAAAATTGTAGTCAGTACATGCCAGTGTTACTGGCCTCCAGTTTCAGCAAGTTTGGCTCATCTCTCATAGGCTATCCATTCCTCTCTCCATTCATGCTATTTGAGACTAGTGCCACGGGAGGTAGTT
The DNA here is from genome assembly GCA_003317085.1 of Hucho hucho. Taxonomy (NCBI): domain Eukaryota; kingdom Metazoa; phylum Chordata; class Actinopteri; order Salmoniformes; family Salmonidae; genus Hucho; species Hucho hucho. The sequence goes on from QNTS01001951.1 coordinate 51,781, forward strand.
GCCTGCTGCATGTTTGGCTGTGATGGGCTAAAGGTGGGCAGGGGGGCAGGGGAGTCTGGCAGCAGTGGTGTCACTGTGATTTCTGTCAGCCGGCTGAAGTGACTCTCAGTGGGGGGGGGGTGCCCCCTGTTGTGCAGCTCTCTACTAATTAACACTGCGCCCCCCACCACCACCTCATCCTCTCCTCCTCCCCACGCGCCATCACCACTGTTCAGTTCAGCCACCACAGAGAAACACTCGTCTCAGGCACAGAGGTGGACTGGGTGAGAGATGTTGTTTACCACCACGGCAATACAGCAGAGGCATGAGCAGTCAGGAATCAGGATTACAGTCTAGAGCACAACACAAACTCCTCTAACAACACTTCTAATGAGATTTATAATGAACCAGAGGAGAGGAGACTAATTCAAAATCAAGCACGGACTGTAGGTTTTATAGATTTTCCCATTTGTCGCTGGTATTATGATTATTCCTGTTTTGATTGCAGCCAAAATCAAAATAAGGATTCCTCCATAGGCCAATCATGCAATATGCATTTAATTAAACTGGGACAAGACGAGGACCTTTAAGAGGACCTTCAGAATTCCACCAGCTCCTCTGAGTTGACATGTCACGCCAGTGGGCTGGCCTGACGTGAGCACCTGAGAAAGATGCTAGCTAGCGCTAACGTGGCGTGCAAGGTGACTGCTAATTGACTTGGAGAGGAGATGGTGTGTGCGTGAGAGGGAGCGCCTCCGTGGCAAAGTCGACGGATATCTCACTGTAAGAAAGACAGAGCCCCTATCTAGTTCCACTTGAGTGCAGCTTCCACTGAGAGACAGACAGAAAGAGAGGGAGAGAAAGAATGAGAGAGAGAGAAAGAGAGAGCGAGCGAAAGAGGGCGAGAGAACAGAGAGAGAGAAAAAGAAAGAGAGAGAGAGAGAAAGAGAGATGAGGCCAGAGCACAGCAACATGTCCCTCCCTAACCTCATCTCCACATTTGACAGATACTTTGCCTGCCCCTGGAGGTTCAGTCTAAATATAAGCAAGAATAGGGGACAGATATGGTTTTTAAATCACTGTTTGCATTCAACTTTATAGATCACATGAAGGGGTTTATACACATGCATGTAGGCTATGTTGCAGGATAGGTCATTCTATAAGGCATGGTAATGTGTGACCTGTGGGACTCCATTCCTAGAAGTGTGATATTTCATATGTGGATCATTTGGAATGGAAAGAGGGATGAAGAAAGAGAAAAATCAAGAATCGTAAAAGGTCAACATCTAAGTGTTCTAAAAATAGAGTGTGAAACGACAACAAGCCAATGGGCGAAAAGACAAAACCGAGGGATGAACTGACTGGGGAGCAACACTGACTGCAAGGAGAAAGAAGACTCATTTTCCCCATCAGCTCTCTGACACATGAACAGTGCCAAGGTTATTCACCATTCCAGTCAGTCATCTAAAAATGTTTTCCATTGGAAGCTTTCAGCTTGTTCCAAAAGGGAGGTCACAAGAGGTTTCAATGTGAAATGCTTCTTACACTGTACTTCACCTTATTTCCCTGATCATTAGGGTTGTTCCCTCTAAGCTGCACGTGTGGGCGGGCCCGGGACTGCCTCTCAGATGTGAGAATTGTGATCGAATCAACGCAATATTAACCACTTTCAATGGAACATACCAAAAAAAAAAAAAATATGCAAGAGTTAGTATTCAAAACGAAATATGCATGAGATTTGTTGTAGGTTGGACGCATCTGAGTAGGATTCTATTGCATTGACACGAACCACTCAGCCAGTACTCAACACAGACCTACACAGACCAGTGCGGCATAACCAATCAGAACTGCAGTAGGCCTATATGCAAATACACCATTGCCATATATGGATCTGTGTCGTTCACTTTGAACTGGACTGTGTTTACAGCATGAGGGTTGTGAGTAAATGCGCCTGTTTTGAGATCAAAGCGAGAGCTGCATGTAGCCATGTGTGCACATTTGTTCATATCCTTTGATAGTTAGTGAGTTATTATACCAGTCATAGATAATTTGTAGTCAGCAATGGGGAAGGGATTGCTTCCTACAAGAGCACAAAACGTGTACATTTCTAGACATATTTGAAAATCGAGTCGGGTAAAGAGTTTGTTTTTGTCTTAAAGGGGCAGTGTTGTATTTTGAGACAGGCTTAAATAATCTAAGTAGCCAATAGGCAGAGGGTAGCATAATTTGGCTGATTCTCTGTAATAATGGTATGGGAATAATAATGCATTTTATTTTGTAAAGTCATCAACAACACAACATTATTTTCAGTCACCTCCTTGTCTGAAGGACAAGTGGATTAACAGGCTATTATTATATTCTTCTATTCAAAGGTCTAATGGAATGTAGGCATACATTGAACACCACACATTGGCTGCTTCTGTAGGCTGAATGATTTCCATGTTAAAATGTTATGAGATACCTTTTCTCCATTGTTTTTGATGGTAGGCCTACATTATGATCAAATAACCACAGTAGTCTACTTGACCACTGTCTGAAACTGTATCTGTAAAGTGGGTACAGCCTCAATGCTCACCGTAAACACGCTTGAAGTTCCACAGAAATTTCACAACATTCAAGCAGACTTGAGTGCCCCAAAAAATGAGAGGGAACATTGGTTGGAGGATATTGGACGTAACGGATAATAATAACATTTAGCACTGTTTGGATACCTCCAACTCCTGAGGTGTGAGACTATGACCAGCCATAGAGTGAATTACGACAAGGTTAATCATTCTATAATATCTAGGCTATACTATACACTGAAAGAGGTTGTTAGCTCATTCAGATGTACTTTATAGCCTAGTATATTATAGGCTACTGTCAGGGCTTTATCAAAGGCAAAAGTTGAATTACTTGTTAAAAACATACTTAGGCTTACATACAGTTCTGTGACCAAACTCATAAATGACAAGGTTGGATTAGCTGAATTTTCCTCAAATGTTTTTTTCCCTCATTGACTAGCTTACTTGTTTGGTTTGAAATGCTCCAAGGCAAACTGACTATATCATGAGGCAAACCGTGTTGTTTCTGCCGCTTGGGCCGGGCTGCATGGCCTGTCTAACTCACTGCCATAATGCAACTAATGAACATTCAGTCTCATCACCCCATGGACAAGCAGGCTAATTGTGGTGGCGTGCCCCGCTCTCAGTCTCTCCCGACGGTTCAGCGAGACTGGGACATTACCACACACGTGTCTGAAGGCATGACCTGATGATAAACACACAAACAACATAGTTCAGGAGGACTTTCAGGATGACTAACGTTACTTTCTTTCGTATTGCTGAATGAATGTAAAACATTTCATATGATAATGAAAAAAAAAGTAGTTTTCTAAGTCAATAAGTAGGCTATAGCCTAGACCTTCATGGATGAGACTACAGTGCAAGTTTCAGCTAATACCTAAAACTGTAGTCTATAGGGTGTTCACCCCTGAAATGATTTAATTCAATGTTTCCAAAATATATAATCATTCCATAGAGAATTGCATTAAAAAAACAATAGTCCAAACCATATGTCTCTACCATGTATTGTTCACAAGTTATGAATCACACTTGTGTAAGATGGCGCCGGAGCAGAAGGCAGACATTTCACGTGCCCCCAACTGATTGTGTTTTTGTTCGTTTATCTGCGTTGTTTCTAACTTATTATACTTTTTTTACTCTTTTTGTACATAATGTTGCCGCTACTGTTTCTTATGACCGAAAATAACTTCTAGACATCCGGACTGCGATTACTCACCACGGACTAGCAGAATCCTTTTTCTTCTTTCATGACTCTGACGAGCCCGAGGTGGAGGATACACGGCCCCGACCCCAGTGATCTGTGTGAAGAGGAGGCGGAGAAAGAGAGGCCGGAGAGCGGGCTGCCTTCTGAGAAGTCGGAGGCGATCGCATAAACCCCCACTTCCCTCAATTCTGCTAGCAAACATGCAATCTTTGGACAATAAAATGTTATTGGGAAGATTAAACTACCAATGGGACATTAAAAACTTTAACTCTTTAGGCATCATCAGCAGAGGTGACGGTTTTGGAGGGTCTGGCGTGCCCAAAGTAAAATGCCTGCCACTCAGGCCCAGAAAATAGGACATAATTAGTACTATTGGATAGGAAACACTCTGAAGTTTCTAAAAGTGTTAAAATAATGTATGTGAGTATAACAGAACTGATATAGCAGGCAAAAACCAGAGGAAAATCCATCCGGATTTGCAGTTTTTTTTGTACATTACCTTTTTCTCCAGGCTGTCTATTGATTTCTATGTTATCTAGGACTGAGACTGCTGTACCTATGGCTTCCACTGGATGTCAACAGTCTTTAGACAGGGTTTGGAGGCTTTAGCACTGAACAGAACCGTACAGAAGAAGAATTACTGAAGGAAGTAGAAATGACAACAACTTTTTCCGGGCACGAGAACGTGAGCACGCCCCACTTTATTTTCCTTTCTTATCGTTCAGGCTATAACCCGGTTGAAATATTATAGTAAATATACATAAAAGAATACCTAAGGATACATTAAAAATGATGTTTGATTTGTTTGGAGAAATATGATAGGTATAATTTTGTAACGTCCAGGCCTGAGTGTTCAGGCTGGAGTGTTTAGTTTTGTTTTGGTGTAGGGTTTCTTCTGTTCTAGGGTGTGTATTTCTATGTTGGGGTAATGGTTCCCAATTAGAGGCAGCTGAGTCTCGTTACCTCTAAATGGGAACCATATATATGTTTGGGGTTTTGCACTAAAGTTTGTGGGTTATTGATGTTTGTGATGATTGAAATGTTTGTAGCGATTGTTCATGCCACTGTGCTTAGGTTCTTGCCATCGTATTGAGTTCAGGCCATAGCGTTTAGTTCAGGATTTAGTGATTGTAGTGTTTGTTCGTTTAGGTCAGGTTTCATTGTTAAGGTTTATGCAATAGTGTTTAGGTTTATGCTATAGTGTTTAGGTTTATGCCACAGTGTTTGTTTCATAGCTTAGTTAGATTCTTTAGTTCGGTTCCACGTCATGATCATCGTTCATTGTTTTGTTCAGTCAAGTCACGTTCGTTAATAAAAGGTGCATTCTGGATACCTCGCTGCGCATTGGTCTGTCCCAAGAGGAAATCATGACAGAATAACCCACCCTGAAAAGACCAAGCAGCGAGAAGACAAGGAGTCCTGGACATGGAGGGAGACGGCAGAGGATGAAAGCAGCGAAAGCTGAGGGGGGGAGTTATGAGGAGCTATATGGGGCATGGAGCCCGGAGAGGGAGAAATATGTTGGGACTCGCCTGGCTAGAAAGGCCGAAAGGCACCCCCAAAAAACTTTTGGGGGGGGGGGTACACGAGGAGGTTGGCCGGTTCAGGGTGGACTCCTGAGCCAACTCCTCGTGCTCTTTGGAGGGAGCATTGGAGGGAGCGTCGCACTGAAAAGACGCCGTACTATGCAGTTTTGCGCACGGTGTCTCCTGTGCGGATTAATAGGCCGGTGCGCGAAATTCCAGCTCCACTCATCTGTCGGGCTAGGTTGAGTGTACAGCCTGGAAGAGTGGTGCCGGCTCTGCGCGCCAGGTCTCCAGTGCGCCTCCTAGGACCAAGATATCCTGCACCGGTTCTGCGTGCAGTGTCTCCGGTGCATGTCCACAGCCCGGTGCGAGAGATCCCAGCTCCACTCATCTGTCAGGCCAAGGTTAGTGTGCTACCTGGAAGAGTGGTGCCGGCTCTGCGCGCCAGGTCTCTAGTGCGCCTTTTGGGACCAAAATATCCTGCGGTTCTGCGGGCAAAATCTCCGGTGCGTGTCCACAGCCCAGTTTGAGAGATTCCAGCTCCACTCACCCGTGAGGCCAGGGTTAGACTCGATGGACCTTCTTACCACAGCCGAGAGGCGTAGTCCAGGGGACACGCACAACACCTAAGTTGTGCAGGACACGGACAAGGTGCGAGGTTCTAGGGACACGCACAACACCTAAGTTGTGCAGGACACGGACAAGGTGCGAGGTTCTAGGGACATGCACAACACCTAAGTTGTGCAGGACATGGACAAGGTGCGAGGTTCTAGGGAGTACGTGTTGTGGATTCTACACGTCCTGTCCCTGCTCCACGCATCAGGTCCCCTGTGCGCCTTCAGAGCCCGGCATGGCCTGTCCCTGCTCCACGCATCAGGCCCCTTGTGCGCCTTCAGAGCCCGGCACGGCCTGTCCCTGCTCCACGCATCAGCCCCCCTGTGCGCCTTCAGAGCCCGGCGCGGCCTGTCCCTGCTCCACGCATCAGGCCCCCTGTGCGCCTTCAGAGCCCGGCGCAGCCTGTCCCTGCTCCGCGCATCAGGCCCCCTGTGCGCCCTCACAGCCCGGCGCGTCCTGTCCCTGCTCCACGCATCAGGTCCCCTGTGCGACCTCAGAGCCCGGCACGGCCCATTCCTGCTCCCCGCACCAGAGTCCCAGTGTGCGTCATGAGTCCAGCACGGCCCGTTCCGGCTCCACGCACCAGAGTCCCAGTGCGCATCAAGAGTCCAGTACGGCCGGATCCTGCTCCCCGCACCAGAGTTCCAGTTCGCATCATGAGTCCAGTACGGCCGGTTCCTGCTCCCCGCACCAGAGTCCCAGTTCGCATCATGAGTCCAGTACGGCCGGTTCCTGCTCCCCGCACCAGAGTCCCAGTGCGCGTCATGAGTCCAGCACGGCCCGTTCCTGCTCCCCGCACCAGAGTCCCCGTGCGCATCATGAGTCCAGTACGGCAGGTTCCTGCTCCCCGCACCAGAGTTCCAGTGAGCATCATGAGTCCAGTACAGCCGGTTCCTGCTTCCTGCACCAGGTCCCATGTGTACGTCGGGAGTCAAGCACGAACTGTTCCGGCTAATTGCCCAGGGCCTCCGGTGCGTGAACTCGAGCCAGCACGGCCGGCACCGGAGCCGCGACCTGGGACAAAAGGACCCACCAGAAGACCCTCCTGCTCTTTAATTACTTGTTAGTTTTATCTCTTATTCTTATCCGTATTTTTTGAAACTGCATTGTTGGTTACGGGCTTGTAAGTAAGCATTTCACTGTAAGGTCTACACCTGTTGTATTCAGGGAAATGTGACTAATAACATTTGATTTGTTTGATTTTGAAGTTACAGACTATTTACTCAGAGAATTTTGCATGATTAGAGTGAATATAATGTCATTATGGCCATGGTCAAAAAGTGGTTGCTTCTCAATAGAACTTTGTCACTGCTCCGGCTAACTTTGAATGTCAACTGACAAGCTAGCTAGCGGCTGCAGGTTCCTGTGTGATAACATGGGGGTTTCTCAATGAAATCCTTAGAATACAAAATAAAATAGGATCTATATATTTATTAATTTACAAAGTTAACAGTCTAAATTTTAATATCTTACCTCCCAAAGACAATCCGTTCCAGTTTTCATGGTGTATTTCTGAATCTTTCCCTTTAAATCGCCATAGAAACCCCCCCTCAGATATGGGCTGCAGTCCAAATGGCTCGAAACCATCAGCTCTTGAATGACGTTTTACATCCGAGTGTATCTTATATCAATCAAATCAATAATTTATTTATAAAGCCCTTCTTACATCAGATGATGTCACAAAGTGCTGTACAGAAACCCAGCCTAAAACCCCAAACAGCAAGCAATGCAGATGTAGAAGCACGGTGGCTAGAGTTTCTCATGATAAGCTGCAGACCACACTACCTACCGAGAGAGTTTTCATCTGTATTCTTTGTAGCTGTTTAGATACCACCACAGTCAGAAGCTGGCACTAAGATAGCATTGAATGAGCTGTATTCCGCCATAAGCAAACAGGAAAACGCTCACCCAGATGCGGGGCTCCTAGTAGCCAATGCTAAAATCAATGTCATCTACAGTACCAGTCAAAAGTTTGGACACACCTACTCATTCAAGGGTTTTTCTTTATTTTTACTATTTTCTACATTGTAGAATAATAGTGAAGACATCAAAAACTCTGAAAACACATATGGAATCATGTAGTAACCAAAATAGTGTTAAACAAATCAAAATATATTTAATATTTGAGATTCTTCAAAGTAGCCAGCCTTTGCCTTTATGACAGCCTTGCACACTCTTGGCATTCGCTCAACCAGCTTCATGAGGTAGTCACTTGGAATGAATTTCATTTAACAGGTGTGCCTTGTTAAAAGTTAATTTGTGGAATTTCTTTCCCTCTGAATGTGTTTGAGCCAATCAGATGTGTGGTGACAAGGTAGGGTTGGTATACAGAATACAGCCCTACTTGGTAAAAGAACAAGTCTATATTATGACAAGAACAGCTCAAATAAACTCAAATTACTGTAAGACATGTTTGTCAGTCAATCCGGAAAATGTCAAGAACTTTGAAAGTTTCTTCAAGTGTAGTCGCAAAAACCATCAAGCGCTATGATGAAACAGGGTCTCATGAGGACCGCCACAGGAATGGAAGACCCAGGGTTACTTCTGCTGCAGAGGATACGTTCATTAGAGTTACCAGCCTTGGGAATTGGCAATTAACTGCACCTTAAATTGCAGCCCAAATAAATGCTTCACAGAGTTCAAGTAACAGACACATTTCAACATCAACTGTTCAGAGGAGACTGCGTGAATCAGGCCTTCATGGTTGAATTGCTGCAAAGAATCCACTACTAAAGGACACCAATATGAAGAAGAGACTTGCTTGGGCCAAGAAACACGTGCAATGGACAGGAGTCAAAATTTGAGATTTTTGGTTCTAACCGCCGTGTCTTTGTGAGACGCAGAGTAGGTGAACGGATGATCTCTGCATGTGTGGTTCCCACCGTGAAGCATGGAGGAGGAGGTGTGATAGTGTGGGGGTGCTTTGCTTGTCACGATCTCCTGAAGGGACAGACCAAGGCAGCGAGGTATCCAGTATACATGTTTTATTATTCACGTAACTGGGACAAAACAACAAAACGAACGTAACGAAGATCGTGAAGCTGAACACAACTAAACATACAACAAGCTATGCTCAAACAATAACCCACAAGTGAAAACTACAAACATATATATGGTTCCCAATTAGAGATAACGACACTCAGCTGCCTCTAATTGGGAACCATTACCACAACATAGAAATATATAACCTAGAACAGAAAAAACCCTACCCTACACCAAAACAAAACTAAACACTCCAGCCTGTCTTCTCAGGCCTGGACGTGACAGTACCCCCCCCAAAGGCGCGGACTCCGACCGCGCCAAAAGTCCATTGGGGGGGTCTTCGGGTGGGCCTTCCTGTCCCAGGTGGTGGCTCCGGTGCCGGCCGTGCTGGCTTGGGGTCCCACACCGGAGGCCCTGGGCTATTTGCCGGAACAGTTAGTTTAGGACTGGGAACCTTCTCTGGAGGCTCCGGACTGGGAACCTTCACCGGAGGCTCCGGACTGGGAACCTTCTCCGGAGGCTCCGGACTGGGAACCTTCTCCGGAGGCTCCGGACTGGGAACCTTCTCCCGAGGTTCCAGACTGGGAACCTTCTCCCGAGGTTCCGGACTGGGAACCTTCTCCCGAGGTTCCGGACTGGGAACCTTCTCCCGAGGTTCCGGACTGGGAACCTTCTCTCGAGGTTCCGGACTGGGAACCTTCTCTCGAGGTTCCGGACTGGGAACCTTCTCTCGAGGTTCCGGACTGTCGACGCGCACTGGGACTCTGGTGCGGGGAGCAGGAACGGGCCGTACTGGACTCATGACGCGCACTGGGACTCTAGTGTGGGGAGCAGGAACGGGCCGTGCTGGGTTCACGGCGCGCACAGGGATCCTGGAACGTGGAACAGGGACAGGACGTGCTGAGTCCACGACGGGCACAGGGATCCTGGAGCGTGGAGCAGGGACAGGACGTGCTGGGTCCACAACGGGCACAGGGATCCTGGAGCGTGGAGCAGAGACAGGACGTGCTGGGTCCACGACGGGCACAGGGATCCTGGAGCGTGGANGTCCTTCCTGAACCGGCCAAACTCCCCGTGTGCCCCCCCCAAAAAAATTTTTTGGGGGTGCCTCTCGGGTTTCCGCGCCAGGCGAGTCCCAACATATCTCTCCCTCTCCGGGTTCCACGCTCCATATATATCCTCATAACTCCCTCGCTCAGTCTTCGCCGCTTCCATCTCCTTCTTGGGGTGATGATGCTCCGTCGTTTTCCTCCAAGGCCCCTTCCCAGCCAATATCTCCTCCCAAGTCCAGGACTCCTTTAAACATCGCTGCTTGGTCCTTTTGTGGTGGGTTATTCTGTCACGATCTCCTGAAGGGACAGACCAAGGCGCAGCGAGGTATCCAGTATACATGTTTTATTATTCACGTAACTGGGACAAAACAACAAAACGAACGTAACGAAGATCGTGAAGCTGAACACAACTAAACATACAACAAGCTATGCTCAAACAATAACCCACAAACCCCAAGTGAAAACTACAAACATATATATGGTTCCCAATTAGAGGTAACGACACTCAGCTGCCTCTAATTGGGAACCATTACCCCAACATAGAAATATATAACCTAGAACAGAAAAAACCCTACACCAAAACAAAACTAAACACTCCAGCCTGTCTTCTCAGGCCTGGACGTGACATTGCTGGTGACACTGTCAGTGATTTATTTAGAATTTAAGGCACACTTAACCAGCATGGCTACCATAGCATTCTGCAGAGATATGCCATCCCATCTGGTTTGAGTTTAGTGGGACTATCATTTGTTTTTCAACAGGACAATGACTCAAAACACACCTCCAGACTGTGAAAGAACTATTTGACCAAGCAGGAGAGTGATGGAATGCTGCATCAGATGACCGGCCTCAAATAATTAACATCAAATCACATTTACCGCTACTCTCTCGCAGGAAACCTTCACTCAGACATTTAAAATGAAACATGTCAATTTGAAAAATAAGCCACAGGAGTTTTTTGATAAAGACAACTTTTGAGTAGTAAGACATGTATAAAAGCAACACCATTAATAAGAAGGGGCTAGAATAGTCTTATATGGTGAGCTACCGAGTGGCTAGGACAGGCAAGCCCCATACTATTATGGGGGACTTAATTCTTCCTGCTACCGCGGATATGGCTGGAACAATGCTGGGGGAAAAGGACAAAAAAACTTTACAGACAATATCTTCATTAAACAACACTGTTTCACAACGCATCAGTGACATGGCAGGAGATATTTTGAAACAATTACTGCTTCACATACAAGCCAGTGAATTACATGCGTTACAGCTGGATGAGTCAACAGACGTGGCGGGCCTGGCACAGCTCCTGGTATATGTCTGTTATGTTTATGGGGGGTCATTTAAGGAAGACATCCCCTTCTGCAAACCTCTGGAAACCAGGACAACATGAGAGGATATTTTTTAAAGTACTGGACAGCTTTGTGACATCAAATGGACTTTGGTGGTCAAGACGTGTTGGTATCTGTACTGATAGCGCAAAGCCATGACAGGGAGACATAGTGGAATGGCAACACAAATGCAAGTAGTTGTTCCCGACACCAGCATCCACCGAGAGGCTCTTGCTGCCAAGGGAATGCCTGACCGCTTGAAACACATTTTGGACACTACAGTGAAAATGGTTCACTTTGTTAAAGCAAGGCCCCTGAACTCTTGTGTATTTTCTGCATTATGCAATGATATGGGCAGTGACCATGTAACGCTTTTACAACATACAGAAGTGCGCTGGTTATCAAGGGGCAAAGTATTGACCATTTTTTTTTTTATTGAGATCTTGACATCATGGGAAAATCAAAAGAAATCAGCCAAGACCTCAGAAAAAAATTGTAGACCTCCACAAGTCTGGTTCATCCTTGGGAGCAATTTCCAAACGCCTGAAGGTACCACGTTCATCTGTACAAACAATAGTATGCAAGTATAAACACCATGGGACCATGCAGCCGTCATACCGCTCAGGAAGGAGACGCGTTCTGTCTCTTAGAAATGAATGTACTTTGGTGCAAAAAGTGCATATCAATCCCAGAACAACAGCAAAGGAGGTACAAAAGGTACAAAAGTATCTATATCCACAGTAAAACTAGTCATATATGGACATAACCTGAAAGGCCGCTCAGCAAGGAAGATGCCACTGCTCCAAAACCGCCATAAAAAAGCCAGACTACGGTTTGCGACTGTACATGGGGACAAAGATCGTACTTTTTGGAGATATGTCATCTGGTTTGATGAAACAAAAATAGAACTGTGTGGCCAAAAAAAGGGGGAGGCTTGCAAGCCGAAGAACACCATCCCAACCGTGAAGCACGGGGTGGCAGCATCATGTTGTGGGGGTGCTTTGCTGCAGGAGGGACTGGTGCACTTCACAAAATAGATGGCATCATGAGGCAGGACAATTATGTGGATATATTGAAGCAACATCTCAAGACATCAGTCAGGAAGTTAAAGCCTGGTCGCAAATGGGTCTTCCAAATGGACAATGACCCCAAGCATACTTCCAAAGTTGTGGCAAAATGGCTTAAGGACAACAAAGGCAAGGTATTGGAGTGGCCATCACAAAGCCCTGACCTCAATCCCATAGAAAATTTGAGGGCAGAACTGAAAAAGCGTGTGCGAGCAAGGAGGCCTACAAACCTGACTCAGTTACACCAGCTCTGTCAGGACGAATGGGCCAAAATTCACCCAACTTATTGTGGGAAGCTTGTGGAGGGCTACCCAAAACGTTTGACCCAAGTTAAACAATTTAAAGGCAATGCTACCAAATACTTATTGAGTGTATGCAAACTTCTGACCCACTGGGAATGTGATGAAAGAAATAAAAGCTTAAATAAATACTTCTCTTTACTATTATTCTGACATTTCACATTCTTAAAATAAAGTGGTGATCCTAACTGACCTAAGACAAGGAATTTTTACCAGGATTAAATGTCAGAAATTGTGAAAAACTGAGTTTAAATGTATTTGGCTAAGGTGTATGTAAACTTCCGACTTCAACTGTATATACTATATCCCCTGATATTGACACTTTTCTCCCTGTGCCAATTTCCTTTGATCATTCTTGAGATGTCACTACAACTTGATTGGAGTCCACCTGTAGCCAATTCAAATAGTTTGGACATGATTTAGAAAGGAACACACCTGTCTGTAACGTCCCACAGTTGACAGTGCATGTCAGAGCAGAAACTATAGCATGAAGTCCAAGGAACTGCCCGTAGATCTCCGAGATGGAATTGTGATGAGGGATATATCTGGGGAAGGGTATAAAACAATCGGTAGCATGTTGAAAGTTTCCAAAAGCACAGTGGTCTCCATAATTGGGAAACTGCAAAAATATGGAACTACCCAGACTCTGCCAAGTACTGTCCTTCCGACCAAACTTGGCAACCGGGCAAAAAGGATCTTGTTCAGGAACGTGACCAAGAACACAATGACCACTCTGATAGAACTACACAGTTCCTTGGCTGAGATGGGAGGACCTGCCAGAAGGACAACAGTCTGTACAGCACTTCACCAATCAGGGCTTTATGGGAGAGCGGCCAGACGGAAGCCACTCCTGAGAAAAAGGCACATGAAAGCACGCCTGGCGTTTGCAAAAATGCACATGAAAGACTCAGATAGCATAAGGCAAAAATGATGTCGTCTGATGAAACAAAAATGTAACTATTTAGCCTGAATGCAAAGCGCTATGTCTGGCAAAAACCAGGACAGCTCAACACCCGTCTAACACCATCCCTACCCTCATTCATTGTGGTGGCAGCATCATGCTATGGGGATGCTTTTCAGCATACGGACAAATCCTTAATGAGAACCTGCTTCAGAGTGCAAATTACTTTAGGCTGGGGTGAAGATTTACTTTCCAACGGGACAATGACCCCAAGCATACAGCCAAAGCAATGCTGGAAAGGCTTCAGAACAAGAATATCAAAGTCCTTGAGTGGCCAAGCCAAAGCCCAGAGTTTAATCCTAATGAAAATCTGTGGAAAGACTTGAAGATTGCTGTTTACCACCACTCCCCATCTAACTTAACAGAGCTTTATAAAATCTGCAAGGAAACATTTGAAAAAATCCCCAAATACAGGTGCAAAATTGATACATACATACCCAAGACGACTCAAAGCTGTAATCGCCGCCAAAGGTGCTTCTACAAAGTATTGACTCAGGGGTGTGAATACTTCTGTAAATTAGATGTTTCTGCATTTAATTTTCAATACATTTGCAAAAGATTGTGCGTAGATGGGTGAAAGATGAAATCCATTTGGGGCGGCAGGTAGGCTAGTGGTTAGAGTGCTGAATCGAACCCCGAGCTGACAAGGTAAAAATCTGTCGTTCTGCCCCTGAACAAGGCAGTTCCCCTGGTAGGCCGTCATTGTAAATACGAATTTGTTCTTAACTGACTTGCCTAGTTAAATAAAGGTTACATTTTTACACGTTTTTTTATTTTTATTTAATCCATTTTGAATTCAGGCTGTAACACAACAAAATGTGGAATAAGTCAAGGGGTATGAATAGTTATTGAAGGCACTGTACATGTCTTCTTATGTAATCATAGAAAGCGTGCATGTTCAATATAGCATGCATAGGTTGCAGGTCTGTGAGATCTTCACAATTGCTGTAATAATCTGCGCAGAATCTTGAACAACATTGGTCACTTGCATGTCATTTTAATGTAATCTCAACTGCAATCCAGGTCATTTGCTTGTGCTATTAGATGTAGCACAGTGATAACACATTAAGTTGTTTTATAAATACAACATATCTGACATATTCCAATTTTAACTTTGGTGCGCTTTTAAATAGTTGAAAGTGATAACACATTTTGATGACAATGAAACCAAAAAATCGGACATTGTTTTTCCATTTGAATTTGGTTGTGCTTTTAGATGGTTGAAAGCATAATGATAACACATTGGGAATTCAACAAACTTATTGCTGTCTTTTGAAAGGTTGAAATCTCATTGATCAACATCTCAACCAAATATTAGCCACATTTCCACATTGAAATGATGTGGTGTGCTTAATGGGAAGTCATTAAAATAGTCTAAGCCAATACTTTGATAGGCCTCTACATTTACCAAAGAACAAACTCAAAATCACAATTATACAAACAGAATTGTCATGTTGTCAACAATTGAATGATCAACATCTACAATATTGGCTGGCACAGTCATTATTTCCCCATGTGACACACAGGCTTCCTGACACACACTCATCAACTGAAACAATTAATATAGAAGTTATAACTCCTATAATAAACCATAGGCTATCAAATTAGGAAGTATAAGACCTAATATGTTTATGTATCCTAATACCTGCAATGTAATTACCTGTAGGCTAGGCTATTAGATCCCCAATAGACTACATAATGGTATTAAGTTGTGAAATCCTTCCAAGTTGTTTCTTCGTCACCTTGTATAGGCAACAGAAGCTTTAAAAAAGCATAAAAACACAATAGGCCTAACTATATACATTTTAAGGTGTGTTCAAAATACCTGTTGGACGCTCAAATCAATCAACCTTAGGGCAACTTGAACATGCATGAACTCATGAATACGCAAATGTAAATCGACTTCGTAATGATTGTCTAGGCCACATTATTTATCATTAATTTGAATGAGCTTCAAAAAACACAATAGTTAAGTTTTCAGATATGCTTGGGATGGATGGAAAGGTTTTTGTAATGGGGAGATCTTTAACACATCTTTAAACTGCGACGATCACCTATCATCTAAATTGCTATAAAGTCCAGAATAAAGCATAGGCTAATATGCTAGTTCACGGGTAACATGGATTGCGCCACACTTTTGCACATTCTTATTTAATTAATATAACGGCGCGTGGCTCATGCACTGAACTTACCCAGGAACAATGTGTGAAATGAGCCAGACATCACGACTCTCAGCTGGAGCGAAAATTCCACAAAAACCAGCAGAACACGACGTCTTCTTTCTTCCCTAAAATGAGTTTAAGTCATATACCTGTGCACTCAAATCTGAATGAAATTGGAATTGTGCGAATGATCTTGGTCTATAGGTAGGCTACAACGCATATCACACATGTCCTTGTGCTCATTCAGAAATGGAGCCGCACATTTTCATTGTTTCTCGCAGAACACCGGGTATCTTAGAGTTGCCTTGCGCAACACTTCACCGAGGATACATATCTGCGGTCGCGCAGGATCCGTACGTATGGCCCCTCACTCTCTCCTCTTTACACAGAATAAAAAGCGGGTGCAATAGCTGTGCGCGTAGCCCGCTGAAAACGGGGGACCTCTACAGTTGCGAGCGTACACGGCACACATGCCCTTCCGGTGCCAGTGCAGCGATTTCACACCAACAAATTTCCTACGGGACAAGAAGCACAAATATGATTGGCCACTCATCACATTTGTAAGGTACAGTACTACAGCAGCATCACCGTGAACAAAGAGCACTGGAGTTGGAGTGACTGCAGTGGAGAGATCTCAAACGAAGCCCTCACAAAAATAGAGATTTGCACAGCATATTATACAATTATGAAAGGGACAAATACCAGGCTATATCCACATGCATGTTCAGGTTCACTTTAAAAAGAGATGTCAATGTGACTTCCCTGGTTAAATAAAGCATTCAAATAGAAATATGTATTTGTTTATTTTGATGATATTTTAATCACCAAGCACTGTAAAATCATATGCATAAATTGATGATGATTACATTGTCAGATGCCCAATTATGGTAAAGATAATATTCAATCTACTTTATTTAGAAATGAGGGAAATGACAACCCTGATGTATGAGTCACCATCTGAACATTTCTGTACCTGATCTGCTTGTGTTTGGGTATGTCATTCCCACTCTCTGTGGGTGTTGAATGGGCATTGGAAGGGTAAGTAGGGGTGCTGCTGGTGACTCCCATAGTGGAGATCACAGTGGCATCCAAAGTACTTCACTACAGGGGCTGACTGGGACCAGAAATGGCTAATTATTAGCCAAATAATGATAATTATGTGCAAACCCCCCAATTTAGACTGGCCCACTGGGCTAAAATGGACCAGCCCATCTGGCCTTTGCCAGAACTGCCCTATGGCCATTCTCTCTCACTATCTATTGGTCCTTCCTTTTTTATTTCCACATGGTTCCATTCAGGCAATACAATCGTTATTTTGTTCTTGTTCTTGAATTGGATTTCCTCACACGCAGCTTGGCCTATGATGTATTGCTTTTGCTGATATGTACCAGAGCAAGCACAGCAGAAATGGCTGGATTACTAAATTCTTGATGAAACTGCAAATGACTGACAGCTCGCAGTCTTTGATCTAGCCACAACAGAATGAGGCTGTCATAACATGGACACCGTACACATGACATATTGTCAAATCGTTCTATAACTTCACATTCTAGCAATTACTAGATAGCTTTTAATTTCACCCTGTCCATTGGTGATGAGAAGTCTAGCGCCACCAGAATAAACGAGACAAAAGCTGAACATGATCTTAAATGTGTTGACTGTGAATCTGTCTTGAAATAGCAGAGTGTGGAACAAAGACCTGGGCTCATTAAAAATGAATCAAGGGTATATCGGCCCTCATGTTTTCCCCCTGCTCAGGGATTCTGTGTGGATCAATGAAGGCTGAGGACATTACCATCTCTCCCAATAATAAAGCTTCACTTATTATAGCAACCATTTCAAAATGCTAAGAACGATCATTACAAAGTCCAGCGCCAAATTACTGCTTGGTTATACAAACATAACAAAACTATTATTTCTAAACAGACCTAAAAGTAATTAATCTACATTGGGCAAACAGATGAAACGCCGGAACGATGGAGTCACATTTCATTCCTGTCATGATAGCGCACAAAAGTGAAAATCGAGATAGAGAAAATATGATCTCCTTCGTTGTTTTTGTCAAGAGCGTCAAGAGTGAAGCCATGAGAGAGAGAGAGAGAGAGAGAGAGACAGAGAGACAGAGAGACACAGAGAGAGAGAGAGATATATACAGACAGACAGACAGACGGAGACAGGGATATATCCAGACCTATAGGCAAACCTCAGCAGTCTATAGGATGATGATGATCTTTACTCTTGCCCCAACTAATCTCAGCCATACCATAAAGACTTGTCTACATATTGGATATGATCTCTCACCAATCAATTCAAAGGATTCAGGAATGGACAGGATGTCACTGGTACAAAACCATTGGTCAAAACGGTTATATATTCAGTTCTAATTGGCTCAGACAACTCAGCTCCAACTGGTATTCATCAATCAGTTATTCAGGCAGAGAAGACTTGTCAACCTTAGCAGCCATTAGAATGAGTACTCTAAGGCAATGACAGTAATCACTAAAGGACATAAGACTAATCTTACATAAGACTAAAACTTGGTCCTAATTGGAACCACATTCCCTACAAAGTGCACTACTTTTGACCATGGCCAATAGGGCTCTGGCCAAAAGTAGTGCAGTATGTATTGGTGACTAAACAAAATGTGCTCATGGAATTTCACAGAAAATGTATATTTTATATGAATAACTCAGGGGTGAAAGAAGTGTGAAACCCCAATGAATGCATGCACAATCAAAGGTTCTGAACATTAGATAGGGGGCATTACAAGAGTTATCAGTTTAGAGTTTTGTACTTAATATATACCACCTACACTGAGGGAAAAAAAGTATTTGATCCCCTGCTGATTTTGTACCCCTGCTGATTTGTATTTGCCCACTGACAAAGAAATTATCAGTCTATAATTTTAATGGTAGGTTTATTTGAACAGTGAGAGACAAAATAACAACAAAAAAATCCAGAAAAATGCATGTGAAAAATGTTATAAATTGATTTGCATTTTAATGAGGGAAATAAGTATTTGACCCCCTCTCAGAAAGACCATGGCCCAGAGGGCTCTGGGCCATGGTCTTTCTGAGAGGGGGTCAAAAGTAGCGCACTTTGTAGGGAATGTGGTTCCAATTAGGACCAAGTTTTAGTCTTATGTAAGATTAGTCTTATGTCCTTTAGTGATTACTGTCATTGCCTTAGAGTACTCATTCTAATGGCTGCTAAGGTTGACAAGTCTTCTCTGCCTGAATAACTGATTGATGAATACCAGTTGGAGCTGAGTTGTCTGAGCCAATTAGAACTGAATGTATAACCGTTTTGACCAATGGTTTTGTACCAGTGACATCCTGTCCATTCCTGAATCCTTTGAATTGATTGGTGAAAGATCATGTCCAGTATGTAGACAAGTCTTTATGGTATGGCTGAGATTAGTTGGGGCAAGAGTAAAGATCATCATCATCCTATAGACTGCTGAGGTTTGGATCTCTCTCTCTCTCTCTCTCTCTCTCTCTCTCTCTCTNCTCCCTCCCTCCCTCCCTCCCTCCCTCCCCAAGGGGAAAATGGTCTTAGACACACAGTTCTGCTGTATACAAAATAGACATTGTACATTACACAAATGTTTGGATACACCTACTCATTCAAGGGTTTTTCTTTATTTTCTACATTGTATAATAATAGTGAAGACATCAAAACAATGAAATAACACATATGGAATCATGTAGTAACCAAAAAAGTGTTAAACAAATCAAAATATATTTTAGATGAAAGTTTCTTCAAAGTAGCCACCCTTTGCCTTGATGACAGTTTTGCACACTCTTGGCATTCTCTCAACCAGCTTCATGAGGTAGTCACCTGGAATGCATTTCAATTTACAGGTGTGCCTTGTTAAAAGTTAATGTGTTTGGGCCAATCAGTTGTGTTGTGACAAGGTAGGGGTGGTATACAGAAGATAGCCCTATTCGGTAAAAGACCAAGTCCATATTATGGCAAGAACAGCTCAAATAAGCAAAGAGAAATGACAGTCCATCATTACTTTAAAGCACAAAGGTCAGTCAATCCGGAAAACTGCAGTCGCAAAAACCATCAAGCGCTATGATGAAACTGGCTCTCATGAGGACTGCCACAGGAAAGGAAGACCCAGAGTTACCTCTGCTGTGTAAGGGCTATTTGACCAAGAAGGAGAGTGATGTCTCCCGACCCCTCCTGTCTCAGCCTCGAGTATTTATGCTATAATAGTTAATGTGTCGGGGGGCTAAGGTCAGTCTGTTATATCTGGAGTATTTATCCTGTCTTATCCGGTGTCTTGTGTGAATTTAAGTATGCTCTCTCTAATTCTCTCTCTCTTTCTCTCTCTTTCTATCTTTCTTTCTCTCTCTCTTTCTTCCTTTCTTTCTTTCTTTCTCTCGGAGGACCTGAGCCCTAGGACCATGCCTCAGGACTACCTGGCCTGATGACTCCTTGCTGTCCCCAGTCCACCTGGTTGTGCTGCTGCTCCAGTTTCAACTGTTCTGCCTGCGGCTATGGAACCCTGACCTGTTCACTGGACGTGCTACCTGTCCCAGACCTGCTGTTTTCAACTCTCTAGAGACAGCAGGAGCGGTAGAGATACTCTGAATGACCTGCTATGAAAAGCCAACTGACATTTACTCCTGAGGTGCTGACCTGTTGCACCCTCTACAACCACTGTGATTATTATTATTTGACCCTGCTGGTCATCTATGAACATTTGAACATCTTGGCCATGTTCTGTTATAATCTCCACCCGGCACAGCCAGAAGATGACTGGCCACCCCTCATAGCTTGGTTCCTCTCTAGGTTTCTTCCTAGGGAGTTTTTCCTAGCCACCGTGCTTCTACACCTGCATTGCTTGCTGTTTGGGGTTTTAGGCTGGGTTTCTGTACAGCACTTTGTGACATCAGCTGATATAAGAAGGGCTTTATAAATACATTTGATTGATTGATTGATTGATTGATTGATGGGAGTACTGCATCAGATGACCTGGCCTCCACAATCACCCTACCTCAACCCAGTTGAGGTGGTTTGGGACCACAGAGTGAAGGAAAAGCAGCAAACAAGTATTCAGCATATGTGGGAACTCCTTCAGGACTGTTGGAAAAGCATTCCTCGTGAAGCTGGATGAAAGAATGCAAATATGTGTTATTTCATAGTTTATGTCTTCACTATTATTCTACAATGTAGAAAATAGTAAAAATAAAGAAAAACCCTTGAATGAGTAGATGTGTCCAAACTTTTGGCTGGTACTGTACAATTCACATTACCCTTATCATCATACGCTCATATAGCCACATACATGATACTTAGCATGTTCCCTTATTCTGTCAGTAGCGTACCAACACAGCTCAGGTTTACTTATTGCTGATCAGGTATTTGATGGACATGGGATTGAAGGAGTGCTTATAGCTGTTCTGCTGACATGTGGGGATCCTACAGCGTCTACCTGAGGAGATGAGGGACCCTATAGCATCTGCCTGAGGGGAGGAGGGACCCTATAGCGTCTGCCTGAGGAGAGGAGGGACCCTATAGCGTCTGCCTGAGGAGAGGAGGGACCCTATAGTGTCTGCTGAGGAGAGGAGGGACCCTATAGTGTCTGCCTGAGGGGAGGAGGGACCCTATAGCGTCTGTCTTGGGAGAGGAGGGACCCTATAGCGTCTGCCTGAGGAGAGGAGGGACCCTATAGTGTCTGCTGAGGAGAGGAGGGACCCTATAGCGTCTGCCTGAGGGGAGGAGCTAATACTCAAAGTAAAGTACATGGGAGTGATCTGATGTGATCTAAAATAATTTTGTGGTCTTGTCTGATAACGTTCTGTTCAAAAATAGTCTGCAGGGAGGGATGTTGCCTCACACCCATGACCTTCATGGCAGTTTGTATCAGGCGGGGAATTTGGAATTTCAGTTGGACTGATAAATTACCAAACCAGACTGTGATTCCGTATCTCAGGATACTCTCTATGACCGCATGATAGAACAGGAGCATTATTTCTAGTCAACTCAAAAACCCTGAGTCTACGTAGGAAATAGAGGCATTGTTGGACTCTGCAGCAGGCACTCTCTACTTGTACTTTCCAGCTCAACACATTGTCCATGTGTACGTCCAGGTATTTATACCAACCAACCTGTGCTATGTTGGCATTGTGGACAACCACAGGCACGTGTTCACCGACAGACTTGTGGTGAAACACCATCTCCACCGTTTAATTTTTTTAAGAATGAGATGGTACTCATCACACCATTTGATAAACCTTTGAATCTCTGACCTGTACACAGTAGCATCAGCATCTTTATACATCAGACCAAGAATGGAGGTGTCATCAGAAAACTTGACAATGTAGTTATCAGGATTACTGCTAGTGCATTCATTTGTGTACAGTGTGAATAAGATGGGTGAACTCACACAACCCCGTGTCTCTAGCATCAGAGAGGGTACAGTTAACTCTAACTTGCTGAGTACGGCTAGTCAGGAATGAGTGGTACCACCTTACAGTATAGGGGTTAAGACCCTTGTGCTTTAACAGGCTGAGTATGACATGTGGCTGTATTGTGCTAAACGCTGAACTGAAATCAATAAATAACAGTCTAGCATAGGACCTGTTGCCGTATTCATACATGTTTGCTTGAAGACTCCAAGGAGTCACCCAACAATGTTTGTTATTCCAAGAAGAAAGACCACAACTGTGCCATTTTATATTTTCTTGACATTTATTTTTTAATGTGACATTGCATGGCAGAAACAAACACGTTCATGACAGTTAGCGAGTTTGTCTTTAAAGGGGCTCTTTTCCGAACATCAGTTGTTTAGAGAGGGTGGCAACATCCATGCAAATTGCCCTGGAATTTGCTTTCTTCTCAGCATAGATTTTTCCTGAAATTATGGAATGGTCAGCTTCAAAAGCCTTCCGCAACATTGGCCTGTTTTTTTTCTCTTCCCAATTATTTATCAAGATCTTCTCATGAAAAAAGAGCACAGAGGGTGGTTGGAACTTATTATCATGACCTGATTAAGGAGAAGAGGGAGAAACCTCGACTGGCAGCAAAACAATAAAGCGGACCTGTCAAATGTGACAATGCAGAGGACAATTTTCAAGTGCAATGATATTCATGCACATGACAGTTCTTTATTCATGGTTTACTTGGAAACGAAGAAGATCTGAACAGGCTCTTGATTGTTTAGTCATGGATGACATCGTGAGCCCAATTTAAAAGCCTCTGCTGCTATTCGTGCGATGTGATGCAATGCTGATTCTTTCAACTCGTCTCACCTGCACGGTCGATGACAACGTGGGGTAGAACAGTACAGTATGCTATTTACTGTCGGTGTCATTTTGCAAACTAAGACAACTTTCTTCAGGCAAATTAGCAGACTATTTAGGGCAGCGAAGACACAGATGAAAGTGGGTTTTGGCAATGATTAATTTAACATGTCCTCAGTTACAAGGCATTTAAGTTTAGCATCCTTATTTAGGTCATTCAGAGAGCCTTACTTGTAAACAAGGCATTTAAATAGCATGTCCCCTGGCAAGAGGAAGTTAAAACTACTGTGTCGGGTCAGGTAGAACTGCTTCGCTCATATGCTCAAATAGAACTCTTGATTAAGCAACCCAACTTACAGATGAAAACGTGTCCAGGGCACAGCCCAATGGGCATAGGACATGATAAAGATGTCTTTTTAACCAGGTTTTGCCCACTGGGAGGTTGCTGAGCCTTCCAGGGAAGATGGAAAAGGACAGCAGCACCAAAATATGGACCTTAAAGACCTATTTATGAATCCACGTGCCCTTTTATTAATATTTCATTAGAGCTTTAGTTGCAGTCAATTCATTGAGGCCTACATCGCTTAAAGGGAAAGAATTTCAGAGGCAAGACATTTGGATTGTCCTGCAAAATTATGGTTTGACTGAAAAGGAAAATCAGACTCAATTGTTTTCCCTTTTAGGGTGATGTAAGTGATTATTCAGGAACGGCTGCACGGTTCTATCCTTTTTGGGGCATTGTGCGATTTTTTTACTTGAAATTCTACCTGTTTGCTTGGTCCCATAGTGGTAGACCAAATGAACCAGAAATCAACTAATTGGAATATCTAGTGATGGTATTGCAGTTTGCTGTCTGCTATTGATTAAAATTAATTAGGATTTAAGGTGGGGATTTCAAAATACATTGAGGGATTCCGATGAAATGGATTTCGAAGCCTTGAGCCTACAGTAGGGGTGTGTGTGTGAGGGGTGTGAGTGTGTGACAGACATACTGCAGGCACTACCTAACACCTCCTCTTCTTTACTGTCTGTGGGATGATTGTGTGGGTGTGTTGACTGCAGGACGGCTATAGTAAATCAACAGGGGCTCTACTCTGGATTAAGCTGTGGAGGAGTACCCATAACACTCCCACAAGTGTTCATTAACCAAGCAGCTAAAGTAAGCACCCTCCCAGATAACATTGCTAAGATTCCTAACATTCTTTTTTCACCCGTTATTTTACACCAACAAATCCTTCATACTGTAGGCTTCTATGTGGTTCTTTTCTGTATTTAGTCAAACTGATTGGTGATTGTCAAGAAAATAACTGACGATCTCACAGTAATTGACCTTTAATTAACATAAACACATCTAGTATCTCCTGGCTTCGACACAGCCTACAAGCCACTGATGCAGACCTTTGGAACATCTACATTTTAAAATGTATAATAAATTCATGTAATGTATCCTAAATTATCACAATAAATCCATTATTTATTTTAGACTGGTCTAAAGAAACATGATATGAAGAAAATGTAGTCTATTTCAGAAGAACAGAATAGCATACTCTGAGTTTCCCTTATGTTAATGTCACACCTACTCCTGCTCCCTCCCTCCTGCGCTCAACGTCGCTGGTCTACTAACCACAGGTCCTGGCAACTATATTATGCACACCTGTTCCCCATCATTACGCACACCTGGTCATCAGTTACTCCTTGATCCCTCCCCCTTTATTTAGCCCTCACTTGTCATCAGTCATTAGGTATTATTGTTTTCTCTCACGTTCAGTACGCTTCTCATGTTTGTTAATTTGTATCATTCCATTATTAAACTCACCTTCTGCATCTGCTTCCTGATTCCCGGCGTATACGTTACAGAATACTACCTCACAATATGGAAGCAGCAGAGGATAAAACCCTCTTCCAGATGGTCAACGAACAGGGTCATCTACTCCACCAACACCACGACCAGCTGGCGCAACTAGGTATGGCCATCGAGGAGGTCTACCTCGTTCTCCACCTCCTCGACACCACCAGCGAGGCTCTCCATTTGCCTATCAGAGGGCCTCCTACCACGGATCTTCACAGTGAGCCAGTCCCCCAGCCTGCTCAGCCGTCTGCCCAGGTCAGCGATGCCCAACTGTCCCTTCCGGAGAAGTATGACGGTAGCTGGGTTCCTATGAGATGTTCATGGCTCTGTTCAGGGAGGTCTTCAGACATCCTCCAGAGGGCAGAGAGGGAGGTGAACAACCTTTCCAACTCCAGCAGGGTGCCCAGACCGCTGCGCAGTACACTCTCAACTTTCGGACTGTGGCAGCCTCCAGCGGATGGAATGAGCTGGCACTCCACACTCTATTCCGCAGTGGAGATGGAGCATGTCGGGATGACAACATATCCTTGGACGCTCTGTCCCCAGGTATCACCCGTACCATCCAATCCCACTCCGAGGCACAGGCTACAAGTGAAGACAGACACATTGGGGACTCAACTGCATGCGCATGATGAAGATATTGGAAGAATTGTCCACATTTACTTTTCAAGATGAGTAGGCCTAATGAACAGCAAAGGCACTAGCCTATGTCAATCTAATTTCCCGCTGAGTACAAAAGTTGACCTATTGTATTCTGTGCTAGAAATAAAAATACGTATGCCAGTTAGGCTTTAGACCTGAATAATGTGCTTAATTTTAAGAAGTTATTTGGCCACTTTAGTTGTGATACAAACCTTATAGGTCTACATGAGGTATGCAACCATGATTTGGAAAAGGTTGCAAAAAAAAGCATGCGCAACAGCTGGGTGTCATTCACAAGTGCTAATACATTATTATATTCTAGATTTAGGTAAAATCCACAAATATTTCATACAAAAAAATTGTTACTTGTGTGGATATGTAGCTAGTTTAAGATGAAATATGGAAAAAAGACATGTAGAAAATCTGAATGTAAGATTAAAGCTTTTGAAAGTGGTTACTACTGAATCCTAATAATTGCGTTCTTTAGCAGAAAAACTGTGTAAAAAATATATATTTTTTCATCTGTGCATAGAATGACCATGCCAGATCTTTAGTTTGACAAGTACTCCAGAAGAATGATGATGTGTAACGACCTGGGCTCAGATGACTGATGATGGCCACATGCAGGCTCACGCACGCAGCACATATTGTCAAGTTGCACACACACACACACACACACACACACACACACACACACACACAGACACCTCCTGATATTGCCAAATTGCATGCACATGTATACACACACACACCTACAACACGCACACACATCCCCCTATAACGCTGGTGTTTTGAAATTCCATACTGTTGTAAGTGTATGAGTGTATAATGCCTTCTCTTCACTGTTACCGCATCAATCACTGATTAGTAGAGTTTAATTAAAGTTTAAATTATTTCCAAAAAAGGTTTTAGAGAAATGTAGCTTATCAAATGTGAGGTGGTTTAATCACTGCACTGTCTAAATATGTTCTAGGAATGAATTCTTCACCCAGTCTCAAGTTCGTCCCCCTATTCCTTATATAGTGCACTATTTTCTGGTCAAAAGTAGTGCACTATATAGGGAAAGGGTGCCATTTGGGATGCTCACTCTGCATACCGATCACACAGTTAAAGAGATTGCTCGTGGGGAACATTGTCTGGCTGAAGTACACAGTGTATTAAATCATGACTGTTTACCGTTTGGTGTGTACACTGCGCAGAGAGCCAATCACGCTGAGTGAACAGTTCAGGCTGGCTCCCAAATGCCACCCCATTCGCTAGATAGTGCACTACTTTGCCACTTGGTATGCAGTGCCAGTGTTAAATGTGACCAGACATTCCAAAGATCAATCACTTCATTTTAAAAGTGGCCATCTTGATTTGCGGCTTCGTTACATACGGAAATATAAATCAGAGTAAACAACCACGATAGGTTGGACAAGCCGTCAACTGTATGGATTATACTGCCACCTACGTCAAATTAAAGCGACATAGGCCTACTAAAAATCCTACGGGAACGATATCAAGTCACACGAGAATACTTCGCAGTGGGCAAAACTGGTTGAAATGACTTCAATTCAATCAGTTTGGCAGACTAGATTCTCCCACCAGTGGCATAACGATTGCCACCTGTGTGAAATATTTAATTCATTTAGGCTCCAATGTGTAAAGATGGACTCATAAAGAAGAGGCAAGATGGTCGCCAGATACCCCAACAGCAAGCACTTATCTCTGAAGGTATGGGGCTTCAGAGACACATATGGGCCATCCAGGGACACATATCTTTCCCCTTATCCTCCGGCTGACCTTTCGGCGCTTGCCTGCTTTTCATTGAGCACCCCAGTAAAAATGGAAATACAGTATTTTATAGATTTCTGCGATGGAAAATAAGTTATTCTCATAATATTACTCTGGTAGCTCGTTGGCTAGGGATGGGAGATATGGGTTACACACGTCCCAAACAAACACTGAGAAGGGTTTTCGAGTGAGACCTGTTGCTTAGAATGTCAATGGGCACTCATAGATTGGTTGAGATATTTTCTGACGTGTGAGGAGATATTTTTGCTACATCCAGTCAAGAAAGTGTTGTGGCATCTTCATTGTGTCACAGTACAAGTGGTAGTATTATGTATGGCAGCAGGCCTCTTGCCTAAGCACTCCCAAGGTGCCTTCCCCTTTCCCCCAAAAACAGAAAGTGAACAATTTCAATAATCAAAAACACTGAGTCCTTTGGGCATACACATACCTCAGAAGTAGCAGCTACAAAATACTTTCAACAAAACTGTCACTGGGCTACAACCAACACAGGACATCAAAGACGCTCTCTCCTCCTGACAAAGGAACACTGGCTTTTATCTAGCTGGAGAAAGAGTTTGTAATTGAAAACAGCTGTTTCCCCTGACGAGAGGGAGGGTTCAGAGCTCCAATCATCGATGGGGCCGATCAATCAGCTGCTTAGAATCCAGGAAGCCATTTCCTGAAATACACACATACAAACACATACAAACCCAAAACAGCACAGAAACTGGGGAACGTAACAGTATTCATGGTAGTAGTAGTATGGTAGTAGTAGTAGCAGTAGTAGTTTTAGTCGTAGTAGTAGTAGTAGGGTAGTAGTAGCAGTATGCTAGTCGTAGTAGGGTAGCAGTAGTAGTAGCAGGAGTAGGCGTAGCAGTAGTTGAAGTATTAGTAGTAGTAGTAGTAGTCGTATTAGTAATAACAGCGGAATAAGAAAGATATTTGATCTATTTAGTAGTAGTAGTAGTAGTAGTAGTAGTAGTAGTAGTAGTAGGGTAGTAGTAGTAGAATTGGTAGGAGTAGGAGTATTAGTAGTAGTAGTAATAGAAGTAGTAGTAGTAGTAGTAGTGGTATTAACAGCAGAATAAGAACAATATTTGATCTATTTAGTAGTAGGGTAGAAGTGGTAGTAGTAGTAGTAGTAGTAGGCAAGTAGTAGTAGTAGTAGTCGTAGTCGTAATCGTAGAGGTAGTAGCAGTAGTAGTAATAGTAGTATTAGTATGCTAGTAGTAGTTGTCGTAGTAGTAGTAGCAGAAGAAGAAGTAGTAGTATGTTAGTAGTAGTAGTCGTATTAATAGTAGTAGCAACAGTAGCAGTAGTAGTAATAGCAGTAGTAGTAGTAGTAGTAGTATGCTAATAGTAGTAGTCGTAGTCGTAGAGAATTATGCTAGTAGTAGTAATCGTAGAGGTAGTAGCAGTAGTAGTAATAGTAGTATTAGTATGCTAGTAGTAGTTGTCGTAGTAGTAGTAGCAGAAGAAGTAGTAGTAGTATGTTAGTAGTAGTAGTCATATTAATAGTAGTAGCAACAGTAGCAGTAGTAGTAATAGCAGTAGTAGTAGTAGTAGTAGTATGCTAATAGTAGTAGCCGTAGTCATATTAGTAGTAGTAGTCGTAGTAGTCATAGTAGTAGTGGTAGTAGTAGTTGTCGTAGTGGCAGCAATAGAAGTCATAGTATGTTAGTAGTAGTAGTCGTAGTAGTAGTAGTAGTGGTAAAAGTAGCAGTAATAGTAGTAGTATGCTAGCAGTAGTAGTCATAGTCATATTAGTAGTAGTAGTCGTAGTAGTCATAGTAGTAGTGCAAGTAGTAGTTGTCGTAGTAGCAGCAATAGAAGTAGTAGTATGTTAGTAGTAGTAGTCATAGTAGTAGTAGTATGCTAGTAGTAGCAAGAGTAGTAGTTGTAGTAGTAGTAGTAGTAGTAGTAGTAGTAGGGTAGTAGTAGCAGTATGCTAGTCATAGTAGGGTGGTGGTAGTAGTAGTAGGAGGAGTAGGAGTAATATTAGTAGTAGTCGTAGTAGTAAAAAAAGGCAGAATAAGATTTAGTAGTAGGATAGCAGTAGTAGTAGTAGTAGTAGTAGTACGCTAGTAGCAGCAGTCATAGTCATGTTAGTAGTAGTAGTCGTAGTAGTCGTAGTTGTAGTAGTATGTTAGTAGTAGTAGTTGTAGTAGTAGTAGTAACAGTAGCAGTAGTAGTAGTAGTAGTCATAGTCATATTAGTAGTAGTAGTCATAGTAGTCATAGTAGTAGTGCAAGTAGTAGTTGTCGTAGTAGCAGCAATAGAAGTAGTAGTATGTTAGTAGTAGTAGTCATAGTAGTAGTAGTATGCTAGTAGTAGCAAGAGTAGTAGTTGTAGTAGTAGTAGTAGTAGTAGGGTAGTAGTAGCAGTATGCTAGTCATAGTAGGGTGGTGGTAGTAGTAGTAGGAGGAGTAGGAGTAATATTAGTAGTAGTCGTAGTAGTAAAAAAAGGCAGAATAAGATTTAGTAGTAGGATAGCAGTAGTAGTAGTAGTAGTAGTAGTAGTAGTACGCTAGTAGCAGCAGTCATAGTCATGTTAGTAGTAGTAGTCGTAGTAGTCATAGTTGTAGTTGTAGTAGTATGTTAGTAGTAGTAGTCGTAGTAGTAGTAGTAACAGTAGCAGTAGTAGTAGTAGTAGTATGCTAGTAGTAGCAGTAGTCTTAGTATGCTAGTAGTAGTAGTTGTAGTGGTAGTAGTTGTCGGTGTCATAGTCGTGGTAGTAGTAATAGTATGCTAGTAGTAGGTGGATTAGGAGTAGTAGTAGTATTATTATTAGTAGTATAATAGTAGCAGTAGGAGTAGTAGTAGTAGTAGTAGTAGTAGTAGTAGTAGTAGTAGGGTAGTAGAAGTAGTTGTAGTAGCAGTTGTGGGGTAGTAGTAGTAGCAGCAGCAGTAGTAGTAGCATATAGTCGTAGTTGTAGTATTAGTATGCTAGTAGTAGTAGGAATAGAAGTCATATTAGTAGTAGTAGTAGTCGTAATTGAAGTAGTTTTATGCTAGTAGTAGTAGTCGTAGTAATAGTAGTAGTCATAGTCGTTGTCGAAGTGGTAGTATGCTAGTAGGAGTAGGAGTAGGAGTAGTAGTAGTAGTCGTAGTAGTAGGGTAGTAGTAGTAGGGTAGTAGTAATAGTAGTAGCAGTAGTAGTAGTAGTAGTAGTCGTAGTAGTAATACCAGCAGAATAAGAAAAATATTGTATCTATTTATTAGTGGTAGCAATAGTTATAGTAGTAGTAGTAGTAGTCACAGTTGTAGTCATAGTAGTAGTAGTAGTAGTAGTAGTAGTAGTAGTCGTAGTCGTAGTAGCTTTATGCTAGTAAAAGTAGTCGTAGAGGCAGTAGCAGTAGTACTAGTAATAGGTGTATTAGTATGCTAGTAGTAGTAGCCGTAGTAGTAGTAGCAGAAGTAGTATTAGTAGTATGTTAATAATAGTAGTAGGGTAGTAGTAGTTGGACTACTATGTTATTAGTAGTAGTCGTAGACATGGTAGTCGTAGTAGTAGGAGTAGTAGTAGTAGTAGTAGTAATAGTAGTAGGGTAGTAGTAGTAGTAGTAGTAGTAGTAGTAGTAGTCGTAGTCATATTAGTAGTAGTAGTAGTTGTAGTAGTCATAGTAGTAGTGGTAGTAGTAGTAGTCGTAGTAGCAGCAGTAGTAGTAGTATGTTAGTAGAAGTAGTATTCATAGTAGTTGTTACGCACGCCTCATGGAGGCTCAACTCCCCGTGGAGTGTAGTAGCAGTCATAGTAGTAGTATGCTAGTAGTGGTAGTCGTAGTCATAGTAGTAGTAGTAGTCGTAGTAGTCATAGTAGTAGTAGTAGTCGTAGTCAAAGTAGTTTTATGCTAGTAGTAGTAGTCGTAGTAATAGTAGTAGTTGTTGTCATTGTCGTTGTCGAAGTGGTAGTATGCTAGTAGGAGTAGGAGTAGTAGTAGTAGTAATAGTATGATAGTAGCAGTAGGAGTTGTAGGCATAGTAGTAGGGTAGTAGAAGTAGGAGTAGGGTAGTAGTAATAGTAGTTGAAGAAGTAGTAATAGTAGTAGTAGTAGCAGTAGTAGTAGTATGCTAGCAGTAGTAGTTGTAGTAGTAGTTGTAGTAGCTGTAGTAGTAGTAGGGTAGTAGTAGTATGCTAGTAGTGGTAATAGTAGTAGTAGGTTAGTAGTAGTAGTACTAGTAGTAGTAGTAGTGTGCTAGTAGTAGTCATAGTAGTAATAGGTAGTCTTAGTAGTAGTCATAATCTATTTAGTTGTAGGGTAGTAGTAGTAGTAGTAGTAGTAGTAGTGGTGGTAGTAGTAGTAGTACTAGTCTTCTAGCAGTAGCAGTTGTAGTATTCGTAGCAGCATCAGTAGTAGTAGTAGTTGCAGTCGTAGTTGTCATAGAGTAGTAGTATGCTAGTAGTAGTAGTATTATTAGGCTAGTAGTAGTAGTAGTAGTAGTAGTAGTAGTAGTAGTAGTAGTAGTAGTAGTGGTAGTATGCTAGTAGTAGTAGTTATAGTCATAGTAGTAGTAGTAGTTGTATTAGTAGTTATAGTAGTAGTAGTGGTCATAGTCGTAGTAGTAGTATGCTATTGGTGGTAGTAGTTGTAGTAGTAGCGGCAGAAGTAGTAATAGTAGTAGTAGTATGATAGTAGTAGTAGTCGTAGTAGTAGTAGTAACAGCAGTAGTAGTAGTAGGAGTATGTTAGTAGTAGTAGTCGTAGTAGAAGTAATAGTAGTAGTAACAGTAGTAGTAGTAGTAGTAGTAGTATGCTAGTAGTAGTTGTAGTCATAGTAGTAGTAGTAGTATGCTAGTAGTAGTAGTAGTCATCGTCATAGTCGTAGTAGTAGTAGTATGCTAGTAGTAGTAAGAGTAGTAGTATTAGTAGTATGATGGTAGTGGTAGGAGTAGTAGTAGTCGTAGTAGTAGTAGCATGGTAGTAGTTGTAGTTTGCTAGTAGTAGTTGTATTAGTAGTAGTATTAGTAGTAGTAGGGTAGTAGTATTAGTAGTAGTCGTAGTAGTAGTAGTAGTAGTAGTAGTATGATAGTAGCAGCAGTCGTCGTCATCGTCATAGTCTTAGTTGTGGTAGTAGTATGCTAGTAGTAGGTGGAGTAGGAGTAGTAGCAGTAGTATTAGTAGTAGTATGATAGTAGTAGTAGTAGTAGTAGTGGTAGTATTAGAGTAGTAGAAGTAGTAGTAGGGTAGTAGTATGGTAGTAGTAGTTTTAGTAGTAGTAGTTGTAGGGTAGTAGTAGTAGCAGTAGCAGTAGAAGTAGTATGCTAATAGTAGTAGAAGTAGTAGTAGTAGTAGTGGTTGTAGTAGTAGTAGTGGTAGGGTAGTAGTAGTAGTAGTAGTAGTAGTAGTCGTAGTCATAGGAGTAGTAGTAGTAGTAGTGGTAGTTGTAGTAGTAGTAGTAGTAGTAGGGTAGTCGTAGTTGTATGTTAGTCGTAGTGGTAGTAGGGTAGTAGTAGTAGTCGTATTAGGAGTAGGGTAGTAGTAGTATTAGTAGTAGTATTAGTCGTAGTAGTAGTAACATCATAATACATTTGTTTTGTATCTATTTAGTAGTAGGGTAGTAGTGGTAGTAGTAGTATTAGGTTAGTAGTAGTAGTAGTACTAGTAGTAGTAGTAGTAGTAGTTGTAGGGTAGAAGTAGTAGTAGTAGTAGTAGTAGTAGTAGTAGTATGCTAGTAGTAGTAGTAGGCGTAGTCATAGTAGTAGTAGTTGTAGTAGTAGTCATAGTAGTAGTGGTAGTAGTAGTGGTCATAGTCGTAGTAGTAGTATGCTAGTGGTAGTGGTAGTTTTAGTAGTAATATTTTAAGTAGTAATAGTAGTGGTAGTATGATAGTAGTAGTAGTCGTAGTAGTAGTAGTAGCAGTAGTAGTAGTATGTTAATAGTAGTAGTCGTAGTAGAAGTAATAGTAGTAGTAACAGTAGCAGTAGTAGTAGTAGTATGCTAGTATTAGTTGTAGTCGTAGTAGTAGTATGCTAGTAGTAGTAGTAGTCATCGTCATAGTCGTAGTCGTAGTAGTAGTATGCTAGTAGTAGTAGGAGTAGTAGTAATAGTAGTATGATGGTAGTAGTAGGAGTAGTAGTAGGAGTAGTAGTAGTAGTCGTAGTAGTAGTAGTATGGTAGAAGTTGTAGTTTGCTAGTAGTAGTAGTAGTAGTAGTAGTAGCAGTAGTAGTAGTAGTAGTTGTAGTAGTAGTAGTAGTAGTAGGGTAGTAGTATTAGAAGTAGTCATAGTAGTTGTAGTAGTAGTAGTAGTAGTAGTAGTAGTAGTAGTAGTAGTAGTAGGGTAGTAGTATTAGTAGCAGTCATAGTAGTTGTAGTAGTAGTAGTAGTAGTAGTAGTAGTAGCAGTAGTAGTAGTTGTGGTAGTAGTTGTAGTTTGCTGGTAGTAGTAGTAGTTGTAGTAGTAGTAGTACTACTAGTAGTAGTAGGGTAGTAGTATTAGTAGTAGTCGTAGTAGTAGTAGTAGTACTCGTAGTCATAGTAACAGCTGAAAAAATATGATTTGATATATTTTCCTTGCAGTTCATGGAAATTCATCTTCTTCTTATCCCATCTTCCCCGAAAGACACTTAAATACTCTGCTACAACTACTACTATTGCTTGGTGTGCAGTCACACAGCCAAGGATCAAGAGTTCACCAGAGAGTTCTTTATATTGGCAAGGATTACTGCTATAATGACCTGAAGCTCAATGCATTTAAATTATTCACCAAATGCACGCTATATACATTGATAATTCATCAAATGTTTTCTGCATAAATCATGTTTATTGAGGTGCCCAGCCTCTATTTACACAAATTATAGCTGAAGTCGTTTACAGTCAGTGGTGTGTTTGGCATTGAAAAACAGAAGCATATGTAGAAAAGTACCTCACGTGATGACGCATGGGGCTATTTTGTTTCCACTGGTCCTGTGGCCATTGTTAAGGTCAATGCCATCATGAACTTTATCCAGTACCAAGACATTTTAGCCAGAAACCTGGTTGCCTCTGCCAGGAGGCTGACAGTTGGCCGCAAGTGGATCTTTCAGCAAGAAAATTACTGCAAGCACACATCAAAATCCTCAAAGAAATGGTTAATTGACCAAATAATCAACATTTTGCAATGGCCATCGGTCTCCGGACTTGAACCCCATTGAAAACCTGTGATTTGAATAGAGGAGGGCAGTCCATAGGCACAGACAAAGGATATCAAGGATCTGGTAAGATTCTGAATGGAAGAATGTCTTAAGGTCCCTCACAATGTGATCTCTAATCTCACAAAACATGTCAGAAAAAGTCTCAGTGTCATTATCCTTGCAAGGAAAGGGTGCTAGAGTATTGAAAACATGGGTCCTAATAATTTATATATTACTTAATAAACAACATCTATTACTCTGAGCAATATCTATTACTTTAATGCAACATAACTCAGTATTTGTATTATTTATTTTCTAAAGTATTTTTTGCTGTATATCTTTATCAAGGGTGCCAATAATTATGTACCTGGCTGTATAACTTTATCAAGGGTGACGATAATTATGCTTCTGGCTGTATATCTTTATCAAGGGTGCCGATAATTATGCACCTGGCTGTATAACTTTTAAGGGATCAAGGGTCAGTGGGGTGGATATTTATTGTTAGACCCTGTGTGTGTTTGTGTATTTTGTGCGAGTTGGTGCGTGTATGTGTGTGTGTGTGTGTGTGTACAGCTTGTGTTAGTTGGCGTGTGCATGTGTGTGTGTGTGTGTGTGTGTGTGTGTGTGTGTGTGTGTGTGTGAGTGTGTATCTATGTATGTGTGCTAATATTAGTATACAGTAGTACTGCACCTCTGACTCTCTAAACACAGGCTGATATGATGGCTCAAGGTACAATTCCGATGGCGATGCGGCTTCCTAAGGTAAATTCTCCACAGCCGGCCACCACTCCCATCTGGATGTGAACAGTCACTCCACAGGACTCCACAGTCTTGGCCCAGCCTTTGGCACAACCCTGTACAACTATGGTGTCCATATTAGGGTAGCTTCAGTCTTGAGGGTAGAGCAATGGCAACCTCAATGAGATGGGGAGTCTAGAAAACATATTGTGCTCCACTGCAACCTGCAATGTCCTGCCCCACTTGCAAATACTTAAACTCAATAATGTTCAGAGTAATTCACTTTCTACAAGAGGCAATTATCTTTTTGGTTGGCTCTCGGCCAGTAATCGGAAGATATATTGTAAACATATGGCATCCCTGATGACATGTTCATCATATATCTTAAGACAAATAGCCCTGCAATATTTTTCTGTACTTCTTAAACTGGAATGAAATCAACACCATATGGTGCCAATAGTCTTGGCTGCCATGTTGAGTATTATAAATACAATTTCTCATGTGATACAATTACATCAGCAGCCAAAAATATGAGCAGGAACAGTGGAAGGGCTCAGCAAACAACTGTGATGTTCAACAAGGCAATGGGATGTGGATGTGGTACTTCAGAGTAGACAGTTACGAGTTACTTGTTAGTACTGTAGTTGAATTACCAACTTGGATGAAACGGGGAGGGACTACAAAACTGAATGAAACGGGGAGGGACTATACCTGCACTTGTCCAATATGAAACTCTTAGTTGCGACACACTTTTCGTTGCAAAACGATTTGCTACTGTGTGTACAAATTAATACCAGCCTGTTCTCACATGATAAACACACACATACTATGTGAAGATGTGTCACGCCCTGGCCATAGAGAGCCCTCTGGGTTCTCTATGGTGTGTTAGGTCAGGGCGTGATTAGGGGTTTCTAGGGTTGTCTATGTTTTGGTTTTGTGTGGTTCCCAATTAGAGGCAGCTGTTGTTCATTGCCTCTAATTGGGAATCCTATATAGTTTGGTTCTTTCCCACCTGTGTTTGTGGGGTCTTGTTTCTGTTAGTGCACTACTTTATGTCTGAGCAGTCATGCGCGGTTCTTTTGGTGAAGTTTCACTTGTATTAAAATATGTGGAACTACAAGCACGCTGCACCTTGGTCCATTAATGAAGATCTTGACAAGATGTAGTAACATTTACAAAGCATAGGTAAATGTATCTTGTATTTAATATGCTCCAAAGTTGGTCAGGCAAAGACAACCTTATAACGGACAGCTTATGTTATGCTGATGTTTTTATGTCATTTGTATTGTGTGAAGGCAAAGACAGATTGTTTTTCTATTATATTCTATGTCACTCTTATGTAGTGTAATGTCATGTGGACTTATGCAAGGTTATGCATGTTCATATCAATGACTGATCATTGATAAATGAACCAACTAGATGGGTGATATACTAGGAACCACCTTTTTAAGTTGATAATACAAGCCAATACGTTGGTGACAATTCATTAAAGGCAGTTGTTCAATCTTGATCAATAGACAGTGGCCCTAGATTATGAGCATTTCTCTTGGTCTTGAATTCTGCTGTTGACAGTCAATTTCTGAGCAAGGGTTGAATCAAATGATTCATGTCACATTTCATGTGGCTGCGGATTGGTGATCAATAAAACGTTTTACGCACACTACACAATAAATACACACACATACACCACCATCAATAGAACATGGCGTCTTTGTTTATAGAGAGAGAGTAGAGAGAAAAGAGTAGAGAGAGAGTGAGAGAGAGAGGGGGGACCATTACAAGAAAAGAGAGAACCATTCTTTGCTGTTGACATTGTGTCACGACTTCCACCGAAGTCGGTCCCTCTCCTTGTTCGGAAGGCGGTCGACGTCACCGGCTTTCTAGCCATCGCCGATCCATTTTTCATGTTCCATTTGTTTTGTCTTTGTTTTACACACCTGGTTTCTATTCCCCAATTACATGTTCATTATTTAACCCTCTGTTTTCCCCATGGTTTTTGTGTGTGATTGTTTGTTGTTTTCTTTGCCGAGTTTACGGCTGGTGTTTTATATGTGTTTTATAGGGCACGTTGGATTGGTTATTCCTTTTACTGTATTTTATTCAAATACGTTGTTCACTCATCTCTGCTTTCCTGCGCATGACTTCTACACCAGCTATACACACCGGCATTGACACATTGTATTATTTTTGCTCAAGTCAAGCAATGAAAACGTGTGAGTGTGTGTGTTGCTTGTCTGCGTGTGCTTTGTGTGTGTGTGTATGTTGTGTGTGACTTCCTTTGGTATAACACAGGTAAATGGGAGGGTAAACAGTACTTTCCAAAGATAACGTGGCAGGCTTTTGTAACGAGGATTCATTTCATATGTTGGAAACAGGATTTGCACTAATTAACTTCCAGAACAGATTAAACTACAAACTCGATTCAATTACAAACTTACGTCACACTTATGAAAAGGAACCAACAAAGAGCATTTTGGAGCATTTTCTCAATGTTGTCGAAAGCTGGGATCAAGCTGCCAAGCATCGGGTTAGAAATTCACTGGTCATCGAGGAATACTGCAACGAGTGATGGGTGCATCAATCACTCTGCACACGCGTGTCATAATTTTAAGTGGGTTATTTAAATTAATTAAATCCTGCCTTGGCATGGGCTTCTGGAACCATTAGCCTTGCAAATTATGTTGAGTTATGGCGCCCAATACTAATCCTCAATTCTTAATTTATAATCCATATCTGTCCCCCAAAATGGGCAGCATACGCCATCCTCCTCTCATACTAGGACAATGTGTAGGCCTACTACTGAATTCATGAATGGTGACGTTCCTAGCCTCCTACATGCTCTATGATGACAATAATTAGAACATTTCAAAGATGGAAATGTCAGCCGTCGAAGAGCTATGGTTTTTAAGTAGTCTTTGAACCTGTGACCTGATGTCGCTCTCTGGTTCAGCCTGGCAGTGTAGATGATTTATTTTGTCTTTGAGCAAAACAAAGTAAGCCAAAGCTGTGGCGTGACAAACAAGATTCAGAAGTTCTCTGCTGCGCCCTTATTTCCAAGATGCAGCAATTATGCTAATATGCCCAGCCTTCTGAATATATTACTCAAAGCCTGAACTAAAACCCGATTTCATTTCCCAGTGAAATATGGTTGCTAATTTCATTACACTCACAACAACACCCTTTCTCACAGAGAAAATGTGTCTGAATACACAATTTGTCATATACAATGCATCATGATTTCTTTGAAATTCTATGAGGAACACTAATAAATAGTGAGAACATTGGAGGAATAAAAAGACTGGAACAGTCTTGTGGCCCTCCCTCCCCCAAGAGACCAGAACAGCCTCAGTCTCAGCAGGATTCCTGCTGAGACTGAGGCTGTCCGAATATGGACACAATAGATATGACATTTACATAGTTCCCAATACTTTATTCGTGCTAAATTTGAAAAGGTACATTACATTTACATTTTAGTCATCTGATTCAGAGTGACTTACAGTTAGTGCATTCATCTTAAGAAATGAAGATATGCCATCTGAACCGGTTCAATAATAATAATAACATTAAAAAAATTCTGACAATAAATATGTGCTACTAAAAAATGAATTACAAAAGGAACTACAGTACATTAAAAGCTTTATGCTCAGTTGCTGTTTTGGAAGCATAAGCAATTACTTGCTTGCAAGTCCGTTGACACTATTTGAGTGATTAGTGTCCCTGTAATGAATACGCTGGGAGACAGAGAGCTGGTTTCAAGCACAGGGCGCAGCAGGTGTTTATTTGTAAAGGACCACAGGAGGAGGCAGGTAGCTGGGTCCAGGGGCAGGCAGAAGGTCATACACAGGGGGTCCAAAAATGCAACAGTACAGGCAGGGAAAAGGCAAAAAGGCATCGTTAGTGAGGATGTCCAAAACTATGATAAGAGGTTGATGACAGGAAATACGATAGGCAAAAGTACAGGCAGGGAATAGGCAAAAAGGCATCGTTAGTGAGGATGTCCAAAACTATGATACACAGGAGGACTAATATGGGAAAAACATAGCTCCGAATAGAAATGTGTTTTAAAACAAACAATACCTCAAAATGATGGGGTGCAAAGAACTGAACTAAATAGTGTGTAAATGACATACAGGTGTGTGAACAGGTGATCAGAATTCAGGTGATTGGGATCTGGAGAGTGAGCTGAGTTCAGGGGATCTACGTGTTTGAGAGTGTGAGCTGGAAAGTGGTCTGGAAAGTGAGCTCCATTCAGGGGATCTACGTGTTTGAGAGTGTGATTTGGAAGCAGACATTACAGTCCCAGCTAAATAGGACAATAATATGTTGCAAATCCTTGACCTAGATCTTCTGTAAAAATAACTCCACAATAAACAAACTAATTTCGATTCGTCCAATCCACTCTGAACCCTGGCCTGGGGAGAATAAACATCTTATTTATGAACATCTGTCAAATCTCCTGTCTTTTTCCATTCCACGGAATACATCAAACACGAGCTCATGCTTGACATGTCCAGATCTCTTCTCTATTTGACACCGCCAGGCCGGATAAATTAAATGACAAAAGTAAATCCATTAGGAAGTGGGGAAAGTAGAATATACCTACCATGTTTAAATAGTAGAAGAACAAAATGGGCCCTAAGACGTCGTCTTAAATCAGTATTGCTACGAATGATCTTGGTCAAGTGTAAAAAAATACAAAGTGCTTGGATTGGGTAGGTACACACTGGTAGTGAGTACTGGAACCTTGCATTTTCTACTGCTTGAGTACCGGAACCTACAGTTGAAGGCGGAAGTTTACATACACCTTAGCCAAATACATTTAAACTCAGTTTTTCACAATTCCTGACATTTAATCCTAATAACAATTCCCTGTCTTTCACCACTTTATTTTAAGAATGTGAAATGTCAGAATAATAGTAGAGAGAATTATTTATTTCAGCTTTAATTTCTTTCATCACATTCCCAGTCGGTCAGAAGTTTACATACACTCAATTAGTATTTGGTAGTGTTGCCTTTAAATTGTTTAACTTGGGTCAAACTTTTCGGGTAACCTTCTACAACCTTCCCACAATAAGTTGGGTGAATTTTGGCCCATTCCTCCTGACAGAGCTGGTGTAACTGAGTCAGATTTGTAGGCCTCCTTTTCAGTTCTGCCCTCAAATATTCTATAGGATTGAGGTCAGGGCTTTGTGATGGCCACTCCAATACCCTGATTTTGTTGTACTTAAGGCATTTTGCCACAACTTTGGAAGTATGCTTGGGGTCATTGTCCATTTGGAAGACCCATTTGCAACCAAGCTTTAACTTCCTGACTGATGTCTTGAGATATTGCTTCAATATATCCACATAATTGTCCTTCCTCATGATGCCATCTATTTTGTGAAGTGCACCAGTCCCTCCTGCAGCAAAGCACCCCTACAACATGATGCTGCCACCCCCGTGCTTCACGGTTGGGATGGTTTTCTTCGGCTTGCAAGCCTCCCCCTTTTTCCTCCAAACATAACGATGGTCATTATGGCCACACAGTTCTATTTTTGTTTCATCAGACCAGAGGACATTTCTCCAAAAGTACGATCTTTGTCCCTATGTGCAGTTGCAAACCGTAGTCTGGCTTTTTTATGGCGGTTTTGGAGCAGTGGCTTCTTCCTTGCTGAGCGGCCTTTCAGGTTAGGTCCATATAGGACTCATTTTACTGTGGATATAGATACTTTTGTACCTGTTTCCTCCAGCATCTTCACAAGGTTCTTTGCTGTTGTTCTGGGATTGATTTGCACTTTTCGCACCAAAGTACGTTCATCTCTAGGAGACAGAACGCGTCTCCTTCCTGATCGGTATGATGGCTGTGTGGTCCCATGGTGTTTATTCTTGCGTACTATTGTTTGTACAGATGAACATAGTACCTTCAGGCGTTTGGAAATTTCTCCAGGTCTTGGCTGATTTCATTTGATTTTCTCATGATGTCAAGCAAAGAGGCACTGAGTTTGATGGTAGGCCTTGAAATACATCCACAGGTACACCTCCAATTGACTCAAATTATGTAAATTAGCCAACCGGAAGCTTCTAAAGCCATGACATAATTTTTCTGGAATTTTCCAAGCTGTTTAAAGGCACAGTCAACTTAGTGTATGTAAACTTCTGACCCACTGGAATTGTGATACAGTGAATTATAAGTGAAATAATCTGTCTGGAAACAATTGTTGGAAAAATGACTTATGTCATGCACAAAGTAGATGTCCTAACCGACTTGCCAAAACTATGGAGTGGTTGAAAAATGAGTTTTAATGCCTCCAACCTAATTGTATGTAAACTTTCGACTTCAAATGTATTTCAGTGCATTTTAAGCACTGGCTATAACCCAAGTGGTCAGTTGTATGCAGTAGCACTACTCTAAAGGTACTTACAGTGCAGTATCATAATTCTCCTCACCCCTGAGGTGCCTTATTGCTATTATAAACTGGTTACCAACGTAATTAGAGCAGTAAAAAACAAATGTATACGGTCTGATATACCATGACTGCCAGCCAATCAGCATTCAGGGCTCGACCCACCCAGTTTTAATTGGTGCTATAAGAGACTGCACAACCTAAACAGGATTCCCAATTAGAGATAACGACTAACAGCTGCCTCTAATTGGGAACCCAAACCAACATAGAAATACCAACATAGAACAAAAAACACCCCTGATCACATCCTGACTAAAACCACCATAGAGCAGCCAAAAGGACTATCTATGGCCAGGACGTGACAGTACCCCCCCCACAAAGGCGCGGACTCCGACCGCGACCAAAAGTCACTGGGGGGGGGGGTCTCTCGGGTGGGTCCTCGCCTTTGGCGGCGGCTCCGGTGCGAGCCGTACAGGCCCGAGAAGACGCACTGGAGGCCCGGTACGTGGAGCAAGAACAGTACGTACCGGGCTCTGAAGATGCACCGGAGATACAGTGCGCAGAGCCGGCGTAGGATATCCTGGTCCAAGGAGGCGCACCTGAGACCAGGAGCGCTGAGCCGACAGCCTCCTTCCAGGCTGCACACTCCCCCTAGCTCGACAGATGCGGGAAGCTGGCATGTCGCGCACCGGGCTGTGAACACGCACTGGTGACACCGTGCGCTTCATCACCTCACACGGTGCCTTACCAGTGCGATGCTCCCTCTGGTAAGCACGGGGAGTTGGCCCAGGTCTCCAACCTGGCTCAGCCAAACTCCCCGTGTGCCCCCCCAAAAACATTTTTTGTGGCTGCCTCTCGGGCTTCCTCGCCAGCCGTGTTCCCTCGTACTTCCGCTCATAAAAGAGCCGCTCTGCCATCGCTGCCTCCAACTCCTCCCTGGGACGGCGATACTCCTCCTCCTGGCTCCAGGGTTCCTGCACGGTTGCACGCTGCTTGGTCCTGGTGTGGTGGGATATTCTGTCACGGTCTTGTTGAGAATTGGACCAAGGCGCAGCGTGCAGGGTTGAGTGAAACATATTTATTTGTTGAAAGAAAGAACACAACAACCGTAACGCAGGTATGGCGCGTACACACACAACTACAAACCTAACATATAATATCCCACAACACAGGTGGGGGACTAAACAACCTAAATAGGATTCCCAATTAGAGACAACGACTAACAGCTGCCTCTATTGGGAACCCAAACCAAACCAACATAGAAATACCAACATAGAACAAAAAAACACCCCTGATCACGTCCTGACCAAAACCACCATAGAGCAGCCAAAAGGGCTATCTATGGCCAGGACGTGACACAATCAGCATTCAGGGCTCGACCCACCCAGTTTTAATTGGTGCTATAGGGAAAGAAGTGGTGACTAGAAACATACCTTTTGTTGTAGGGAAAAGAAGTAGTAACTAGAAACATACCTTTATCTGCATCCCGGAAATGCCGTAATTATTATATCCCATGCCAACTTTTTTCCCTCTGGGGAGAGCCTCTTCAGCTATGAAGCCGGCATTGAGGAGGAGACCCATCTTGCTCTTATTCCCTCATTAAAAAAGCTCACTTCCTGCTCTCCTTTTCACAGTCCATTCTTCTCTCCCCCAGTGGTTTGAGATAGAATCAATTATTCAGCTCACTCAAGAGACAGAGAAACATTGTGCTCAGAATCAGTCCGATTCAGTCTTCATCATTTTCTGACAGCAGTTACTTAGCCTTAAAGGGCCAATCGGCTTGATGAAACAATAACTAAGCATTCCCCGCAACTGTTTCTGTAAAAAGCTGAGGGCTGGGGCTGGAGAAATGCAAGAACTGACCATCCATTGTATAAAAGTTATAGTTTTAACCATGTTTTGAGGCTATACTCTGTTTGTTTACATTTACTTTGGGTTCTGATGGGGTAAGCAGTTGAACTAAGCTCATAAGGCATTTATAAGTTATATTCATCAAGAGTCAATGGATAAATATCAATAATTTATACGTCCAAAAGGGATGTAGCAACAGCTGATTGCCCTTTTAAGAAAACCGAAATGCCATTCTCAACGGGTTTACTTAATCTAGCAATTGGAGCAGTGATGTGGAATGCGATCTTGTGATGAGTAGCCCTGTCCAAATGTTTTTATTATACCATTATTTATACCGTTTGTACTCATTGGGATGAAATCTCTTTTACAAGAATAATATCATTGAGGTCTAATGGCATAGAGTGCAAGAGACTTGGGTTCTAATCCCAGCGGTTACACTATGATAGTTGAACGATCATCCTCTTACAACCAGCGATTTGGTTTACGGAAACTCACTTTCTCAATACTGCAGTCTGCACCCAAACTACAGGACTGCACTTTCAATGCCGTCTAAGAGTTTACGACTTTGAAAGTAAGGATAACTGAAGGAGAAAGGGGGTTTCGCGTTGAAACATGACCTGAATAAAAAATAAATAAATAAAAAAACAAATCCAAATATAATTTTTTTAATGGTTTAATCCTGAGAAGCTGACAGGATGTGTTGGATATGTGTGTCCAACAGGAAAGAAAGATAGAATGAAGATAAAGAAAGAAGAATGTTTCTGTTCCTGTTGTAGCGTTGACTAGTTTGGAGCTGTGGAGGGGAAGACAGAGACTGTGTTTGAAGACCAGCTCAGGCCTCCTCAGGATCATACGGAAGAGTATTAGGGCCAACTGAAGAGAAAAAATGTATAAAACGTGATTGGAAATTTAGAGGACAAAGTTTTTAAGAATAAAGTTGAAACATTTAGAGAATAAACTATTCAGAATTTTTAGAATAAAGTCAGTCATATTTCAAGATAAAGTATGGGATTTGGTTAACCCTTCCCTTATGTTTGATTTGGCTGACACCGTTTATGTTCCGTGTCAATTTGACCCATACAGTGAGTACAGCAAGTATATCAAATATAATCACATAAATATTTGATTTTAACCGCCCAGCTGTAGCTGAGAATATCC
Organism: Hucho hucho; assembly: GCA_003317085.1. Taxonomy (NCBI): domain Eukaryota; kingdom Metazoa; phylum Chordata; class Actinopteri; order Salmoniformes; family Salmonidae; genus Hucho; species Hucho hucho. The sequence continues at coordinate 96,286 of QNTS01001951.1, forward strand.
TCTTTGATATGCTTTTCCCCCCTGAGTTAATAGACCCAAATGTTCAATATATAGAGACAAATGTGTGATTACTGTACCAAAGTCTTAAATCAATCAAATTATGACAGTTCATGACATTTATGAAATTTTTTCTATTGTTTTGCCAAACTTCAGATCACTATCCCTCGGCCTCTGAACATACTTAATACGTAAAATATTGGCACCCTTGCACTTTTATTAAATAATTCCCTATTTCTTCTCAAATAAGTTGAAATTGAAAGAAACGTTTGGTCTCCACATCTTGTTATTGGATTTTCAACATTGGCGAACCAATTTTATTTTAAGTTTACAATTTTAATTGATAAAATAAAGACAAATGGCATGGACAAAATTATTGGCACCCTGGAGCTACATACAGTGGCTTACAAAAGTATTCACCCCCCTTGGCATTTTTCATATTTTGTTGCCTTACAACCTGGAATTAAATTGGATTTTTGTGGGGTTTGTCTCATTTGATTTACACAACATGCCTACCACTATGAAGATGCAAAATATTTTTTTATTGTGAAACAAACAAGAAATAATACAAAGAGCTGAAAACTTGAGCATAACTATTAACCCCCCAAAGTCAATACTTTGTAGAGCCACCTTTTGCAGCAATTACAGCTGCAAGTCTTGTCTCGCTTGTCTCTATAAGCTTGGCACGTCTAGCCACTGGGATTTTTGCACATTCTTCAAGGCAAAACTGCTCCAGCTCCTTCCTTGATTTCAAGTTGTATGGGTTCTGCTGGTGTACAGCAATCTTTAAGTTATACCAGAGATTGGACTGAGGTCTCAATTGGTTTGAGGTCTGGGCTTTGACTAGGCCCCTTAAACCACTCAAGTGTTGCTTTAGCAGTATGCTTCGGGTCATTGTCCTGCTGGAAGGTGAACCTCCGTCCCAGTCTCAAATCTCTGGAAGACTGAAACAGGTTTCCCTCAAGAATTTCCCTGTATTTAGCGCCATCCATCATTCTTTCAATTCTGACCAGTTTCCCAGTCCCTGCCGATGAAAAACATCCCCACAGCATGATGCTGCCACCACCATGCTTCAATGTGGGGATGGAGTTCTCGGGGTGATGAGAGGTGTTGGGTTTGCGCCAGACATAGAATTTTCCTTGATGGCTAAAAAGCTACATTTTAGTCTCATCTGACCAGAGTACCTTCTTCCATATGTTTGGGGAGTCTCCCACATGCTTTTTGGCGAACACCAATCATGTTTGCTTATTTTTTTCTGGACACTCTTCCGTAAAGCCCAGCTTTTTGGAGTGTATGGCTCAAAGTGGTCCTATGGACAGACACTCCAATCTCCGCTGTGGAGCTTTGCAGCTCCTTCAGGGTTATCTTTGGTCTCTTTGTTGCCTCTCTGATTAATGCCCTCTTTGCCTGGTCTGTGAGTTTTGGTGGGCGGCCCTCTCTTGGAAGGTTTGTTGTGGTGCCATATTCTTTCCCTTTTTTTATAATGGATTTAATGGTGCTCCGTAGGATGTTCAAAGATTCTGATATTTGTTTATAAACCAACCCTGATCTGTACTTCTCCACAACTTTGTCCCTGACCTGTTTGGAGAGCTCCTTGGTCTTCATAGTGCCGCTTGCTTGGTGGTGCCCCTTGCTTAGTGGTGTTGCAGACTCTCGGGCCTTTCAGAACAGGTGTATATATACTGAGATCATGTGACAGATCATGTGACACCTAGATTGCACAAAGGTGGACTTTATTTAACTAATTATGTGACTTCTGAAGGTAATTGGTTGCACCAGATCTTATTTAGGGGCACGCACCACTTTTCCATTTCTTAAAAAAAATATATATATAATTAAACAAGTAATTTTTTTTCATTTCACTTCACCAGTTTGGACTATTTTGTGTATGTCCATTACATGAAATCCAAATAAAAATCCATTTAAATTACGTGTTGTAATGCAACAAAATAGGAAAAGCGCCAAGGGAGGTGAATAATTTTGCAAGGCACTGTAGTACTTGATTGTACCATGTTTGCAGACAAACACTTCTTGTAGCCATCAAAGAACTTGCTTTACTTTTCTACTGGCAATTCAGCCCACTTTTCAGTGGCAAACTTCTCTAATTATTCAATGTTTGAGGGGTGCCCTACACCAACTGCTGTTTTCAGATCTCACCATAGTTTCTGGATGTGATTTGGATCTAGACCCAACGCTGGCCACTCCAGAACAGTCCAGAGTTTCTTCTTGAACCATTCCAGGGTGCTTTTGATTTGTGTTTGGGATCATTGGCTTGCTGGAAGACCCACAACCTTCAATGGAGAACGTTTTTTGGATGCTGGGTTGAACAAAACACCAGATAATCTGCTGATTTCATGATGCCTTGCGCATGTTCAAGGCCCCCAGTACCATAGATAGCAAAGCAACCCTACAGCATTATCAAACCTCCCTCTTTGATTATACTGTAGGTAGGGTGTTCTTTTCATTGAATGCTATTTTCAAAATTACAATTGTAAACTTGAGTTTATAAAACTACATTTGGTTCTGCAATGTTAAAATTCCATTAACAAGGTGTGGTGACCAAAAGTTGTATTTAAATGTCAATTTATTTGAGAAGAAATAGGGAATTGTTTAAGAAAAGTACAAGGGTGCCAATATATTTGGCCGCAACCGTACAGTATATTCTTGTGATCATCATGGATCTTTACTGCACAGAAGACCACTTGTCTCCAGCACGAAGGTCACACTCAAAGTCAAATTGACTTCAAATTGACTTCAGATTAGTGTTGCTCAGCCTCTGATCATCATAGGGACATCTTACTTATACAGTATATATGTGATCAGCATGGTTTCACCATTCCTGTGTAAAAAGCAGATTGTTTCTAAATTCATATAGACCAAGGTCAAATTGCGGATAAAACTGAGCATCTTAAGGAAACCATACTTACCATGCCCTCCATAATTATTGGGACAGTGAATTGTTTTTGTTATTTTGGTTCTGTACTCCAGCACTATAGGTTTGAAATTATACAATGACTATGAGGTTAAAGTGCAGACTGTCAGCTTTATTAATTTGAGGGTATTTGAGGGTGTTTTACAGCACTTTTTGTACATTGTCACCCAATTTTCAGGGACCAAAAGTATTAGAACACATTCAATTATATGTGTATTAAAGTAGTCAAAGGTTAAGTATTTGGTCCCATATTCCTAGCACGTGATGACTACATCAAGCTTGTAACTCTAAAAATGTGTTGGATGCATTTGCTCTTTGTTTTGGTTGTGTTCAGATTATTATGCATTGTGCCATTTTCAAGCCACTTTTATTGTAAATAAGAATATAATATGTTTTTAAACACTTCTATATTAATGTGGATAACCATGATTACGGATAGTCCTGAATGAATAGTCCTGAATACATTTTTTCACACTTTTACAGTGGTAGTTTCATCAGTGGAAAAAGTACTCAATTGTCATACTTGAGTAAAAGTAAAGATACATTAACAGAAGGTTACCCAGTAAAATACTACTTGAGTAAAAGTCTAAAAGTATCTGGTTTTAAATGTACTTAAGTACAGTGGTGGAAAAAGTATTCAATTGACACACTAAAAGTAAATGCTATACATCAAATTCCTTAAAGTAAACAAACCAGATGGCACAATTTTCGTATATTTTTTTATTGCGGGCAGACAGGGGCACACTCCAAGACTCTGACATAATTTACAAACACAGTATTTGTGTTTCGTGAGTCCGCCAGATCAGAGGCAGTAGGGATGACAAAGCGTTATATTGATAGGTGCCAGAATTCTGTCCTGCTTGAGCATTCTAAATGTAACAAGTACTTTGAGGTGTCAGGAAAAATGTATGGACTAAAAAGTAAATGACTTTCTTTACGAATGTAGTGGAGTAAAAGTAAAAGTAGTCAAAAATATAAATAGTAAAGTAAAGTACAGATACCCCAAAAAACGGGGACCCGTTTAGGCTGGTGAGCACCATTTTCAAATCTACTGGCTTAAATTATACAAAAGTCCTGGAGCATCACTTTAAGTGAGAGTGAAAAGAAAGAACTTTCCTTCTCTTCAGCTGCCAGCTCCCTGCTCTAATCCACCATGACGTGAATGCACACTGTTGCTTCATTTTAGGAGACGCCGGTCATGTCGGCGGACCTGGCGAGAGCGAAGCAACCGGGATTCTCCAGTCGAGTGTGAACGGACGGCCTTGTTCCTTCAAACTGATGAATTCTTTCAAACTGCTCCGTGCAGTCATTTATTCATTCATTTATTAAGCTTAGTGACCTGAAATCATATGGTCTGATATCTGTTAATTTCATAACATCACACAGACATTCTACCCACATAGCCAAAATACAAATTAGTGAATGTTCTTCAAGTAGTTATACATTCTGGGGTGGTTTCTCGGACACAAATAAAGCCTAGTCCGAAAAGCAAACTCAATGGAGAATCTTCATTTAACATTTTTTGATACATTTTTTGTCCAGGAGTAGGCTTTATCTGTGTTTGGGAAACCAACCATAAATATCAATATCTATACATATATATCTACAGAATATCAACTGCAGATATTTTGACAGGCCTTTGAATAGATAGAAATTGCAGGGGGGCAGGAATATGAATTGCCCTGACATGATCTCAAAGTGTGTTGAACAACATTTTAACATTTCCCCTCTCTTCGCGTTCATCAGCGTCTTTGGATCTGGCGAAGGTGTCAGAACGGATCAGAAGTGCAAAGCGAAGTAATGCTGCGGCCTGTACTAGAAGAGTCTGTAGGAACTTTTCACACACCAATCGCAGAAAACACATTTCCTCAGCTCGGCCTGCCTATTGCAATTTTCCTCACCAAATTCCTATCTACCTCACATAGCTGGCAACACCTTTTATTTCCACTCCAGTGGGGCCGGCAGGCGTCTCACGGCCTACAGCTCTCTGTCAGTCTGGACGATACAATGATGTCACAGTGATCATTTTGGAGATGTTGGTAGAATACTTTGTCCTACAGGGTTTGGAGATGTCGGTAGAATACTTTGTCCTACAGGGTTTGTTAAGCAGATTCATCAGAGTAATAAATGTTTTTTTACTGGATACAGGGACTGACAAGATCTCGATTTTCAATCTCAGTGACAAAATTATTCAATCTTCATGTTTTCAATAAGATATAGAATACACTGTTAAAAGAGCAGTCAGGGATCAGTGAATATCAAGGACAGTATCACCATCATTATCATAATCATTATCACCACCACCATCATCATCACCATCATAAATCTCATTTTCTCATGTGCTTAGTCAGGATAAAAACATGGTGACGGAACACTTAACCCCACACCCCCCCACCTACAGTATATTCATGTAACCCATCTCTGTGTGTCCAGGATCAGGTGTTGGTGTGATAAACGGGGGTCACCTTGAGGGTGCAGTGGCACCTGGAGCAGAGAGAACACTGGAGAGTGGGAACACCAGCGTAGCACATCCAGCTGCAGTCCACTTACAATACTATTGACACATGCAAAACACACTGCAACGTATGCAGCACTGAGGTACAACAACATGTATGTAAAATACATACACGGAAGCACACACGCCTGCGCATGCCTGCGTACGCGCGCACATACACACGCACGCACACACAAAATGTCCCTGTCAGTGCATCCTGATGTTCCCAGGTGATTCTCCCATTCAAACAAACCAAACCAGGCTCAACCTTCATTACTTTCCATTGTCTGCCAAATCAGAATGGTACCACTCTGTGATGAATGTTTTTTTAAATGATGGCATTAGATTCAGCTGATGAATACGGTCTCCAACAACACATCAGTCAAAGAAGTCTGGTAGAGAAAATGAAATATAAATAATGTGTCTATATATAGCTTTTCTCTGTAAATTTCTCCTCGCCTGTATATGTGAACGGATAATATCACACCAGACCAAACTCCTGGGGATGATTGAGGAGCAGTGTGTGTGTGTGTGTGGCTGCAGAGGCAGAGAGGGTGAGAGAGAGAGGCAGAGAGGCAGAGAGGGTGAGAGGGTGAGAGAGAGAGAGAGAGAGAGAAGGGGAGAGTGACTTTGAGGGTGTATTCCTGAAGGACAAGTGAGAGCGGTAGCTAAAGCAGATGGTCAGCAGAAACAGCCTCGTATGTGTGAAGGACACATGCACACACACACAAACACACACACATACACACACACACAGGGCGGCTGGTGTGAGCTAAAGCAGCACAGGCACCTGCACAGAGAGAAGGGGGGTGAGGGGAGGGAGGGAGAGGGAGGGAGGTACAGAGAGAGCTGGGACAAGATTGAGAGAGTGGAAGAGTAGGAGGGAGAAAGAGAGAATAAGAGAGGAAGAAAGAGAGAGATAGAAGTCAAGAGAACTGGACGATAATGACAGACTTAATCATTGCTGAATACCATATACAGTGAAAATGCACTGTTTCTGAGTCAATACATTAAAGAACAAAGAATCATTTCTTGATGAAAATTATATTGTTGAATTAAAATTTCCCAAACAATATTTGCTTTTCAGATAGATGTTATCTAAAAGGCGATGTGTAATATTTACATTATTTGTGTGAATCTGTGATTGTTTAAATGTGCAGTACACTGTATAGAAAGATAATCCAAAACTTTAATTCCCTCCACTATACCTTATATGCATTGTATAAAATGTGTGAGAAAAAAATAACTTAAAATGTAATATTTATACAAGTCAGGATGAGGTCCCTGCCACCCACATCCACTGATACAGCTCCTGGTGTGTGTGTGCGTGAACTCGTACCCAGGCTCGAATCGCTGGTTCAACAGAGAGAGAGACAGCTGGTTAGTGTGTGTGTAGTGTGTGCTTGTGTGTTTCTCTCACCAAAGTCCACATGCACAGAGAACATGGTGTGTGTGTTTCTCTCACCAACGACCATTTGCACAGGGAACATGGTGTGTGTGTGTGCAACTCATGCTGTCTCTACCTCACCATCTTCACCAATGCCAAGAGCTCTAAAAATATCTGACATTTAATTTGTTTCGAGAGGGAGAAAAAAAAACGAGTTAAAGACTCAATATGTTGGATAGATGGGAGGAGCGCGCTCTCTCTTTCTCGCTCTAACACTTTTGCTCGGCCGCTGCAATCTGTGGTCAGTGATTCACGACATCTGTTATTGATCAATCAGCACCGGGGACCGAAATGGCTCAAGTGTGTGTGTGTGTGTGTGTACTGTATGTTTGTTTGTGTGTGTGTCCATGAGTGTGTGTCGCTGTGTGTGTGTCCCTCTCTCCCTCTCTCTTTTTCTCTTACCGGTGGGTCTGACTCACTGCTTTGGGGAGTCTCACACCTCTGTATGGGGGAATATCATCAAAAAGCAATTACAGTCACAAAAATGGCAACCCTACAGGCATCCCCTCCCTGGTAGCGTATAGATTTCTATCTGTACTGTAGCAGCCAAGATCATGTCAGATGAATGCTGTGGCCCAAAAGCAATTTCTCCCAACTGGGGACAGGAGCCATCGGATTTCTCCCACTACCGCCCGGATCTATTTAAAATATTGTTAATAATTAGCCTTCACCTGTTCAATTGTGTTCGGAATTCTAATCAATTCCAACCGTAGTGTGAAGATGCAAATATCCATCCTGGTTATTTCCTATAGGTCTCTTTCCTTTTAAAAAGTCTTAAGTCTAGTGTAGCATGCATGACATTGTCATTTCAAGCATGTTCATGTCAATGATGTGAAGAGCCTTGGAATTGTTGGAATGCGCTAGAGTGGGATGACCTGCGTTTGAAGTATGTAGAGCCAGAGGTGAATGAACAATAATGGGTAAGTGGGACACTGTACAAGACAGGGGCACGTCCATTATACGTGATTCAAGCTTTATGCTCTGTCTGTCCCTATTCCATTTCACACATTGAGGATCACCAGACCCACAGGCCAACTCTAACTAGCTTGCCTTGCATTATTGAAAAGATTCCCAAAGAGTGTCCCCCACAGCCATTCTAGAGGTATTCTTAATGGTCCATCTCCTTAATCGGAGGTAAATGTAATTCCTCAAAAGTTTTGCATGAATAAAATAAGTCGGTCCCTTCCTGCACTGTAGCTTTTGCCCTTGCGGACATTGTTTCACTAGCTGGCAGGCAGCGCATGTCAATATTCAATCCATAACGTCACTTAGGAGATGAGACAATCCCATATAGCAGAGCATTGCATCAGCACTTTTCCACCAGGCCTGCTCGTTGGTATTCTGTGCAGTGGGCTCCCCTGCACATTACGCCGCTTGAACTTTCCTCCACTGAGGCCAGAACAAAAACAATCTATAGTAATTTTTTCTGATGCACCGGTGGAGGTGGAAGGAGAAGGAGAGAGAGAGAGAGATGGTGGGAGGGTAGAGAAAAAGAGGTGAAGAACAGAGAGAGTAAAGGTGTTAGCATGCTTCAGTTCGGCTGGTGCCTGACTGAACTCGGCTAGCTGAACCGAACGAGTGTGCTCCTATACTCCTATATATAAGCGGCAACAGTACTGTTTGTCCATTTTGAGAAGCCGTAGCCAGTATACACTTCCTCAAAATAATCTGAATTTATCAAAGAAATCTCTCATTAGTTTTGACGTTTTTGCCGAAGAGATCTTAGTCGCGCAATTTTACATCTAAGATGTTGGGTTCAGTATTTCTCAAAGAAAATTGCATGAAAACGAGTCATCTCTCGTTGAATGACAACAAAGACTTTATTGAAGAATCCTTACTGTTGACCAATCACAGACGAAGGGGTGTAGACTCCAGAGAAAATGTGTCCCTGAACAGCCGAAAAAACCCTCACAGAAGTCCAAAACTAACAAAAACATCACAAAATGTCATCATAATATATGCACAAACTGTTTTGGTTGGGAAGCAAGGAAGTGGGAGAAAGAGAGGTTGTGGTTACTGTATGTGTATTCCTCTGAGCATACAGTACAATAGTTTACATTTGAGTGACTTAGCAGACACTAACCCAGAGCAATTTACAGTAGTGAGTGCATACATTTTGATACTTTAATCATACTGGTCCCCCTTGGGAATTGAACCCACAATCTTGGCATTACAAGTGCCATGCTCTACCAACTGAGCCACATGAGGACATCACTGTTAATGAAAAGTTTCAGCGTTTTATGAAATAGAATGTTGCTATGCGTGTCAGACACTTTTACCTGTGACTTCATTTGGCTGCATCATATTCTGTCTTCATAATCAATTATGACATGAAAAGAACAAAATCTTAAGACCTCATTCTCACTCATTCTCAGTGCTCATTGCATTATTAATTGCTTTTCAGCACACATTTGAATCTTCAGTTCACACTGCTGAACCTCCTTAAATTGGGAACCTCCTTAAACAACGAGGACTCCTATTCTGTGAGGAAGAACAATAAAATAAAATAAAACACGACTCAACAAAAATCTTTTCAAACAAGGGGCCCGACGCCCCCCCCCGAGACCCGAGTGGCACCCCTGACATTCAGATTGCACCACTCTATGGATTTTCCTGCCAACCGCTGCCCATTAGGCAATAGCAGGTGTCTCTTTGCATTGAGACGGGTACTCTTCAAGACTTTTCGGCTGTGACTTAATGGCTTTACTCATGGACATGCTGTCCTTCCTCATTAGGGCCTTTGTCTTGTACAATGTCTGGATGCATGACCTGGCTTCTGCACGTGGGAAGGAGTGTGTCAGCGTTATAATGCTGCTGTATCAGACCAAACACTACTTTAAATCTTTCAAATACTGTGAGCGTTTGCTCTAGCCTGCCTAGAGTGTCAGATCGGCATGGTTTACCATTTTGGGACTATTCTAATGGTCCATTAAGCAAGGCTAGCTCAATCAAGCACAGATAAAGCCCCGGGTCTGGCTGTGTGTCTGTGTCTCGTCTAATCGTAGGATAAAGTACAACTGGAACAACAGTCATGGCCAGGATAAAATTGTATGGAATGTCATTGCATGATTCATGTTGGGACTGGGAATGAGAAATGTACAGTACATAGCAGTTGCTGGACATCTGACTTCTACATTTTACAGCCTTGGTTTAAAAATGTTATCCATCTTTTTAGCAACATAATGCTATAGTTTTCCCTAAACAATGGGCCTGCAGGCCTAATGCAAAATGATACCTGTGGGAATGGGCAACACGGTAATATTTTTTCTCCGTAACTTTGTTAGAGGCGTACAGGGTTGATAAATATTGAGCTACATTGATACAGCCATTACATTTTGATCTAACATATTGACGAAGACCTCCCTACAACCATGTCAGTTGCAGGTCAATCATGGCAAACATATGGGATACTCCAGAGGCTTCATAGACAAGGGGTCACACCATAAAATTAGAATGAGTATAATGGAAATAAAACCTCTGACCATGGTAAACTGGTAAACTCATGACTGGTAAACTCATGGCTATGCTATGCATAATTGACTTGAATGGGTATTTCCAGTTTATGGTTCACACCACGGTTCACACCACATGGCCGGTTACGACTCCCTCCTGGTTGTAGCAGGCCAAAGAAACATTGTTTTTTAAATAATTTGTTGGGTTACTATTTTTCATCATTTGGTGACCTGGTAGGTCCAAGTGTAAAAAAAAAAAAATATATACAAAAATTGCACCACCAGGCTGCTCTGTGACTGTGTTCCAGCCGAACTAACTTGATTACGATGCAGCCAGATCACACTTTTCATCAAAGGGATATAGCACAATAATGTAACTCCTCTAGCATGAAATTGAACAGCAGATATAATTTTTGTTGTTGTCAGCTTTGGTTATTATTTGTCATAGCCAGAGGGAGGCAGGTTTTTTCTTTTAATGGTTGCTCACAATGTAAAGAGCTTTATGATTTATGTCTGTAAATGAACAGCAATTTTGTATTATTATTATTCCTTTCCATTTATCACCTATTTAACACGGCGAGAGGACACAGCGTGTTATTTAGACTGTTTGTCCTGAGTACAGCTACTTGAATAATTCTGTTTCTAGACCACTAATGTAACGTAGCAGCCGTAAAAGAAATGCCAGAGAGGCATTTCTTTCTTTCTAGTCCTGACGAGAAAATTAATTCTGTCAAATTGAAAGTCAGGCTCTCTTTCCAAGTCAGTCTCTGTTTCCATTTCCCCTGCAAACCGGATGCATCCAGTTGTTTCTGACTCGCAGAGGGTGCTAGACCACAATTCCACATCTATGCATTTCCTCAATGCAACATGAATGCAGTTGTATTCAAGTGTTGTGGAGGCACAACAACATTTGGCAAGTGCTGTCCCATTGGAAAAATAAACAAACAAATGTCTGAGGAGAATTCCAGAAAGCGAACGAGACAAAGGCCTGGGAATATGTGTCAGGGCAGATAAACAACTCAAACTAATAAATATTACGAGCGAGGCGAAGACAAAAAACAACAACAAAGGCGAAAACAATTATTGCCGCCGACAACTGGGACTAACGGTTCTGGCATGATGCAGCCTTGGAAGGAACAAAGCATAATGTAAAACACTAACGTACTCATGATGACAGTGTGGCTTATGTCCTATTTTGTTAATTAAGAGCTACATTTTTCATATGGAGCCCTGTGATTTCTAGTCTAAACTGCTCAGTGTGGTAGTCTGCATCCCAAATAGCACCCTATTCCCTATGTAGTACACTACTTTTGACCAGGATCTAGTACATGGGCCCACTATATAAGATGATAATATGGTGCCGAAGAGGATGGCTGTTTTACATGCTCCTAACCAACTGTGCTATTTTGTAAAAAATTTTGCATTGTTTGTAACTTATTTTTTAACATATTTTGTACATAATGTTGCTGCTACGGTCTCTTACGACCAAAAATAACTTCTGGACATCAGAACAGCGATTACTCACCATGAACTGGAAGAAGCTTTTTCCTTTAACGAGTCCGACGAGAAGTATATACTGCTTTCCCTGGAACAGGCCTAAATTCCTGTAATTTGCATGAAGAAAAGACAGAGAAAAAGGGGGCAGAGGTCGGGCTGCATTTTGAGAATTCGTAGGTGAGCGGGTAAACTCCCACTGCCATCCGTTCTATTGGCTAACGTGCAAACATTGGAAAATAAAATTGATGACCTACAATTAAGATTATCCTACCAATGGGACATTAAAAACTGTAATATCTTATGTTTCACTGAGTCATGGCTGAACGACGACACGGATAATATAGAGCTGGCGGGATTTTCCATGCACCAGCAGCACAAAGAAGACAGGTGGTGTGGGCAGGGGCATTGCCAGAATTGTTTTGAGGTCCTAGAACCTAACATAGAAATCTGAATGTTTCAGATTAAATTAACATGCTGAACAATATGTGTTATTAAATGTACTGCTGCTCTATATTACAATTGTGCAGATTTTAGTTTCCACCTTCATACTTTGCATATACAGTGCCTTGCTAAAGTATTCACCCCCTTGGCATTTTTCCTATTTTGTTGCATTACAACCTGTAATTTATATAGATTTTTAATTGGATTTCATGTAATGGACATACACAAAATAGTCAAAATTGTGAAGTGAAATAAAAAAAATAACTAAAAATAAAAAACGGAAAAGTGGTGCGTGCATATGTATTCAACCCCAGCAACTTGCCCAAGCCTCCCCATTTCTCCTTCACCCAAATCCAGATAGCTGATGTTCTGAAAGAGCTGCAAAATCTGGACCCGTACAAATCAGCTGGGCTAGACAATCTGGACCCTTTCTTTCTAAAATTATCTGCCACAATTGTTGCAACCCCTATTACTAGCCTATTCAACCTCTCTTTCACATCGTCTGAGATCCCCAAAGACTGGAAAGCTGCCGCGGTCAAAGGGGGAGACACTCTAGACCCAAACTGTTACAGATCTATATCTATCCTGCCCTGCCTTTCAAGGTCTTCGAAAACCAAGTTAACAAACAGATCACCGACCATTTCGAATCCCACCGTACCTTCTCCGCTATGCAATCTGGTTTTTGAGCTGGTCATGGGAGCACCTCAGCCACGCTCAAGGTCCTAAACGATATCATAACCGCCATCGATAAAAGACAATAGTGTGCAGCCGTATTCATCGACCTAGCCAAGGCTTTTGACTCTGTCAATCACTGCATTCTTATCGGCAGACTCAACAGCCTTGGTTTCTCAAATGACTGCCTCACCTGGTTCACCAACTACTTCTCAGACAGTGTTCAGTGTGTCAAATCGGAGGGCCTGTTGTCTGGACCTCTGGCAGTCTCTATGGGGGTGCCACAGGGTTCAATTCTCGGACCGACTCTTCTCTGTATACATCAATGATGTCGCTCTTGCTGCAGGTGATTCTCTGATCCACCTCTACGCAGACAACACCCTTCTGTATACTTCTGGCCCTTCTTTGGACACTGTGTTAACACTTGTTAGGGCTACGGTCCTTTTTCAGAATTTATGCCTGACTGACGTGCCCAAAGTAAACTGCCTGTTACTCATAACACAATTTATATGGTGGGCAAAATCCAAAGACAAACCAACCAGAATCTTTTTTTTGAGGTCCCAGGCTCTTATAATGGAAAGCTATGGGTCCTATGCAATTCTAGCTCCCAGATTGCAATTCCTATGGCTTCCAGTAGATGTCAGTCTTTGTTCATTGTTACAGGCTTGTTTCTTCCAAAACGAGGAAGATTTGGGAGTTTTGGAAGAAAGAGTCACAGTGTAAAATCTGTCTGTCGATGAGCGTCCTAATTTTCCTTTTCTATTGAACATACTTCTTTCCGTATGAAATATTATAGTTTATTAACATTTTAGGGTACCTACCGGAGGATGAAATAGAAATGTAGTTTGACTTGTTTGAACAAAGTTTAGCGGTAGCTTTTTGGATTCCTTTGCATGTTGAACTAGTGGATTACTGAAATCGATGGCGCCAACATACTGACTTTTTTGGGATATAAAGAAGGATTTTATCTAACAAATTGACGATTCATGTTGTAGCTGGGACCCTTGGGATTGCAAACAGAGGAAGATTTTAAAAAGTAAGTGAATTATCTAATCGCTTTTTGTGATTTTATGAAGCCTGTGCTGGTTGAAAAATATGTTGATGTGGGGCGCCGTCCTCAAACAATCGCATGGAATGATTTAGCTGTAAAGCCTACTGTAAATCGGACAATGCAGTTTGATTAACAAGAATTTAAGCTTTTAAACAATATAATATACTTGTATGTTCATAAATGTTTAATATTACAATTATTTATTTGAATTGCGCTCCCTCCAATTTCACCGGATGTTGTCGACAGCTGTCCCGCTAGTGGGAAGCCAAGCCTTAAGAAGTTCTAACTTCTTAGGGAGCGGCTCCCGAGGTGACGGTTTTGGAGAGTCTGGCGTGCCCAAAGTAAAATGCCTCCCACTCAGGCCCAGAAAATAGGATATGGACATAATTAGTACTATTGGATAGGAAACACTCTGAAGTTTAAGAGTGTTAAAATATTGTCTGTGAGTATAACAGAACGGATATAGCAGGCAAAAACCAGAGGAATTTCTGTCCTGGATAAAGTGTATTTGACACATTGCCTCATTTTGAACCCCTCCCTATTGAAAATGACCATATATGGGAGTAAGATTGCAGTACCTATTGCTTCCACTGGATGTCAACAGTCTCTAGACAGTGTTTGATGATGTTAGAATGCTCTGGATGGTAATAGAAGAAGAATTTCGAAGTGGTCATTGGATGTAAACAGAAGAGAATGCGCGTTCACGGGCTTGCGCACGCTGTGGTTTTTTCCTTTCCTATCGCCCAGTTTATAATCCGGTTGAAATATTATAGTAAATATACATAAAAGTGTTCCTAAGGATACATTATCAATGATGTTTGATTGTTCTTGGACAAGTGCATAGGTATAGGTTGAACGCGTTCTCTTCATGGTTCAATGGGCGAGTGGACGCTGTATTTTATGAACATAAAGCGCCAACCAAACTGAGATTTATGGATATAATAAATGACTTTTTCTAACAAAAGAACCATTAGATGTCTTCGTTGGACACTTGGGAAGCCCTCAGCAGAAGTTCTTCAGAAAGGTAAGGGATTTGTTTTTGCTGTGAAATGGGTTTTGTGTGAACCGCGATGGTTTATGAATTTATGCTAATGGCCAAATATTGGAGGTGCTACCCTCAATCAAATGTTGTGCTTTCGTCGTGAAGCCTTTTTGAAATCTGACAACGCTGTGATATTGCCAAGAAGCAGAGCTTTTGATAACTATGCAACACTTGTATATTGATGAATGTTTAATAATTCAACTTTTGGATTTTGAATTTGGCGCCTTGCATTTCANTGAAATGCAAGGCGCCAAATTCAAAATCCAAAAGTTGAATTATTCCCAAGTGTCCAACGAAGACATCCAATGGACGATAGGAAAGGAAAAAAACACAGCGCGCGCGAGCCCGTGAACGTGCATCCTCTTCTGGTTACATCCGATGACCAGTTCGAAATTCTTCTTCTATTACTGACAAGGAGGGTTTGAGAGGGATGTGTAGGTGGCTGGCTTGAGACCAGTGGAGGTGTCGGTAAGAACAGTCCTGTCCAGTCACTTTAATTGCACAATGTCTTTCTTTATTAGGTATATGTGTGTGTGTGCGCGTGTGCATGTGTGGTTTCTAGTAGGGAAAAGGATATGGGATACAATTAGCTACATAATGCCACAATACAAAGGCCACAATTCATTTGAATGACAATCAAACATTTGTACAAGAACTTAGAATGCAGGATGTTAGCTAGGTAGCCTACGAACAAGTCACTACATAAATTTTCTCTGCCCCGTAATTCATACTGATAAGGCCTATAAATGCTCAGATGCACATATTCTTACAATTACCACAGTGAGTCACATGAGCAATATAAACTAAGTTAAACTGTTCAATCTAGTAGTACATTAAACAGACAAACTGAAAGGAATGCAAGATTCGTGCTCAATTTCTCATAATTAACTTGACATACCATCAAAGGAGAAACGTATGGAACTTACATAGTTCAATAACGCACACAAGGCAGGAGACACGGCATTTCCAACAGCAACACACAAGGATTCCTCCAAGTGGCATGAACAAAGAGAAGTGGCTGTGTATACAGGTGCTGTCTAATGAAGTATGTGGCTGATTGAAGCTAATTAGTTGAAGGTGTGGTGAACTGCATGGGGAACTGAGTAGCAAAGAAAATGGGGCGTGGCAACTGCAGGACAGAGAGGAAAACTTCCAAACAGCCGCCCCCAAATTTGCCTTGCAAATTTGCTAGAGTGGAAGGTCATGGGGTTCAGGTAGGGCAGGGAGTGGGATGAGGCGGGCAACGGGTCTTGTGTACTGTTTGTCCCCCACCTGGACATCTGCTACCCTACAACGGCCGTCTTTGCCGGGATGGAGGGAAATCACTTTACCTACTGGCCAGAGGGATCGGGGGAGCTGAGGGTCAAGAATGAGAACAACAGTATTTAGTTGGAGGTTAGGCTAGACTGTCTAGACTGGAGACTGGTTCTGTCTAGACTGGAGAAAAGGAAGATAATTTCTGAGGAAGAGGGCCCAAAAATGACTGGAAAGAATCTGACTATGACGCCACTGACGGCGGCTGCGCAGCTCAGAGTCAGGATACGTTACCAAGGGGAGGGAAGAGTCATGCCACCCCATGAGCAACAGGTTAGGAGTCACCGGATCAGGATCCGCAACGTCAGAAGAGACATAACCCAGGGGCTTTGAATTGAGGATACCTTCGATTTCAATCATCACTGTGTGTAGCACCTCTTCAGTGACAGCTTGAGCACCTAGGGTGGTCTGCAGGGCAATCTTGATGGAACGTATTTCACGCTCCCACGTCCCGCCGAAGTGGGGTGCGTGTGGGGGGGTTGAACTTGAAGGAGATCCTCTGTTTGGCCAGGACTGCCTGGAGGTCAGGGGTCAGAGATCGGTAGACTTCCTGTAGCTCTCTGTTGCCTCCGATGAAGTTGGTACCTCTGTCAGAAAGCAGCTCAAAAGGTTTGCCTCTGCGAGCTATAAAGCGCCTTAGTGCCATTAAAAAGGAATCTGTATCCATGTGACTGAGTAGATCTAGATGTACACACCTAGTTGTCAGGCATTTGAAAATAATTCCCCACCTTTTCTCAACCCGCCGTCCAACTTTCACAGTGTAGGGCCCGAAACAATCTATCCCGGTGGAATAGAAGGGAGGTTTGCGTAGGCGAGCAAGAGGGAGATTGGCCATTCGGGGAATAAGGGTTTTGGCACGGGACTGCTGGCACTTAGCACACCTGTGCTGATGTTTCCTGACAGCCTCACGACCCCTCAGGATCCAGAATCGCCTCCTCAGTTCAGCGAATAGCCTCTCGGGACCAGAATGATGTAGGTGGTCATCACAATCTTTAATTATACGTGTTGTGATCGGATGGGCAGGGTCCAGGACAACTGGATGTATGGCATCAGGGGGCAGGTCACTGCTTTGTCGTAACCTTCCGCCTACTCGAATGAGACCTGACACTGGATCTAGTTCCGGAGCAAGGGAGAGAAGACGACTGGAATGTGGGAGGGGTTTGTGGGTCTGAAGGCATCCCAGATCATTCCCAAATGAATCCAGCTGGGTCTGTCTTAGGATGGCAATCTCTGCATCGAGGTAGGTTGCTGCCGATGGTGTTGCAGGAGGCTCTGCCACCCCATGATGTGAGGCAGCGGTAGAAACTGGGCTTACGTAGCTCTACAGGATCTTTGGCCTGAGCTATTGTGGGGTTAGTTGGCCACAGGTCAGGGGGTTGCAGGAGGAAGGCAGGTCCTTGGTTCCACCTGCAAGGCTTACTTAGATTAGACAGCTGCTTCCCTCTAGTCAGATCGTCAGCTGGGTTGTTCTGGGAATCCACATAGTGCCATTCCTGGCTTTTGGTGAGTTCCTGGATTTCAGCCACCCTGGTATCAACAAAGACCTTATAGCGGCATGAGTCGGAGAGAAGCCAATAGAGTACGGTGGTAGAGTCACTCCATAAAGTAGCCTGTCTGATGTTGAGGGTGAGCTCTGTTTGGAGGAGGTTGAACAGTTGAGCTCCAATGAGGGCTGCGCACAGTTCAAGTCGAGGGATAGATAGTTGTTTTTTGGGCGCAACACGGGACCTCGCCATTAGGAAGGACACATTCACCTGTTGACCATCTTCAGTGCGCATGTAGGCGACTGCGCCATAAGACTGCTCTGACGCATCGCAGAAGATGTGCAGGTCTTGGATGGCTGAGGGGGTGTCTATAAGACAACGGGGCAGTACTATTGAGGAGAGAGTAGGGAGTTCTCCTTCCCAGGATAGCCAGGCTTCTAGGAAATTGTGGGGAAGGTTTGGGTCATCCCATTCTCTTGCCTTTGCCCACAGGTGCTGGACAATGATCTTGGCTCTTGTTGTGTAAGGGAGGATGCAGCCAAGAGGATCGTACTGGCTCGCAAGAACTCTGTAGATGTGACGCATGGTTGGACTAGTAGCTTCAATGGATCTGTGCCTGTATTTCAGGGTGTCCGTATGGCAATTCCAGTGGAGGCCTAGAGTAGATTCCATGGGATCAAGGGAAGGATGGTGTGACAGCCAGAGCTCTGCCTGGTCTGACCTAGCATCGGGAGGGAGATCACAGATGACCTTGGGGTCATTACTGGCCCATTGTCTAATCTCAAAGCCACCAGAGGAGAGGGTTGCACGCATACAGTGAAGGAGGTCCTTAACTTCCTCTGGTGTGGGGAGACTTTGAAGGCAATTATCCACATAGAAACAATGCTGTATGGAATAGGTAACGCGCTCATCTGCCTGTGCATCCTTGACGATCCTCTGGAGGGCGTAAATGGCACAGCATGGGCTGGCGGTGGTGCCAAATGGAATGACTTGCCATTCATATACAGTTGGAGGGGATCTACTGTCGAGATTCACGCCAGAGGAAGCGCAGGAGGGCTTTATCTCGGGGTAGCAGGCGCACCTGGTGGAACATGGACTTAACGTCTCCGCTGATGGCAATCTTGTGCTGCCTGAAACGGAGGAGAACTCCAAGGAGGGAAGGCCCAAGGGTTGGACCAGGGAGCAATTGTGAATTCAGGCATTGATTCTGATAGGAGAAAGAACAATCAAATACAATGCGGTCCTTTCCATTATGACGCACAATGTGGTGAGGTATGTACCAAGACTCAGGAGCATCTGCTACTTCAGATAGGGTTAACTTCTTGACATACCCAGCATCAA
>QNTS01001951.1:117255-131276 GCA_003317085.1 Hucho hucho
GCAGGGTTACTTCAACTACCTTCAGCAGCACTTTATTGCAATCACTAGGATGGTCTAGGTAGAAATTCTGCACTTGCCTCTGGTTGTTGTTGCATAGGACCTGCAGATGTTTCCCATTGCATTGGTTGCAACGTCCCTTCAGATCACACTGATTTGCAAAGTGGTCTCGTGCACACCGCCAGCAGCGTTTCTGTCCTTTGATCCAACTAGTTCTCTGATCTTCAGTGAGCTGGAGGAAGTCATCACATTTACTGACATGATGTTCAGGGGAGTTACAGTAAGCATACACTGGACAGCGTGTGGATGTGGTGTTGGGGGGAAGCTGAATGGCTCTAGGAGGAGCTATCTGGACTTTAGGGGAGGTCACTTGGGAAGTCTTGCTACCATGGAGTATAGCTGTAGCTCTGAATGGTTGAGAGGGTGGTGGCCTTGGTCGAACAGGCTGAAGGGTTCTCTCCCTTCTGGGCTGGCAGCGGGTTTCCTGTTGCAGTCAGGAGGAGAAATCTAGGAGGTTATAGGAAAGGGGACCTGGTCTGCTCAAACTCGCGCTTCTCTTAAACTGACAAAATTGCTCACTGGGTAGTTTCTCTAGTAGCCGCTCTACATGTGAGCCACAGGTAAGCTCGGAGAAACCTTCACGCCCCATGGACTGGAGGAGACCCACTAAGGCCTGTACTCTAAGGGAGAACTGATCTAGGCCTCTACCATCACCTATCCGGATAGCAGGCATCTCCATTATAGCCCAGAGCTCTCTTAGAGCAAGCTGTCTGGGTTGGCCATAACGCTCATCTAGGGCCCGAATAGCTTGAGTGTAGGGATCTTGGGCATAAACATAAGCTAAGGCAAGCCGCTTCGCCTGATCTACCTTTAAGTGATCCAGTAAGATGTGATATTTATACTGCTCCGACTCTCCTGGGTCCAACAGGTTGGATAGGGCCAGCTTTAACATCACATACTGGCTTTCATCCTCTCTAGTAAAATCAGGGAATGAGGGACCTGCTATCTTGCTATATGACTGCAGTCGGCCTGAAGGAGGAGCTAAAAGGCTTGATGGGGCTGCAGAAGTAAGGTGGTGATGCTGCATATTGCGGGGCTGGTATGCTGGCTGGGCAGAGTGGGCCATAGCTCTAGGCGAAATATGAGGTGACGACATATAGGCTGGGAGTTGACGGGTGGCAGGGAACTGACTATGGTCAGAAGGATTTGTGTGCTGCCAGGACTAAGCTAAGGGCTGAATGGCAGGGGCACGGCTTCCAGGAGGTGGATAAGGAAGCTGCTGCCGAGGTGGGGAAGAAGGGGGCTTATAGTCACTTGTGGTAGCCTGGGGTGGCATTGCAGTATGCTGGGCTTGTGATGCTACTAACTGAGGGCCAAGGTTTTCAGGGAATGGTACTGAACGAGACCGTGAGGAGTGGCCTTTATCAAGCATACGTCGCTGGATTAGTCTACCTTGATTCCTTACTTCTAGTAACTGCTGTAAGAGCTCAGTTTGAGGGTCAGGAATTGGGGCTACATGAGAGTCATGTGGGTACTCAGGGGCTAGGGCTCTTCTGGAAGAGACAGGTGAGGAAGTGTCTGTTGCTGGCGCCGGCTCTTCCTCTTCATCCTCCTCACTGGGTAGTTGAGGTGGCTCTTCCTCCTCCTCAGACTCGTACTGTGGTTGATGCTGAGGTCCAACACCACAGATGTCTGCAGAGTGGAGCAGTGGTGGCTCTGGTGCTACAGCAGGATGTCGTGGCTGCTGACCATATTCCATGACGTAGTCATCATAGCGTACAGGACGCGTGGCTTGGCGTTCAGGACGCTGAAGTAACAAAGGCAAGGAGTGACTGGACATCTCCACTGGTCGTCAATGGATCCGGCTCGAAGGACCATGACAAGGAGGGTTTGAGAGGGATGTGTAGGTGGCTGGCTTGAGACCAGTGGAGGTGTCGGTAAGAACAGTCCTGTCCAGTCACTTTAATTGCACAATGTCTTTCTTTATTATGGAAAATGTGTGTGTGTGTGTGTGGTGCGCGTGTGCGTGTGTGGTTTCTTGGAGGGAAAAGGATATGGGATACAATTAGCTACATAATGCCACAATACAAGGCCACAATTCATTTGAATGACAATCAAACATTTGTACAAGAACTTAGAATGCAGGATGTTAGCTAGGTAGCCTACAAACAAGTCACTACATTAATTTTCTCTGCCCCGTAATTCATACTGATAAGGCCTACAAATGCTCAGATGCACATATTCTTACAATTACCACAGTGAGTCACATGAGCAATATAAACTAAATTAAACTGTTCAATCTAGTAGTACATTAAACAGACAAACTGAAAGGAATGCAAGATTCGTGCTCACTTTCTCATAATTAACTTGACATACCATCAAAGGAGAAACGTATGGAACTTACATAGTTCAATAACACATACAAGGCAGGAGACACGGCATTTCCAACAGCAACACACAAGGATTCCTCCAAGTGGCATGAACAAAGAGAAGTGGCTGTGTATACAGGTGCTGTCTAATGAAGTCTGTGGCTGATTGAAGCTAATTAGTTGAAGGTGTGGTGAACTGCATGGGGAACTGAGTGGCAAAGAAAATGGGGCGTGGCAACTGCAAGACAGAGAGGAAAACTTCCAAACAATTACCATCCAGAGCAACTATAACAGCACCAAACACTGTCTAGAGACTGTTGACATCCAATGGAAGCAATAGGTACTGCTATCTTACTCCCAGAAATGGCTGTTTTCAATAGGGAGGGGTTCAAAATGAGGCATTGTGTCAAAAACACTTTTTCCAGGACAGAAATTCCTCTGGTTTTCGCCTGCTATATCTGTGCTGTTATACTCACAGACATTATGTTAACACTTTTAGAAACTTCAGAGTGTTTCCTATCCAATTGTACTAATTATGTGCATATCCTATTTTCTGGGCCTGAGTGGGAGGCATTTTACTTTGGGCACGCCAGACTCTCCAAAACCGTCACCTCGGGAGCCGCTCCCTAAGAAGTTAACTAACCTCCAGACGAGCTTCAATGCCATTACAACTCTCCTTCCGTGGCTTCCAACTGCTCTTAAATGCAAGTAAAACTAAATGTATGCTCTTCAACCGATCGCTGCCCGCACCTGCCCGCCCGTCTAGCATCACTACTCTGGACGGTTCTGACTTAGAATATGTGGACAACTACAAATACCTAGGTGTCTGGTTAGACTGTAAACTCTCCTTCCAGACTCACATTAAGCATCTCCAATCCAAAATTAAATCTAGAGATCAGCTTCCTATTTCGCAACAAAAGCATCCTTCACTCATGCTGCCAAACATACCCTCGTAAAACGGACTATCCTACCAATCCTTGACTTCGGCAATGTCATTTACAAAATTGCCTCCAACACTCTACTCAGCAAATTGGATGCAGTCTATCACAGTGCCATCTGTTTTGTCACCAAAGCCCCATATACTACCCACCACTGCGACCTGTATGCTCTTGTTGGCTGGTCCTCGCTTCGTATTCATCACCAAACCCACTGGCTCCAGGTCATCTATAAGTCTTTGCTAGGTTAAGCTCCGCCTTATCTCAGCTCACGGGTCACCATAGCAGCACCCACCCACAGCACACGCTCCAGCAGGTATATTTCACTGGTCACGCCCAAAGCCAATTCCTCTTTGGACGCCTTTCCTTCCAGTTCTCTGCTGCCAATGACTGGAACTAATTGCAAAAATCACTGAAGCTGGAGACTCATATCTCCCTCACTTTTCAAGCATCAGCTGTCAGAGCAGCTTACAGATCATTGCACCTGTACATAGCCCATCTGTAAATTGCCCATCCAACTACCTCATCCCCATATTATTATTATTTTATTTTTTGCTCCTTTGCACCCCAGTATCTCTACTTGCACATTCATCTTCTGCACATCTATCACTCCAGTGTTTAATTGCTAAATTGTCATTATTTCACCACTGTGGCCTATTTATTGCCTTACCTTCCTGATCTTACCTCATTTGCACACACTGTATAAAGACTTTTCTATTGTGTTGTTGTTGACTGTACGTTTGCTTATTCCATGTGTAACTCCATGTGTTGTTTGTGTCACACTGCTTTGCTTTATCTTGGCCAGGTCGCAGTTGTAAATGAGAACTTGTTCTCAACTGGCCTACCTGGTTAAATAAAGGTGAAATAAAAATAAATAAATAAAAGAAGCATGGTGGTGGCAGCATCATGATGTGGGGATGTTTTTCATTAGCAAGGACTGGGAAACTGGTCAGAATTTAAGGAATGATGGATGGTGCTAAATGCAGGGAAATTCTTTAGGGAAACCTGTTTCAGTCTTCCAGAGATTTGAGACTGTGATGGAGGTTCACCTTCCAGCAGGACAATGACTCTAAGCATACTTCTAAAGCAACACTCGAGTGGTTTAAGGGGAAACATTTAATTGTCTTGGAATGGCCTAGTCAAAGCCCAGACCTCAATCCAATTGAGAATATGTGGTATAACTTAAAGATTGCTGTACACCAGCAGACCCCATACAACTTGAAGGAGCTGGAGAAGTATTGCCTTGAAGAACAGGAAAAAATCCCAGTGGCTAGATGTGCCAAGCTTATAGCTTGAGACTTGCAGCTGTAATTTCTGCAAAAGGTGGCTCTACAAAGTATTGATTTTGGGGGGGTGAATAGTTACGCTCAAGTTTTCAATTTTTGTTCATTATTTCTTGTTTGTTTCACAAGAAAAAATATTTTGCATCTTCATAGTGGTAGGCATGTTATGTAAATAAAATGATACAAACCCCCCAAAAATCAATTTTAATTCCAGGTTGTAAGGCAACAAAATAAGAAAAATGCCAAGAGGGGTGAATACTTTCGCAAGCCACTGTATTAACAGTATTGCAAACATTTTTGGTTCCTAACGTTAACAAAAGCTGTCTGTGTCATGAGATTTTCATGATGCTATTATAAATAACTACACAATTGGTGACTTATTTTTTTATATATGGTATTGTAGTCAGTTTTAATGAAGAAATTACCAATTACCAATTACCATGTTTCAGATTAAATAATTTATTACCACTTCTTATAAACAAGGCTAACCCTCTTCTGCCCTATCCATAATTCCTAAATATATGACTAAATAACATACCCAAAATAAAAATAAATCCTGAACTATGTGGACTGCAGGCATAAATGTGGTACCTACAGAGAACAAGCATCTGTGAAACTGTAACTGTAGTGTCAAGACATTATGTGGGCATTCCTGAGTAAGTTTAACAGGAGATAAACCATAGCAGAAAATACTCGGAAACAGTATCTTGCCCATCCCCGGGCAGGCTTGGGTAGAACAGGTTAAGGCATTTGTCCTTGTGTTTGTTCCCTGTAAACAAAACTCAGAGGTTACACTGCACCAAGAGCCCAGCGTTGAGTCTTCTTGTGAGCAAACTCCTTTATAATGTCTTTAAAGTTAAATTTTCTAGCTAACTGGTTTTAAATTGAAAGGATGGCAAGGCTGTTCAACCTGTCTTGGCACATTGTAGATCTTAGATAGTTCTTTATAAGTTTCATCTTACTGAAAGCACGTTCACTTCCAGCAATTGTTACAGGCATTGTACAGAAGATTCGCAGTGCAATGCACACCTCTCGAAAAATGCTCTGTAGCTGCATCTTGTGGATGGCAATTAGGAGCTCTACAGGAGAAAGACCATCTGAAAAAGTGTATATTGTCTGTTGAAAAATAAATTGTCTTTAGATGTCGCACTTTATTTTCAAATCCATCTGTGAAAACTCCTCGCATATAGCTGTAATCGTGTGGAACCGAAAGTCCAAATTACTGATTATACTATTCAGAGCCACATAAAACAGTGTTTTGCAAAATCCAGTGTCTGGGTACTGTTCATTTGCTATGTCATCTTCAGTCTCATCAGGGAAACGTTTTCTTTTTTTCTGGCAGCTCCTTTGTTCACTGTGAAACTGAGTAGTTACACCCATTTCATTTGCCACCATGGAGGCTTCTGCCAGAAGAGCATCCCATTGATTACGCAAAGCCTGTATTTCTTCCTGTAGTGCCTTAATGTGTGCTGCTTCAGTGTCCAGAGAAACATTTCCTGTCTGAAGAATTAGGCTTCTATTCTCAATACACAGCAAAACTTTTACCCAGAAAGTGGGCAGAAAGATTCCTTGAAAGACATGAAGTAGCTTTTCAGACCTTTTGCCTCATATTTGGCTTCATTTGTCAGGTTGCATTTCTTGGGCCTTGATGATAGACGGTAAATGAGTTGCCACTGGTCGGACCACAGCAATACGCGCACTCCATCGCATGCATGTTTGAAAGGTTACGACAGCAGCCAGTCTTTTCCTTGAGAATTGCTCATCGCTCTGGGCTGGCACTGAACAGATTGTGAAGACGATTCACACAGCCAAAAAAGGTTGATACTTCTGGGCACGACTGAGCTGCAGGATTTTTATTTTGTTTATTTTATTTCACCTTTATTTAACCAGGTAGGCAAGTTGAGAACAAGTTATCATTTACAACTGCGACCTGGCCAAGATAAAGCAAAGCAGTTCGACACATACAACAACACAGAGTTACACATGGAGTAAAACAAACATACAGTCAATAATACAGTAGAAAAGAAACTCATCTATATACAAAGAGTGCAAATGAGGTAGGATAAGGAAGGTAAGGCAATAAATAGGCCATGGTGGCAAAGTAATTACAATATAGCATGTAAACACTGGAATGGTAGATGTGCAGTAGATGAATGTGCAATGTAGAAAAACTGGGGTGCAAAGGAACAAGATAAATAAATAAATAAATATGGTAGGGGATGAGGTAGTTGGTTGGGCTATTTACAGATGGGCTATATACAGGTGCAGGGGTCTGTGAGCTGCTCTGACAGCTGGTGCTTAAAGCTGGTGAGGGAGATAAGTGTCTCCAGTTTCAGAGATTTTTGTAGTTCGTTCCAGTCATTGGCAGCAGAGAACTGGAAGGAGAGTCGGCCAAAGGAGGAATTGGCTTTGGGGGTGACCAGTGAGATATACCTGCTGGAGCGTGTGTTACGGGTTGGTGCTGCTATGGTGACCAGCGAGCTGAGATAAGGCGGGACTTTACCTAGCAGGGACTTGTAGATGACCTGGAGCCAGTGGGTATGGCGACGAGTGTAAAGCGAGGGCCAGCCAACGAGAGCGTACAGGTCGCAGTGGTGGGTGGAATATGGGGCTTTGGTAACAAAACGGATGGCACTGTCATAGGCTGCATCCAATTTGTTGAGTAGAGTATTGGAGGCAATTTTGTAAATGACATCACCGAAGTCGTGGATTGGTAGGATGGTCAGTTTTACGAGGGTATGTTTTGCAGCATGAGTGAAGGATGCTTTGTTGCGAAATAGGAAACCAATTCTAGATTTAATTTTAGATTGGAGATGTTTGATGTGAGTCTGGAAGGAGAGTTTACAGTCTAACCAGACACCTAGATATTTGTAGTTGTCCACATAATCTAAGACAGAACCGTCCAGAGTAGTGATGCTGGACGGGCAGACAGGTGCGGGCAGCGATCGATTGAAGAGCATGCATTTGGTTTTACTTACGTTTAAGAGCAGTTGGAGGCCACGGAAGGAGAGTTGTATGGCATTGAAGCTCGTCTGGAGGGTAGTTAACACAGTGTCCAAAGAGGGGCCAGAAGTATACAGAATGGTGTTGTCTGCATAGAGGTGGATCAGAGACTCACCTGCAGCAAGAGCGACATCATTGATGTATACAAAGAAGAGAGTCGGCCCAAGAATTGAACCCTGTGGCACCCCCATAGAGACTGCCAGAGGCCCGGACAACAGACCCTCTGATTTGACACACTGAACTCTATCGGAGAAGTAGTTGGTGAACCATGCGAGGCAATCATTTGAGAATCCAAGGTTGTCGAGTCTGCCGATAAGGATGTGGTGATTGACAGAGTCGAAAGCCTTGGCCAGATCAATGAATACGGCTGCACAGTAATGTCTCTTATCGATGGTGGTTATGATGTCGTTTAGGACCTTGAGCTTGGCTGAGGTGCACCCATAACCAGCTCTGAAACCAGATTGCATAGCGGAGAAGGTACGGTGGGATTCGAAATGGTCGGTAATCTGTTTGTTAACTTGGCTTTCAAAGACCGTAGAAAGGCAGGGTAGGATAGATATAGGTCTATAGCAGTTTGGGTCAAGAGTGTCTCCCCCTTTGAAGAGGGGGATGACCACAGCTGCTTTCCAGTCTTTGGGAATCTCAGATGACACGAAAGAGAGGTTGAACAGGCTAGTAATAGGGGTTGCAACAATTTCGGCAGATCATTTTAGAAAGAAACGGTCCAGATTGTCTAGCCCGGCTGATTTGTAGGGGTCCAGATTTTGCAGCTCTTTCAGAACATCAGCTAACTGGATTTGGGAGGAGATATGGGGGAGGCTTTGGCGAGTTACTGAGGGGGGTGCAGGGCTGTTGACCGGGGTAGGGGTAGCCAGGTGGAAAGCATGGCCAGCTGTAGAAAAATGCTTATTGAAATTCTCAATTATTGTGGGATTAAGAGTATGGGAAGCACAAGGTGAGTATGTGGCCAGTGGATTCTTTTGCAATATGTGTGCATGAACTGCCTTCACTTTCCTTGACATATATTTGCACCATTATCATAGCCTTGACCACGGTAATCTGCTATGTCAATACCACTCAAAATCATATCAGAAATTTCACTGCCTGTCTTTCTAGCAGTCTTACCCAGAGTTATAATGGTTGAAGGCCCTCCTGCCATCCCCTCAGTCACCCGTGTATTTTCTCTTCAATAGGAATCACAGTTAGAATACCAACACAAAGCGGTCTAGCGGTCTAAGATGCTGCCTCCGAACACATACACTGAGTGTAAAAAACATTAAGAACACCTTCCCAATATTGAGTTGCACCCCCACCTTTTTTCCCCTCAGAACAGTCTCAATTCGTTAGTCATGGAGAACCATGATGGTTAGATCAGCATTACAAAAGTGCAGTTTCCGTAGGAAATACAGTCTCTGTTGGCCTTTCTTAAAAATAACGTCAGTACACTGATCCCAGGACAGCTTGTTGTCAATGACTAGCCCAAGGTATTTGTACACCTCCACTATTTCAATAGGCTCACCTTTAATCAGTGATGGTGTGTCCCTTCGAAAGTCAATCACCATGTCCTTTGATTTTTGTCCGTGCTCTGTCTCATCCCCTTTGAGAAGATTGACAAAGCAGTAACGTCAGCATATTTGATCAGGTGGCGCCCTGGGAACGGGCTCCGGCAGCTGTCTGTATACAGTATGTATAGTACTGGTGAAAGAACACTGCCCTGTGGGGTTCCAACTGAAGTAGTGTGCACCTCAGAGAGTGTGTTGCCAACTGCTGAGACCTATCAGTTAGGAAGTTGGTGATCCATGTGATAAGCATCAAGTCCGAAGTCTCCTCTCAGTCTGTCTGCGAGGACCAACGGAATGATTGTGTTCAATGCCGAGGAGAAATCTGTAAACATGATACACACATGGGTTTTACTACCGTCCAAATGCATGTACACCAGATGTAAGAGCGAAAGGATGGCATCATCTGTCCATCTCTCTGACCGGTATGCAAATTGGAGGGGTCAAGGTGACTGGTGGTGTTGATGAAGTCTGAAGTTTACATACACCTTAGCCAAATACATTTAACTCAGTTTTTCACAATTCCTGACATTTAATCCTAGTAAAAATTCCCAAGCTTAAGTCAGTTAGGATCATCACTTTATTTTAAGAATGTGAAATGTCACAATAATAGTAGAGAGAATGATTAATTTCAGCTTTTATTTCTTTCATCGCATTCCCAGTGTGTCAGAAGTTTACATACACTCAATTAGTATTTGGTAGCATTGCATTTAAATTGTTTAACTTGGGTCAAACTTTTCGGGTAGCCTTCCACAAGCTTCCCACAATAAGTTGGGTGAATTTTGGCCCATTCCTCCTGACAGAGCTGGTGTAACTGAGTCAGGTTTGTAGGCCTCCTTGCTCGCACACGCTTTTTCAGTTCTGCCCACATATTTTCGATAGGATTGAGGTCAGGGCTTTGTGATGGCCACTCCAATACCTTGACTTTTTTTCCACAACTTTGGAAGTATGCTTGAGGTCATTGTCCATTTGGAAGACCCATTTGCGACCAAGCTTTAACTTCCTGACTGATGTCTTGAGATGTTGCTTCAATGTATCCACATAATTGTCCTTATGTGGTGCCATCTATTTTGTGAAGTGCACCAGTCCCTCCTGCAGCAAAGCACCCCCACAACATGATGCTGCCACCCCCGTGCTTCACGGTTGGGATGGTGTTCTTCGGCTTGCAAGCCTCCCCCTTTTTCCTCCAAACATAACGATGGTCATTATGGCCAAACAGTTCTATTTTTGTTTCATCAGACCAGAGGAAATTTCTCCAAAAAGTACGATCTTTGTCCCTATGTGCAGTTGCAAACAGTAGTCTGGATTTTTTTGGCAGTTTTGGAGCAGTGGCTTCTTCCTTGCTGAGTGGCCTTTCAGGTTATGTCGATATAGGACTTGTTTTACTGTGAATATAGATACCTTTGTACCTGTTTCCTCCAGCATCTTCACAAAGTCCTTTGCTGTTTTTCTGGGATTGATTTGCACTTTTCGCACCAAAGTACATTCATCTCTAGGAGACAGAACGCGTCTCCTTCCTGAGCGGTATGACGGCTGCGTGGTCCCATGGTGTTTATACTTGCGCACTATTGCTTGCACAGATGAACGTGGTACCTTCAGGCGTTTGGAAATTGCTCCCAAGGATGAACCAGACTTGTGGAGGTCTACAATTTTCTTGGATGATTTCTTTTGATTTTCCCATGATGTCAAGCAAATTGGCACTGAGTTTGAAGGTAGGCCTTGAAATACATTCACAGGTACACCACCAATTGACTCAAATGATGTCAATTAGCCTATCGGAAGCTTCTAAAGCCACGACATAAGTTTCTGGAATTTTCTTCTGACCAAACTTCTGACCCACTGGAATTGTGATACAGTGAATAATAAGTGAAATAATCTGTCTGTAAACAATTGTTGGAAAAATTACTTGTCATGCACCGACTTGCCAAAACTATAGTTTGTTATATCAAGACATTTGTGGAGTGGTTGAAAAACGAGTTTTAATTATTACAATCTAAGTGTATGTAAACTTCCGACTTCAACTGTATGTCTTGATGATCTTTTCAAGAGATTTAAACAAGAGAGAGGTCAGAGCGACAGGTCTGTAATCATTTGATGCAGACAGAAGAGAGGTTTTTGGGATAGGTACAACAGATTTTGTCCATAAAGATGAA
The DNA here is from genome assembly GCA_003317085.1 of Hucho hucho. NCBI lineage: Eukaryota > Metazoa > Chordata > Actinopteri > Salmoniformes > Salmonidae > Hucho > Hucho hucho. Next base: position 128,555 of record QNTS01001951.1, read on the forward strand.
TTTCCGGTGTATCCAGGGACCGCTGAAAGAGAGAGCAGAAGACATCACTCAGCTGAGTGGAACAGTGTTTCAAGACACGACCACTTATTGTAATGAACACGAGGGGAGACAGAGAGCTGGTTTCAAGCGCAGGGCGCAGCAGGTGTTTATTGCAAAGGACCACAAGAGGAGACAGGAAGCTGGGTCCAGGGGCAGGCAGAAGGTCATACACATGGGGTCTAAAAGGGCAACAGTACAGGCAGGGAAAAGGCTAGTAACGTAGTCCGGGAGATCAGGCAATAGGTAGAGAACAGGAAATCCGATAGGCAAAAGTACAGGCAGAGAATAGGCAAAAGGCATCGTTAGTGAGGCTGGCAAAAACTATCATACTCGGGAGGAGTAATTCAAGGAAAAACAGCGCTCCGAAAGACGTGTGTCACAAAACAAACAATACCTCACAGTGATGGGGTGCAAAGAACTGAACTAAATAGTGTGTGATAATGACAAACAGGTGTGTGAACAGGTGATTAGAATTCAGGTGATTGGGATCTGGAGCGTGAGCTGCGTTCAGGGGATGTGTTTGAGGGGTGTGAGTTGGAAGCAGACGTTACACTTACGTTATTTGGCCCCGGGCTCTTTCTTGCTCCAGTGCTTTTGAACACTTGTTGTACAAGTGAACACTTGTATTGTTTTGAACACTTGACAAGTGCACTCTTGGTTGCCATGACATCCTCCTCCAGACAGGCCAGGGGAGCGGGGGCGTTTCAAAGCGGGTGAAGAACTTAGCGGGTGTAGTTCATTGGCTGTAGAGAGGCACACCCTCCATGCCTAATATGTCTCAAGGCTTAAAATCATTCTTTAACCTGTCACCTCCCCTTCATCTACACTAATTGAAGTGGATTTAACCATTGACATCGATAAGGGATAATAGCATTCACCTGGATTCACCTGGTCAGTCTATGTCATGGAAAGAGCAGGTGTTCATAATGTTTTGTACACTCAGTGTATATCGCTGCAGCATGGGTTTGAATCTGGCCCACTGCTATTTTAGCACACTCTCTCCTTTGAAACTGAGCTTTTCACACTAAACCAGATAATCTGTCAAAACGCTGTAGATAGTTAGAGATGAATAGAGATTGAGAGTTCTGTCTGAGATAAACCTGAGGATCTCCGCGGCAGCTGCTGCTCATTCCATACCTCGTAGGAGTGGATTTAGTGAATTTGCTTTGATCAGTAGCAGTGCGTGGGTAAAATCACTTGGGAAGCCAAGCCATAGAAAAAAAGCAATATTACAACTGACGTGTTGTGATAGTTGCGTTGTTTGCACTATAACCTGTTTGTTCTGTTATGTTCTAATTCTCAGAGTAAAAACTCTACGGACACTATGAAAGCTTAACCTCTCCGGGCTAGGCGGCAGTATTTTGAAGTTTGGATTAAAATTGTGCCCAAAGTAAACTGCCTGTTACTCAGGCCCAGAAGCTAGGATATGCATATACGCTTTGGATAGAAAACACTCTGAAGTTTCTAAAACTGTTAAAATAATGTCTGTGAGTATAACAGAACTGATATGGCAGGCGAAAAACCCGAGCAAAATCCATCCAGGAAGTGGGATTTTTTGAGGTGACCAGTTTTCAATTGAAGGCCTATTGGTTATATAGGGGAATAGCTCCCAGATTGCAGTTCCTATGGCTTACACTAGATGTCAACAGTCTTTAGAAAAAGGTTTCAAGCTTTTATCTTCAATAACCATGGAGTTAGAGAAGTTCTTCCTGAGGTCACGTCAAGTGTCCTATTATGGATTTAGCGCGTAACAGGGAGCGCGCTCTTAGCTCTTTTTCTCTTCTTTTCAACAGGCTATATTCCGTCTGAAATATTATCGTTTATATTAATTTTAGGGTATCTGAGTATTGATTAGAAATGCTGTTTGAATTGTTTTGACGAACTTTACCAGTACTTTTGGGATATTGTTTGTCTGCATGGATTACTGAACAAAATGCGCCAAACAAACAGAGCTTTATGGATATAAAGAGGGACTTTATCGAACAAAAGGAACTTTTATTGTGTAACCGGGACACTTGGGTATGCCATCAGATGAAGATCTTCAAAGGTAAGCGATTTATTTCATGCTATTTTTGAGTTTTGTGACACCTCTGCTGGTTATGTTATTATGCTAATTGAATATGTATGCGGGGCGCTGTCCTCAGACAATCAAATGTTCTGCTTTCGCCGTAAAGCCTTTTTGAAATCTGACAACGCTGTTAGATTAACAAGATTCTAATCTTTTGAATGGTGTGCAACACTTGTATTTTCATGAATGTTTGAAATGAGTATTTCTGTAATTTGAATTTGGCGCTCTGCAATTTCACCAGATGTTGTAGCGCAAAGAGGTTAACCTCTTAAGGAGCAGCAAGATGCGCTGGGGCGCTAGCGCCCCACTCCCGACACTACCAGGTGAAATGCAAGGCGCCAAATTCAAAATCCAAAAGTTGAATTATTAAACATGCATCAATATACAAGTGCCCAGCAATATACAGATTTCAAAAAGGCTTTACGGCGAACAGCACCACATTTGATTGTTTGAGGGTAGCACCTAACATATTTTTTCCATTACCATGAATTCATAAGCCTTCACAGTTCACACAAAACACATTTCACAGCGAAAACAAATCAATTACCTGTTGAAGAACTTCTGCTGATGGCTTCCCAAGTGTCCAACGAAGACAATCCATGGTTCTTTTGTTAG